>CACRXE010000032.1:0-141126 GCA_902685375.1 Neostethus bicornis
GTCTAGTTTGCACAAAACAAGTTAGAAATGATAAAAACTAAACATTTCTAGTGGTGTTTTTAAGTTTTAAAGCAAAATGGAAAGAATATTCAAGTTTGAAATTTGCTGTTGTCCAGCACACAGTGAGAAAAAAGCTTGCAGTAAAAAACTTTCAAATCACAAAATTTCTTGTTTGGAACTTAATGCACACAATAGCTTTAGTAAAGTTAGCCTATTTTAAGTTGGTTTTAATAGTTTTTAACATTCTCCCATTTACCAGCACTCAGAATCATCTTCTGACTTTGGACTGACAAAAAATACTGTTCACATGGGCAGAAAACACAATTTTGACATTTTGCTGTTAATTCACTATGAATGGTCTAGTTTGCACAAAACAAGTTAGAAATGATAAAAACTGAACATTTCTAGTGGTGTTTTTAAGTTTTAAAGCAAAATGGAAAGAATATTCAAGTTTGAAATTTGCTGTTGTCAGCACACAGTGAGAAAAAAGCTTGCAGTAAAAAAGTTTCAAAACACAAAATTTCTTGTTTGGAACTTAATGCACACAATAGTTTTAGTAACATTAGCCTATTTTAAGTTGGTTTTAATAGTTTTTAAAATTCTCCCATTTGCCAGCACTCAGAATCATCTTCTGACTTTGGACTGACAAAAAATGCTGTTCACATGGGCAGAAAACACAATTTTGACATTTTGCTGTTAATTCACTATGAATGGTCTAATGTGCACAAAACAAGTTAGAAATGATAAAAACTAAACATTTCTAGTGGTGTTTTTAAGTTTTAAAGCAAAATGGAAAGAATATTCAAGTTTGAAATTTGCTGTTGTCCAGCACACAGTGAGAAAAAAGCTTGCAGTAAAAAAGTTTCAAAACACAAAATTTCTTGTTTGGAACTTAATGCACACAATAGTTTTAGTAAAGTTAGCCTATTTTAAGTTGGTTTTAATAGTTTTTAACATTCTCCCATTTGCCAGCACTCAGAATCATCTTCTGACTTTGGACTGACAAAAAATACTGTTCACATGGGCAGAAAACACATTTTTGACATTTTGCTGTTAATTCACTATGAATGGTCTAATGTGCACAAAACAAGTTAGAAATGATAAAAACTGAACATTTCTAGTGGTGTTTTTAAGTTTTAAAGCAAAATGGAAAGAATATTCAAGTTTGAAATTTGCTGTTGTCAGCAAAACAGGGGAAAAAATCTTGCAGTAACAAACTTTCAAATCACAAAATTTCTTGTTTGGAACTTAATGCACACAATAGTTTTAGTAATGTTAGTCTATTTTAAGTTGGTTTTAATAGTTTTTATTATTCTCCCATTTGCCAGCACTCAGAATCATCTCCTGACTTTGGACAGACAAAAAATGCTGTTCACATGGGCAGAAAACACAATTTTGACATTTTGCTGTTAATTCACTATGAATGGTCTAGTTTGCACAAAACAAGTTAGAAATGATAAAAACTGAACATTTCTAGTGGTGTTTTTAAGTTTTAAAGCAAAATGGAAAGAATATTCAAGTTTGAAATTTGCTGTTGTCAGCAAAACAGGGGAAAAAAGCTTGCAGTAAAAAACTTTCAAATCACAAAATTTCTTGTTTGGAACTTAATGCACACAATAGTTTTAGTAAAGTTAGCCTATTTTAAGTTGGTTTTAATAGTTTTTAACATTCTCCCATTTGCCAGCACTCAGAATCATCTTCTGACTTTGGACTGACAAAAAATGCTGTTCACATTGGCAGAAAACACATTTTTGACATTTTGTTGTTAATTCACTATGAATGGTCTAGTTTGCACAAAACAAGTTAGAAATGATAAAAACTGAACATTTCTAGTGGTGTTTTTAAGTTTTAAAGCAAAATGGAAAGAATATTTAAGTTTGAAATTTGCTGTTGTCAGCACACAGTGAGAAAAAAGCTTGCAGTAAAAAAGTTTCAAATCACAAAATTTCTTGTTTGGAACTTAATGCACACAATAGTTTTAGTAAAGTTAGCCTATTTTAAGTTGGTTTTAATAGTTTTTAAAATTCTCCCATTTACCAGCACTCAGAATCATCTTCTGACTTTGGACTGACAAAAAATGCTGTTCACATGGGCAGAAAACACAATTTTGACATTTTGCTGTTAATTCACTATGAATGGTCTAGTTTGCACAAAACAAGTTAGAAATGATAAAAACTGAACAATTCTAGTGGTGTTTTTAAGTTTTAAAGCAAAATGGAAAGAATATTCAAGTTTGAAATTTGCTGTTGTCAGCACACAGTGAGAAAAAAGCTTGCAGTAAAAAAGTTTCAAAACACAAAATTTCTTGTTTGGAACTTAATGCACACAATAGTTTTAGTAACATTAGCCTATTTTAAGTTGGTTTTAATAGTTTTTAAAATTCTCCCATTTGCCAGCACTCAGAATCATCTTCTGACTTTGGACTGACAAAAAATGCTGTTCACATGGGCAGAAAACACAATTTTGACATTTTGCTGTTAATTCACTATGAATGGTCTAGTTTGCACAAAACAAGTTAGAAATGATAAAAACTGAACATTTCTAGTGGTGTTTTTAAGTTTTAAAGCAAAATGGAAAGAATATTCAAGTTTGAAATTTGCTGTTGTCCAGCACACAGTGAGAAAAAAGCTTGCAGTAAAAAAGTTTCAAAACACAAAATTTCTTGTTTGGAACTTAATGCACACAATAGTTTTAGTAAAGTTAGCCTATTTTAAGTTGGTTTTAATAGTTTTTAACATTCTCCCATTTGCCAGCACTCAGAATCATCTTCTGACTTTGGACTGACAAAAAATGCTGTTCACATGGGCAGAAAACACAATTTTGACATTTTGCTGTTAATTCACTATGAATGGTCTAGTTTGCACAAAACAAGTTAGAAATGATAAAAACTAAACATTTCTAGTGGTGTTTTTAAGTTTTAAAGCAAAATGGAAAGAATATTCAAGTTTGAAATTTGCTGTTGTCAGCAAAACAGGGGAAAAAAGCTTGCAGTAAAAAACTTTCAAAACACAAAATTTCTTGTTTGGAACTTAATGCACACAATAGTTTTTGTAATGTTAGCCTATTTTAAGTTGGTTTTAATAGTTTTTAACATTCTCCCATTTGCCAGCACTCAGAATCATCTTCTGACTTTGGACTGACAAAAAATGCTGTTCACATGGGCAGAAAACACATTTTTGACATTTTGCTGTTAATTCACTATAAATGGTACAGTTTGCACAAAACAAGTTAGAAATGATAAAAACTGAACATTTCTAGTGGTGTTTTTAAGTTTTAAAGCAAAATGGGAAAGAATATTCAAGTTTGAAATTTGCTGTTGTCCAGCACACAGTGAGAAAAAAGCTTGCAGTAAAAAAGTTTCAAATCACAAAATTTCTTGTTTGGAACTTAATGCACACAATAGTTTTAGTAATGTTAGTCTATTTTAAGTTGGTTTTAATAGTTTTTAACATTCTCCCATTTGCCAGAACTCAGAATCATCTTCTGACTTTGGACTGACAAAAAATGCTGTTCACATTGGCAGAAAACACAATTTTGACATTTTGCTGTTAATTCACTATGAATGGTCTAGTTTGCACAAAACAAGTTAGAAATGATAAAAACTGGACATTTCTAGTGGTGTTTTTAAGTTTTAAAGCAAAATGGGAAGAATATTCAAGTTTGAAATTTGCTGTTGTCAGCAAAACAGGGGAAAAAAGCTTGCAGTAAAAAAGTTTCAAAACACAAAATTTCTTGTTTGGAACTTAATGCACACAATAGTTTTAGTAAAGTTAGCCTATTTTAAGTTGGTTTTAATAGTTTTTAACATTCTCCCATTTGCCAGCACACAGAATCATCTTCTGACTTTGGACTGACAAAAAATGCTGTTCACATGGGCAGAAAACACAATTTTGACATTTTGCTGTTAATTCACTATGAATGGTCTAGTTTGCACAAAACAAGTTAGAAATGATAAAAACTGAACATTTCTAGTGTTGTTTTTAAGTTTTAAAGCAAAATAGAAAGAATATTCAAGTTTGAAATTTGCTGTTGTCCAGCACACAGTGAGAAAAAAGCTTGCAGTAAAAAAGTTTCAAATCACAAAATTTCTTGTTTGGAACTTAATGCACACGATAGTTTTAGTAAAGTTAGCCTATTTTAAGTTGGTTTTAATAGTTTTAAACATTCTCCCATTTGCCAGCACTCAGAATCATCTTCTGACTTTGGATTGACAAAAAATGCTTGTTCACATGGGCAGAAAACACAATTTTGACATTTTGCTGTTAATTCACTATGAATGGTCTAGTTTGCACAAAACAAGTTAGAAATGATAAAAACTGAACATTTCTAGTGGTGTTTTTAAGTTTTAAAGCAAAATGGAAAGAATATTCAAGTTTGAAATTTGCTGTTGTCCAGCACACAGTGAGAAAAAAGCTTGCAGTAAAAAACTTTCAAAACACAAAATTTCTTGTTTGGAACTTAATGCACACAATAGTTTTAGTAATGTTAGTCTATTTTAAGTTGGTTTTAATAGTTTTTAACATTCTCCCATTTGCCAGCACTCAGAATCATCTTCTGACTTTGGACAGACAAAAAATGCTGTTCACATGGGCAGAAAACACATTTTTGACATTTTGCTGTTAATTCACTATGAATGGTCTAGTTTGCACAAAACAAGTTGGAAATGATAATAACTGAACATTTCTAGTGGTGTTTTTAAGTTTTAAAGCAAAATGGAAAGAATATTCAAGTTTGAAATTTGCTGTTGTCAACAAAACAGTGAGAAAAAATCTTGCAGTAAAAAACTTTCAAATCACAAAATTTCTTGTTTGGAACTTAATGCACACAATAGTTTTAGTAATGTTAGTCTATTTTAAGTTGGTTTTAATAGTTTTTATTATTCTCCCATTTGCCAGCACTCAGAATCATCTCCTGACTTTGGACAGACAAAAAATGCTGTTCACATGGGCAGAAAACACAATTTTGACATTTTGCTGTTAATTCACTATGAATGGTCTAGTTTGCACAAAACAAGTTAGAAATGATAAAAACTGAACATTTCTAGTGGTGTTTTTAAGTTTTAAAGCAAAATGGAAAGAATATTCAAGTTTGAAATTTGCTGTTGTCAGCAAAACAGGGAGAAAAAATCTTGCAGTAAAAAACTTTCAAATCACAAAATTTCTTGTTTGGAACTTAATGCACACAATAGTTTTAGTAAAGTTAGCCTATTTTAATTTGGTTTTAATAGTTTTTAACATTCTCCCATTTGCCAGCACTCAAAATCATCTTCTGACTTTCGACTGACAAAAAATGCTGTTCACATTGGCAGAAAACACATTTTTGACATTTTGCTGTTAATTCACTATGAATGGTCTAGTTTGCACAAAACAAGTTGGAAATAATAAAAACTGAACATTTCTAGTGGTGTTTTTAAGTTTTAAAGCAAAATGGAAAGAATATTTAAGTTTGAAATTTGCTGTTGTCAGCACACAGTGAGAAAAAAGCTTGCAGTAAAAAAGTTTCAAATCACAAAATTTCTTGTTTGGAACTTAATGCACACAATAGTTTTAGTAAAGTTAGCCTATTTTAAGTTGGTTTTAATAGTTTTTAACATTCTCCCATTTGCCAGCACTCAGAATCATCTTCTGACTTTGGACTGACAAAAAATGCTGTTCACATTGGCAGAAAACACATTTTTGACATTTTGCTGTTAATTCACTATGAATGGTCTAGTTTGCACAAAACAAGTTAGAAATGATAAAAACTAAACATTTCTAGTGGTGTTTTTAAGTTTTAAAGCAAAATGGAAAGAATATTCAAGTTTGAAATTTGCTGTTGTCAGCACACAGTGAGAAAAAAGCTTGCAGTAAAAAAGTTTCAAATCACAAAATTTCTTGTTTGGAACTTAATGCACACAATACTTTTAGTAAAGTTAGCCTATTTTAAGTTGGTTTTAATAGTTTTTAAAATTCTCCCATTTACCAGCACTCAGAATCATCTTCTGACTTTGGACTGACAAAAAATACTGTTCACATGGGCAGAAAACACAATTTTGACATTTTGCTGTTAATTCACTATGAATGGTCTAGTTTGCACAAAACAAGTTAGAAATGATAAAAACTGAACAATTCTAGTGGTGTTTTTAAGTTTTAAAGCAAAATGGAAAGAATATTCAAGTTTGAAATTTGCTGTTGTCAGCACACAGTGAGAAAAAAGCTTGCAGTAAAAAAGTTTCAAAACACAAAATTTCTTGTTTGGAACTTAATGCACACAATAGTTTTAGTAACATTAGCCTATTTTAAGTTGGTTTTAATAGTTTTTAAAATTCTCCCATTTGCCAGCACTCAGAATCATCTTCTGACTTTGGATTGACAAAAAATGCTGTTCACATGGGCAGAAAACACAATTTTGACATTTTGCTGTTAATTCACTATGAATGGTCTAATGTGCACAAAACAAGTTAGAAATGATAAAAACTAAACATTTCTAGTGGTGTTTTTAAGTTTTAAAGCAAAATGGAAAGAATATTCAAGTTTGAAATTTGCTGTTGTCCAGCACACAGTGAGAAAAAAGCTTGCAGTAAAAAAGTTTCAAAACACAAAATTTCTTGTTTGGAACTTAATGCACACAATAGTTTTAGTAAAGTTAGCCTATTTTAAGTTGGTTTTAATAGTTTTTAACATTCTCCCATTTGCCAGCACTCAGAATCATCTTCTGACTTTGGACTGACAAAAAATGCTGTTCACATGGGCAGAAAACACAAATTTTGACATTTTGCTGTTAATTCACTATGAATGGTCTAGTTTGCACAAAACAAGTTAGAAATGATAAAAACTAAACATTTCTAGTGGTGTTTTTAAGTTTTAAAGCAAAATGGAAAGAATATTCAAGTTTGAAATTTGCTGTTGTCAAGCAAAACAGGGGAAAAAATCTTGCAGTAAAAAACTTTCAAATCACAAAATTTCTTGTTTGGAACTTAATGCACACAATAGTTTTAGTAATGTTAGTCTATTTTAAGTTGGTTTTAATAGTTTTTATTATTCTCCCATTTGCCAGCACTCAGAATCATCTCCTGACTTTGGACAGACAAAAAATGCTGTTCACATGGGCAGAAAACACAATTTTGACATTTTGCTGTTAATTCACTATGAATGGTCTAGTTTGCACAAAACAAGTTAGAAATGATAAAAACTGAACATTTCTAGTGGTGTTTTTAAGTTTTAAAGCAAAATGGAAAGAATATTCAAGTTTGAAATTTGCTGTTGTCAGCAAAACAGGGGAAAAAATCTTGCAGTAAAAAACTTTCAAATCACAAAATTTCTTGTTTGGAACTTAATGCACACAATAGTTTTAGTAAAGTTAGCCTATTTTAATTTGGTTTTAATAGTTTTTAACATTCTCCCATTTGCCAGCACTCAAAATCATCTTCTGACTTTCGACTGACAAAAAATGCTGTTCACATTGGCAGAAAACACATTTTGACATTTTGCTGTTAATTCACTATGAATGGTCTAGTTTGCACAAAACAAGTTAGAAATGATAAAAACTGAACATTTCTAGTGGTGTTTTTAAGTTTTAAAGCAAAATGGAAAGAATATTTAAGTTTGAAATTTGCTGTTGTCAGCACACAGTGAGAAAAAAGCTTGCAGTAAAAAAGTTTCAAATCACAAAATTTCTTGTTTGGAACTTAATGCACACAATACTTTTAGTAAAGTTAGCCTATTTTAAGTTGGTTTTAATAGTTTTTAAAATTCTCCCATTTACCAGCACTCAGAATCATCTTCTGACTTTGGACTGACAAAAAATACTGTTCACATGGGCAGAAAACACAATTTTGACATTTTGCTGTTAATTCACTATGAATGGTCTAGTTTGCACAAAACAAGTTAGAAATGATAAAAACTGAACAATTCTAGTGGTGTTTTTAAGTTTTAAAGCAAAATGGAAAGAATATTCAAGTTTGAAATTTGCTGTTGTCAGCAAAACAGGGGAAAAAATCTTGCAGTAAAAAACTTTCAAATCACAAAATTTCTTGTTTGGAACTTAATGCACACAATAGTTTTAGTAATGTTAGTCTATTTTAAGTTGGTTTTAATAGTTTTTATATTCTCCCATTTGCCAGCACTCAGAATCATCTCCTGACTTTGGACAGACAAAAAATGCTGTTCACATGGGCAGAAAACACAATTTTGACATTTTGCTGTTAATTCACTATGAATGGTCTAGTTTGCACAAAACAAGTTAGAAATGATAAAAACTGAACATTTCTAGTGGTGTTTTTAAGTTTTAAAGCAAAATGGAAAGAATATTCAAGTTTGAAATTTGCTGTTGTCAGCAAAACAGGGGAAAAAACCTTGCAGTAAAAAACTTTCAAATCACAAAATTTCTTGTTTGGAACTTAATGCACACAATAGTTTTAGTAAAGTTAGCCTATTTTAATTTGGTTTTAATAGTTTTTAACATTCTCCCATTTGCCAGCACTCAAAATCATCTTCTGACTTTCGACTGACAAAAAATGCTGTTCACATTGGCAGAAAACACATTTTTGACATTTTGCTGTTAATTCACTATGAATGGTCTAGTTTGCACAAAACAAGTTGGAAATTATAAAAACTGGACATTTCTAGTGGTGTTTTTAAGTTTTAAAGCAAAATGGAAAGAATATTTAAGTTTGAAATTTGCTGTTGTCAGCACACAGTGAGAAAAAAGCTTGCAGTAAAAAAGTTTCAAATCACAAAATTTCTTGTTTGGAACTTAATGCACACAATAGTTTTAGTAAAGTTAGCCTATTTTAAGTTGGTTTTAATAGTTTTTAACATTCTCCCATTTGCCAGCACTCAGAATCATCTTCTGACTTTGGACTGACAAAAAATGCTGTTCACATTGGCAGAAAACACATTTTTGACATTTTGCTGTTATTTCACTAGGAATGGTCTAGTTTGCACAAAACAAGTTAGAAATGATAAAAACTGAACATTTCTAGTGGTGTTTTTAAGTTTTAAAGCAAAATGGAAAGAATATTCAAGTTTGAAATTTGCTGTTGTCCAGCACACAGTGAGAAAAAAGCTTGCAGTAAAAAAGTTTCAAAACACAAAATTTCTTGTTTGGAACTTAATGCACACAATAGTTTTAGTAAAGTTAGCCTATTTTAAGTTGGTTTTAATAGTTTTTAACATTCTCCCATTTGCCAGCACTCAGAATCATCTTCTGACTTTGGACTGACAAAAAATACTGTTCACATGGGCAGAAAACACATTTTTGACATTTTGCTGTTAATTCACTATGAATGGTCTAATGTGCACAAAACAAGTTAGAAATGATAAAAACTGAACATTTCTAGTGGTGTTTTTAAGTTTTAAAGCAAAATGGAAAGAATATTCAAGTTTGAAATTTGCTGTTGTCAGCAAAACAGGGGAAAAAATCTTGCAGTAACAAACTTTCAAATCACAAAATTTCTTGTTTGGAACTTAATGCACACAATAGTTTTAGTAAAGTTAGCCTATTTTAAGTTGGTTTTAATAGTTTTTAACATTCTCCCATTTGCCAGCACTCAGAATCATCTTCTGACTTTGGACTGACAAAAAATGCTGTTCACATGGGCAGAAAACACAATTTTGACATTTTGCTGTTAATTCACTATGAATGGTCTAGTTTGCACAAAACAAGTTAGAAATGATAAAAACTAAACATTTCTAGTGGTGTTTTTAAGTTTTAAAGCAAAATGGAAAGAATATTCAAGTTTGAAATTTGCTGTTGTCAGCAAAACAGGGGAAAAAAGCTTGCAGTAAAAAACTTTCAAAACACAAAATTTCTTGTTTGGAACTTAATGCACACAATAGTTTGAGTAATGTTAGCCTATTTTAAGTTGGTTTTAATAGTTTTTAAAATTCTCCCATTTACCAGCACTCAGAATCATCTTCTGACTTTGGACTGACAAAAAATGCTGTTCACATGGGCAGAAAACACATTTTTGACATTTTGCTGTTATTTCACTATGAATGGTCTAGTTTGCACAAAACAAGTTAGAAATGATAAAAACTGAACATTTCTAGTGGTGTTTTTAAGTTTTAAAGCAAAATGGAAAGAATATTCAAGTTTGAAATTTGCTGTTGTCCAGCACACAGTGAGAAAAAATCTTGCAGTAAAAAACTTTCAAAACACAACATTTCTTGTTTGGAACTTAATGCACACAATAGTTTTAGTAAAGTTAGCCTATTTTAAGTTGGTTTTAATAGTTTTTAACATTCTCCCATTTGCCAGCACTCAGAATCATCTCCTGACTTTGGACAGACAAAAAATGCTGTTCACATGGGCAGAAAACACAATTTTGACATTTTGCTGTTAATTCACTATGAATGGTCTAGTTTGCACAAAACAAGTTAGAAATGATAAAAACTGAACATTTCTAGGGGTGTTTTTAAGTTTTAAAGCAAAATGGAAAGAATATTCAAGTTTGAAATTTGCTGTTGTCAGCACACAGTGAGAAAAAAGCTTGCAGTAAAAAAGTTTCAAATCACAAAATTTCTTGTTTGGAACTTAATGCACACAATAGTTTTAGTAATGTTAGTCTATTTTAAGTTGGTTTTAATAGTTTTTATTATTCTCCCATTTGCCAGCACTCAGAATCATCTCCTGACTTTGGACAGACAAAAAATGCTGTTCACATGGGCAGAAAACACAATTTTGACATTTTGCTGTTAATTCACTATGAATGGTCTAGTTTGCACAAAACAAGTTAGAAATGATAAAAACTGAACATTTCTAGTGGTGTTTTTAAGTTTTAAAGCAAAATGGAAAGAATATTCAAGTTTGAAATTTGCTGTTGTCAGCACACAGTGAGAAAAAAGCTTGCAGTAAAAAAGTTTCAAATCACAAAATTTCTTGTTTGGAACTTAATGCACACAATAGTTTTAGTAAAGTTAGCCTATTTTAAGTTGGTTTTAATAGTTTTTAACATTCTCCCATTTGCCAGCACTCAGAATCATCTTCTGACTTTCGACTGACAAAAAATGCTGTTCACATTGGCAGAAAACACATTTTTGACATTTTGCTGTTAATTCACTATGAATGGTCTAGTTTGCACAAAACAAGTTGGAAATTATAAAAACTGGACATTTCTAGTGGTGTTTTTAAGTTTTAAAGCAAAATGGAAAGAATATTTAAGTTTGAAATTTGCTGTTGTCAGCACACAGTGAGAAAAAAGCTTGCAGTAAAAAAGTTTCAAATCACAAAATTTCTTGTTTGGAACTTAATGCACACAATACTTTTAGTAAAGTTAGCCTATTTTAAGTTGGTTTTAATAGTTTTTAAAATTCTCCCATTTACCAGCACTCAGAATCATCTTCTGACTTTGGACTGACAAAAAATACTGTTCACATGGGCAGAAAACACAATTTTGACATTTTGCTGTTAATTCACTATGAATGGTCTAGTTTGCACAAAACAAGTTAGAAATGATAAAAACTGAACAATTCTAGTGGTGTTTTTAAGTTTTAAAGCAAAATGGAAAGAATATTCAAGTTTGAAATTTGCTGTTGTCCAGCACACAGTGAGAAAAAAGCTTGCAGTAAAAAAGTTTCAAAACACAAAATTTCTTGTTTGGAACTTAATGCACACAATAGTTTTAGTAAAGTTAGCCTATTTTAAGTTGGTTTTAATAGTTTTTAACATTCTCCCATTTGCCAGCACTCAGAATCATCTTCTGACTTTGGACTGACAAAAAATGCTGTTCACATGGGCAGAAAACACAATTTGACATTTTGCTGTTAATTCACTATGAATGGTCTAGTTTGCACAAAACAAGTTAGAAATGATAAAAACTAAACATTTCTAGTGGTGTTTTTAAGTTTTAAAGCAAAATGGAAAGAATATTCAAGTTTGAAATTTGCTGTTGTCAGCAAAACAGGGGAAAAAAGCTTGCAGTAAAAAACTTTCAAAACACAAAATTTCTTGTTTGGAACTTAATGCACACAATAGTTTGAGTAATGTTAGCCTATTTTAAGTTGGTTTTAATAGTTTTTAAAATTCTCCCATTTACCAGCACTCAGAATCATCTTCTGACTTTGGACTGACAAAAAATGCTGTTCACATGGGCAGAAAACACAATTTTTGACATTTTGCTGTTAATTCACTATGAATGGTCTAGTTTGCACAAAACAAGTTAGAAATGATAAAAACTGAACATTTCTAGTGGTGTTTTTAAGTTTTAAAGCAAAATGGGAAGAATATTCAAGTTTGAAATTTGCTGTTGTCAGCAAAACAGGGGAAAAAAGCTTGCAGTAAAAAAGTTTCAAAACACAAAATTTCTTGTTTGGAACTTAATGCACACAATAGTTTTAGTAAAGTTAGCCTATTTTAAGTTGGTTTTAATAGTTTTTAACATTCTCCCATTTGCCAGCAATCATAATCATCTTCTGACTTTGGACTGACAAAAAATGCTGTTCACATGGGCAGAAAACACAATTTTGACATTTTGCTGTTAATTCACTATGAATGGTCTAGTTTGCACAAAACAAGTTAGAAATGATAAAAACTGAACATTTCTAGTGTTGTTTTTAAGTTTTAAAGCAAAATAGGAAAGAATATTTCAAGTTTGAAATTTGCTGTTGTCCAGCACACAGTGAGAAAAAAGCTTGCAGTAAAAAAGTTTCAAATCACAAAATTTCTTGTTTGGAACTTAATGCACACAATAGTTTTAGTAAAGTTAGCCTATTTTAAGTTGGTTTTAATAGTTTTTTAACATTCTCCCATTTGCCAGCACTCAGAATCATCTTCTGACTTTGGACTGACAAAAAAATGCTTGTTCACATGGGCAGAAAACACAATTTTGACATTTTGCTGTTAATTCACTATGAATGGTCTAGTTTGCACAAAACAAGTTAGAAATGATAAAAACTGAACATTTCTAGTGGTGTTTTTAAGTTTTAAAGCAAAATGGAAAGAATATTCAAGTTTGAAATTTGCTGTTGTCCAGCACACAGTGAGAAAAAAGCTTGCAGTAAAAAAGGTTCAAAACACAAAATTTCTTGTTTGGAACTTAATGCACACAATAGTTTTAGTAAAACATTTGCCAGCACTCAGAATCATCTTCTGACTTCGGACTGACAAAAAAATGCTGTTCTTCTAGGGATGGCCAGCTCGAGCAGCCCTACTCGAGTAGTATCGAGCAGAATGAAAAAAAAGTCCCGCGAGTTTTGCTTCGAGCAGGGCAAGCAAACCTTCCAACCACGTGACCAGAGCTCGGAGTCTGCTCGTACCTGAGATCAGGTTTCGAGTAGCTCGCTGGTGATTCGAACTGGGCGGAGTTGTTCAATCAGCAGGAAGATATAAAAGAGATTCATTCAGGAAATGTGGGCAGAAGAAGAACAGAAAGAAGAGATTCTTCTACATCCAGGTAAGCTATCACAAACTTTATTTCATTTAGATTTATTTTTCTGGTGTTAAAATCCATTCTGCTTTATTAGTCACAACCGGGTTCCTCTTCTACAGAGGATCTTCTGGACAGCCGGGTTGGTGCTTCTGATCAGCAACATGACCTCATTTATATGGCTTTATAAACTAAATTCATTTTTCTTTTTAGGTTAAACCCAGCGAATAAATTGCGCCTCGGCGAACGCGACGGTGGAGGTCCAGCGATATCTCTGGCAGAGCCCCATCTCTCCAGAGGTGAAGACCCGCTCCAGTACTGGGCATCGAGGGAAGCTGTGTATCCCAATTTGTATAAACTGGCCAAGTACTATCTGCATATGCCAGCAACACCTCGGTGCCCTGCGAGCGGTGCCCTGCGAGCGGTGCCCTGCGAGCGGGTCTTCTCCAAAGCTGGAGAGGTTGTAAACTAAAAGAGGAGCAGACTGAAGCCTAACACCGTGGAAAAAATTCTATATTTAAATAAAAAATTATGAAATAAAATTTGTGGAAAAAACATTTGTTTGAGTTTGTCTTATTTCAGTTTTTTTCTAATAATGAGATTGTTTTCGTTGTGTGGGTGGGCGTCACAAAGCCCTGCTCACATTTACCCCAAATGTTAGTGTCTGCTTCTATAATGTTGGTCCGCAGTTTTTTTTTCCATACTTTAAGTTTTTCAGTCCTCTGAGGGACTGGTTCCCAACCTTTTCTGCACCTCAGACTGGTTCAGTGTCTGACAATAATTTCACGGACTGGTCTAAAGGTGTAGCAGAAAAACTAAAGACCAGCCTAAAACTGGCTTTTTAAGCAATAACAAACTTAATTCCACTTTGTCTTCAAGAGAAAATTTATTAGCAGCGTCTTTATAACATTGAAACATTCTCTCTGCTCGAACGTACTCTGGTTGTTATGGTAACGGTAAACATACCTTCAAAATAAAAGACATCACAAAAACAAAGTGAATAAAAATACTAGTTAGATTATTCACAGTAAGACTAGATCAGTCAGAGTTGAGTTTGTTTTGCTGGAACCAGACAGTCCCATCTTGACCTGAAGTGTGTTCTCATTTTGCCGGTGTTAGAGGTTTAAATTTAATGGAATGATGTATCAATGGTGAGTGATTGACGGACGTAAGGAAGAAAATCCGGTGACTTTTCAAATTAAAACATCTTTATCTCGAAGATGAATTATGGAATAAAAACCAAATGGAAATAATGGAAGTTATTTCTTCTGTCTGTGCGGCCCGGTACCGGTCCGCGGCCCGGTGGTTTGGGACCACTGAACAAAGGCTCAATTCTCTTTAATGATTCATATTGATGACAGGAGCGCGCGGTGTGGTCAGTCTGTGTTTTATTAAACACAGAGTCATAATTTAAATGAACAGAGTGGAATATTTCTTTTATTTGTTTTGGGAGAGTAAAATTTAAATTAACATACAGTATCGACATACGTAACTACTGTATGACACCGGTGAAAAAATATTAGCAAAGAATAGGAAGCAGAAAACCTCGCGGAATCTTAACCACTTTTCTAATGACTTGAGACTTGGAGCGTATTATTCATCTTTCTTTTTTTCTACTGGATTTTTCTTTACATCCCGCAGCCCGCAGATGGAGCTCTTTGTGAGCTCGAAAGATTCGAATCTTTAGGTCTATTTGAGGAAATTGGTTCGAAATTACTCGATGGTTCATGGGGCTTCGGATTTACCATCCCTAGTTCTTCTTCTTGTCCTTTCGGCATTTCCCTTCAGGGGTCGCCACAGCAAGTCAGTTTCTTCCATCTAACCCTATCTGCTGCATCCTCTTCAGTCACGCCAACTATCTTCATGTCTTCCTTCACTGTATCCATGAACCTCCACTTTGGTTTTCCTCTAGCCCTCTTTCCTGGTGGTTCCAAATCCAGCATCCTTCTGCCAATGTACTCGGTCTCTCTCCTTTGTACATGTCCAAACCATCTCAGTCTTGCCTCCCGGACTTTATCTCCAAAACCTCTAACATGTGCTATTCCTCTGACTAATTTCTGATCCTGTCCATCCTGGTCACTCCCAGAGAGATCCTCAGCATCTTCATCTCTGCTACCTCCATCTATGCTTCCTGTCTTTTCCTCAGTGGCACTGTCTCTAGACCAAACAGCATGGCGGGTCTCACCACGGTTTTGTACACTTTTCCTTTCATTTTAGCTGAAACTCTTCTGTCACACATCACACCTGATACTTTCCTCCACCCGTTCCAGCCTGCTTGAACACGCTTCTTCACCTCTTTTCCACACTCTCCATTGCTCTGGACTGTTGATCCCAAGTACTTAAAATCTTCCACCTTCTTTATCTCTTCTCCCTGTAACCTCACTTTTCCATTTGGATCCCTCTCATTCACACACATGTACTCTGTTTTACTCTGACTAATCTTCATTCCTCTTCTTTCTAGTGCAAACCTCCACCTCTCCAGCTTTTCCTCCACCTCTTCCCTCCTCTCACTACAGATCACAATGTCATCTGCAAACATCATTGTCCATGGAGATTCCTGTCTGACCTCGTCTGTCAGCCTGTCCATCACCATAGCAAACAGCAAAGGACTCAGAGCAGATCCTTGGTGCAGTCCCACCCCCACACTGAACTCCTCTGTCTCACCTACAGCACACCTCACCACTGTCTTACAGCCATCATACATGTCCTGCACCGCTCTAACATACTTCTCCGTCACACCAGACTTCCTCATACAATACCATAGTTCTTCTCTAGGTACCCTGTCATACGCTTTCTCAAGATCTACAAAGACACAGTGCAGCTCCCTCTGACCTTCTCTGTACTTCTCTATCAGCATCCTCAAGGCAAATACTGCATCTGTAGTGCTCTTTTTAGGCATAAAACCATACTGCTGCTCACAAATTCTTACTTCAGACCTTAGCCTAGCTTCGACAACTTTTTCCCATAACTTCATCGTATGACTGATCAGTTTTATTCCTCTGTAGTTACCACAACTCTGCACATCTCCCTTGTTCTTAAAAACAGGAACTAGCACACTTCTTCTCCATTCATCAGGCATCTTCTCACTTTCTAATATCCCGTTAAACAGCCCAGTCAGAAACTCTACTGCCACCTCACCTAAACACTTCCATACTTCTACAGGGATATCATCAGGACCGAGAGCCTTTCCACTCTTCATCCTCTTCAGTGCCCTCTTTATTTCTACCTTACTGATCTTAGCCACTTTCCGGTCCACTATGGTAACGTCTTCTACTCTTTGTTCTCTTTCATTTTCTTCATTCATCAACTCTTCAAAGTACTCTTTCCATCTTCCCATCACATTACTGGCATCTGTCAAGAGACATCCATTCCGGTCTTTAATCACCCTAACTTGCTGCACATCCTTCCCATCTTTGTCTCTCTGTCTTGACAACCTGTATAAGTCCATCTCTCCCTCCTTGCTGTTCAGCTTAGCATACAAGTCGTCGAAGGCTGCTTGTTTTGCCTTTGCCACCTCTACTTTAACCTTATGCTGTATCACCCTGTATTCTTGCCTACTCTCCTCAGTCCTCTCAGTGTCCCACTTCTTCTTAGCCAGCCTCTTTCTTTTGATACAATCCTGCACCTCCTCATTCCACCACCAAGTCTCTCTATCTATCTTCCTTCCAGATGACACACCAAGTACTCTCTTGCCTGTCTCCCTGATCGCATTAGCTGTAGTTGTCCAGTCATCTGGAAGCATCTCCTGCCCACCAAGAGCCTGTCTCAACTCCTTTATAAAGTTCAAGCAGCACTCTTCCTTTTTCAGCTTCCACCATTTAGTCTTCTGCACTCCCTTCATCTTCTTAGACTTCCTCACTACTATGGTCATCTTACACACCACCATCCTGTGCTGTTTGGCTACACTGTCTCCTGCTACAACTTTGCAGTCACTAATCTCTTTCAGATTACACCGCCTACACAAAATGTAATCAACCTGTGTACTCCTTCCTCCACTCTCGTAAGTCACCCTGTGTTCCAGCCTTTTCTTGAAATAAGTATTCACTACAGCCAATTCCATTCTTTTCGCAAAGTCGATCACCATCTGTCCTTCTGCATTCCTGTTCTGGATACCAAACCTGCCCATCACCTCCTCATCATCTCTGTTTCCTGCACCAACGTCGCCATGGAAGTCTGCTCCAATAACAACTCTCTCACTTCTAGGGATGCCCTGGATTGCCTCATCAAGGTCTGACCAAAACTTCTCTTTCTCCTCGACCTCACATTGTTTGTGGCGCATACCCACAAACAACGTTGAACATTACCCCTTCAATTTCTAGCTTGAGGCTCATCACCCTGTCTGACCTTCTTTTTACCTCCAGAACATTCCCAACTAATTCTTCCTTCACTATAACTCCTACACCATTCCTCTTCCTATCTACACCGTGATAGAACAACTTAAACCCCGCTCCCAGACTTCTAGCCTTGCTGCCTTTCCATCTGGTCTCCTGCACACACAGGATATCTACTTTTCTTCTCTCCATCATGTCAACTAACTCTCTACCTTTACCCGTCATAGTACCAACATTCAAAGTTCCCACCCTAAGTCCTAGACTCTTGAGGTTTCTCTTCTCTCTCTGCCGATGTACGCGTCTTCCGCCTCTTCTTCTTTGACCTCTTCTTCTTTGACCACCAGTAGTCCAATTTCCTCCGGCACCCTGTTGGTCAACAGCACCGATGGCGGTCGTTGTTAACCCGGGCCACGACCGATCCGGTATGGTATTTTTTTAACTGAGTTGCATCTTTTAATTTGGCATAGTTTTACGTCGGATGCCCTTCCTGACACAACCCTTGTGATTTTCTGGGCCACTCTGCCCATTGCCCAATCATTTGGATGGTTAGCGTTTAGATGTTTCACTGAGGAGTACAACATCTAAACAGCTATGAAAATAAATACATAATAAATAAAGGATTAAACGAAAAAAAAGTAAATAAATATAACCTAAAGTAAGTATGTAACAGCAATGGCTGGAACATGCTACAAAAACTTTCAAAATTCAAAAAATGCCAGTCTGAGCTGGTCGTCTGGTTAAGCAAAACGACCATAACTATTGCAAAAATACTACTAAAAAAGTAAAAAAGATGACAAAACGGATAACAAATTTATATAACTCTTCTAAGTTTTTAAAGAATAATAAAAAAATAACTAGAGTTTCAGGCACCAATTGCCTGATTAACCAAATTCATAACCTTAGCTAATAAAACGAAAACAAAACAATAAAATACTTCACAGAACTATACATAGCGATTAAAAAACTCTTCAACTGTACAGGATATGTTCTGAACAGTTAAAAACTAGTAAATAACAGCTAAATTTGGATTGCGAAAGAGGAGCTCCAGAAAGTGCTACTTGTTCTGCTGCTGCATTTAAAAAAAAAAAAAAAAAAAAAATGCTGTTCACATGGGCAGAAAACACAATTTTGACATTTTGCTGTTAATTCACTCTGAATGGTCTAGTTTGCACAAAACAAGTTAGAAATGATAAAAACTGAACATTTCTAGTGGTGTTTTTAAGTTTTAAAGCAAAATGGAAAGAATATTCAAGTTTGAAATTTGCTGTTGTCCAGCACACAGTGAGAAAAAAGCTTGCAGTAAAAAAGGTACAAAATACAAAATTTCTTGTTTGGAACTTAATGCACACAATAGTTTTAGTAATGTTAGTCTATTTTAAGTTGGTTTTAATAGTTTTTAACATTCTCCCATTTGCCAGCACTCAGAATCATCTTCTGACTTTGGATTGACAAAAAATGCTGTTCACATGGGCAGAAAACACAATTTTGACATTTTGCTGTTAATTCACTATGAATGGTCTAGTTTGCACAAAACAAGTTGGAAATGATAAAAACTGAACATTTCTAGTGGTGTTTTTAAGTTTTAAAGCAAAATGGAAATACAATTACAGTTTGAAATTTGCTGTTGTCCAGCACACAGTAAGAAAAAATCTTGCAGTAAAAAAGTTTCAAAACACAAAATTTCTTGTTTGGAACTTAAAGGGGCAGGCACCATACACTTAAGCATCAGCCTACTCCTTTTTCAGACTTTATTTGGGGTTTTTGTGCTTCAAGAAAATGTTTCAATGTCTGGAAAAAAAACAAACTCCTGACTTTATTTCTACTCCATGACCTCTCACCCGCCTTCAACACTGTCGACCACATCATCCTTCCCATTGATTTATTCATACATCTAGTGTTTGTAATTCTTTAAAATCCAAAGAACTACAACCCAAAAAGAACTACAAGAACATCAACCCAGGATGATGTGCATCACTGTTTGTTTTAAACCTAACCCAGGGAATAAATGAAGTAAAGCATTTTTAATTGAAATAAATTGAAGAACTGACCATGAATCCTTTCCACAAATTATCATGACAAACATTTTGAAAAAAATAGAAATGACAAACAATTTAGAGTTTAAAAAAGAATGTCTGGAAAAAATCAAACTCCTGACTTTATCATTAATTTATGACGCCTCAGCCGCCTTCAACACTGTTGACCACATCGTCCTTCTGGTTGATTTATTCATACTACTGGTGTTTGTAGTTCTTTAAAATCAAAAGAACTACAATTCTAATGATGCTGTGCGTCACCGTTTGTTCAATGCAGGGAATAAATGAAGAAAAGCATTTTTAATTGAAATATATTGAACCATGAACTGACCATGAATACTTTCCAATAATTGTCATGACAAACATTAAAAAAAAATTGAAATGATAAACAATTTAGAGGTTAAAAAAGAGAGAGATCAAAAGATTGGAATGAATGGAATCTCTCACTTAAAAGCTTTTCCTTTGATGACGTCATCAAAAGGAGCTTTCAATAACATGATCAGAGAAAATCATAGTTCCACAGTACCTTTTCGAGTACAAACATAGCAGCAGCAGAGAAAAACGTTCGTTACAAGAAACTTTGAAAACTTTTTTTGAAAAGATGGCTAGTATAAAAATGAAAAGTAAATTGAGCAGGTTGATAGAAGAAAGACAAGAATGGAGAAAAAGATGGAGAGAGAATCGTAGCAAGTCTACCGAACATACTTTGAACAAGCTGGTCGAAGAAAGACTGCAATGGAGAAAAAGAAGGCAAGAGAACCGCAGAACGTCTACCAGACATACTTCCAACAAGCTGGTTGAAGAAAGACGACAATGGAGAAAAAGAAAACTAGAGAATCGTACCATGGTCACTCCAGGTACTTTAGAATTTCTGATGGACAAGAACATGCGCTCATTTCAGGATGAACGCCTAATAAAAAACATTTGGTTTAATCCGACTGCTTTGGATGGACAGAATCCCCTTCAAAGCGTTTGCCAAATGAAGTCCAACATGAAAAAAATCAAACAAGGTTTGAAATTAAAAGCTTCTACCATTTTCAGAGCCATCTGCAGGAAGAACAAAATTGCAGATATACAAAGGGTAAAAGTCTCCAAACACCAGACCAGATGCCAAGAAATAAAAGAAAGTATGAATTGCTCTCAAAGAGTTTGCCAAATGAAGTCCAACATGAAAAAAATCAAACAAGGTTTGAAATTAAAGGCATCTACGTTTTATAGAGCCATCTGCAGAATTAACAAAATTGCAGATTTGCAAAGTGTTTCCAAACACCAGACGAGATGCAAAGAAACCAAATATGGAAGATGGACGAAGATGAAGAAGGTTGTTGACCAAACAGTAACATTGATTATTATTTTTATGCTTATTTTAGTATTTTTTACGACTTGGCCCAGAAACATTTTAAACAATACAATCCCACTGCACCACGTCACCCCCTTCCCTTGAAGAAAATCCATCACAAAGGACCAAAGACTGCAAACAGAAAAGAGAACGTCTAATGGGTGGATTTCTGTGTCTTCAGAAACAGCAAGACAGCGGCGCTGGGTTGACCTAACCAGGTGCAGGCCAGGGCAAGTGGTCTTATAGAGACCCTGAAGTACGTGGATCCCCTTCTCAGAATTGCTGGGAGAGTACGACGGAAAAGCCATGCCGACACAACCGTGTCAGCGCTTCTGCAGGCGGTGCCTGAAAGCACCAAACAAGCTTTGGTATCTTATTTTCCAGAAACAGTCCTGGCCAAAGATGGAAAATCAGATGGACTCCTTGTACGAACTTTTGAACAGACAGTTCTCACTTACTGAGTATTTTCCCGGAGTCCAAAGAACAATATGGCAACTCTGAACTCAATACAATTTTCCCCAATAAACGTCTAAACTTGCACTTATCTCTGTCTTTTATTTACTGTTTTAATCCCATTCGTCCACAGAATATGGAGGAGTTGTCCAACGACTCAGCCTGTACGTGCGTCTGACTGTAAACGTGATATTTCCCAAATCACTTAGGGCATTTTAATAAATCTGCATTCATCTAGTTAGATAATCTGATTTGGTTTTTAAGGAATATTGCGAAATATAATTTCTTTGTTTAATACCAAAATAAAACCCCAAAACTGATTTCTTATTGATTTCTTAAACAATTTTAAATAGAACCATTTTAAAAATCTAGAAGTTTTAAGAAAAGATCAGGTTTAAGAAAAGATCTAAACTTGTGCAGCTTACAACTGAGTCCAACTTTAAAAATGTCATCGAATGTTTTCATTAAAAATATGAACAAATTATTTTAGTGCAATTTTTTTGTTTTTTTCAGGATCAGTTTTGTGTTTAAACTCTAAATAGATTTGTTTTGAGTTTTCTGAAGTTTTGACTCAGTTCTAATACACTTTTTACTGCTAACATAGAAGTTATTTGAAAGAAATGGGCTCTCACAGAGACCTGGAATAAAAGTGATGTGCACTAAAAAAAGTTTGACCTCCAGGTTATTCTTATTTTGACAAGCCTCGCTGCATCGGGCACGGTGGAGGTCTGACAGTTATTCATCGATCAAAGTTACATCTGTCACCTATAACTATGGTATCTTGATTTGAATGCCTGCTGTTTACTTTTGCAAAACCCAATCTTACATTTGTCGTCATCTACAGACCACCAAAAGCACCTACTAATTTCATCCCAGAAGTAACTGAATGGCTCCTGTCACTATGCACATTGTCAAACAATGTTTACAACAACCGTTTACATGCCTTACGTAAAAACAATAACCCAACCACTTAGAGGGTGCTGTAAACTCATGTACAAAACCCACATAACTTAAAACTTAACTTTTAAAAGACAGAACACCAAATGTATTCAAAACTTTTTCCACAAGATGGGTAATGTGTATAATTTCAGAGGATAGCGATGTGTTTAAAAAGATTAATGTAAGAACAAATGTTAAACAACCTCGTATTTCAGTTGTTGGAGTAAATCTTTGGAATAACTTTTAAGAGGAGTTAAAAGAATGTAAAATATTTTAACAGTTCAGTATTTTAACAGTTCGGGTGAGGAGCTCTGCCATCCGGGAGGAGCTCGGTGTCGAGCCGCTCCTCCTCCAGGTCGAGAAGAGCCAGATGGGGTGGTTCGGGCATCTGGTCAGGATGCCCCCCGAGCGCCTCGCAGGCGAGGTGTTTCGGGCACGTCCCACCGGGAGGAGACCAAGGGGCAGACCCCGGACCCGCTGGAGAGACTATGTCTCACGGCTGGCCTGGGAATGACTTGGGATACTTCCGGGTGAGCTGGAGGATGCAGCCGGGGAGAGAGAAGCCTGGGCTACCCGTTTGAGGCTGTTGCCCCCGCGACCCGACCCCGGAACAAGCGGAAGATGACGGAACGGAAAGTACCTTATACAAGGAAAATATTATAAAATTGTATGTGGAAAAAGAACACTAAAGCTAAATACTTTAATTTCGTTTGAACTGTTGTACATGTGGATATTTGTTGTTATTTGTAAAGCGTTGGCAACTCCCTAAGTTAAAATGTAAAAGCGAATGGGGCAGTCTGTGTACGTACTTCATCAAGTCTGCTCCATGGTACACTGGTGCACTGGACTGTCAGAAGGTGGTTGGGATGGTTCTTGAGAAGAGGAATCTATCATCAGCTTTAACACTTCACAAAGACTCATACCGATAGCATCAAAAATCTTATCCAAAATCCCTCGGGCAAGCTCGAACACAATACTAGTCTAATATCATAATCAATAGTCCAAGAAACTCAAGACAACCTTTCAGAACAATAAACCATCGAGTCAAACCACCAAACTACTTACGTTACATGTCCTAATTGAAAAAGTCGTTGCCTCTTAAATTACAATCCAATGCAAAATTTCAATCAGGCTTTCGATCTGCTCACTGCACTAAGACAACCCTGGTTAGCGTCACTAATGATCTCCTCGTGGCCTCTAACCAGGATTTTTTATTACTAGTCTACTTCTGGCTTTATTACTACTCCATAACCTCACAGCCACATTCAACACTGTCGACCCCATCATCCTTCTCATTGATATATTCATACATCTGGTGTTTGTAGTTCTTTAAAATCAAACAAACTACAATACCCATGATGATGCGCGTCACCGTTTGTTCAATGCAGGAAATAAATAAAGGAAGACATTTTCAATAGAAACACACACACAGGTAAAACACACACACACAGGTAAAACACACACACACACACACACACACACACACACACACACACACACACACACACACACACACACACACACACACACACACACACAGGTAAAACATACACACACACAGGTAAAACACACACACACACACACACACACACACACAAACACACACACACACAGGTAAAACACACACACACACAGATAAATAACACACACACACACACACAGGTAAAACACACACACACACACACACACACAGGTAAAACATACACACACACAGGTAAAACACACACACACAGGTAAAACACACACACACACACACACACACACACACACACACACACACACACACACACACACACACACACAGGTAAAACACACACACAGGTAAAACACACACACACACAGGTAAAACACACACACACACACACACACACACACACACACACACACACACACACACACACACACACACACACACACAGGTAAAACATACACACACACAGGTAAAACACACACAGGTAAAACACACACACACACACACACACACACAGGTAAAACACACACACAGGTAAAACACAAACACACACACAGATAAATAACACACAGACACACACACACACAGGTAAAACACACACACACACAGGTAAAACATACACACACAGGTAAAACACACTCACACACACACACAGGTAAAACACACACACACACACACACACACACACACACACACACACACACACACACACACAGGTAAAACACACACACACAAAGGTAAAACACACACACAGGTAAAACACACACACACACACAGGTAAAACACACACACACACAGGTAAAAAACCTGTTTTACCTGTGTGTGTGTGTGTGTGTTTTACCTGTGTGTGTTTGACCTGTGTGTGTGTGTGTGTGTGTTTTACCTGCGTGTGTGTTTTACCTTTGTGTGTGTGTGTTTTTTACCTGTGTGTGTGTGTTTTACCTCTGTGTGTGTTTTACCTGTGTGTGTTTTACCTGTGTGTGTGTGTGTGTGTGTGTTTTACCTGTGTGTGTGTGTGTTTTACCTGTGTGTGTTTTACCTGTGTGTGTGTGTGTTTTACCTGTGTGTGTGTGTTTTATCTGTGTGTGTGTGTGTTTTACCTGTGTGTGTGTGTTTTACCTGTGTGTGTGTGTTTAACCTGTGTGTGTGTGTTTTACCTGTGTGTGTGTGTGTGTTTTACCTGTGTGTGTGTGTTTTACCTGTGTGTGTGTGTTTTACCTGTGTGTGTGTGTGTGTGTTTTACCTGTGTGTGTGTTTTACCTGTGTGTGTGTGTTTTACCTGTGTGTGTGTGTGTGTTTTACCTGTGTGTGTGTGTTTTACCTGTGTGTGTGTGTGTGTTTTACCTGTGTGTGTGTTTTACCTGTGTGTGTGTGTTTTACCTGTGTGTGTGTGTGTGTTTTACCTGTGTGTGTGTGTGTTTTACCTGTGTGTGTGTGTGTTTTACCTGTGTGTGTGTGTGTGTTTTACCTGTGTGTGTGTGTTTTACCTGTGTGTGTGTTTTACCTGTGTGTGTGTTTTACCTGTGTGTGTGTTTTACCTGCGTGTGTGTGTTTTACCTGTGTGTGTTTTACCTGTGTGTGTGTGTTTTACCTGTGTGTGTGTTTTACCTGTGTGTGTGTGTGTTTTACCTGTGTGTGTTTTACCTGTGTGTGTGTGTGTGTGTTTTACCTGTGTGTGTTTTACCTGTGTGTGTGTGTTTTACCTGTGTGTGTGTGTGTTTTACCTGTGTGTGTTTTACCTGTATGTGTGTGTTTTACCTGTGTGTGTGTGTGTGTTTTACCTGTGTGTGTGTGTGTTTTACCTGTGTGTGTGTGTGTGTGTTTTACCTGTGTGTGTGTGTTTTACCTGTGTGTGTGTGTGTGTTTTTTACCTGTGTGTGTGTGTGTGTTTTACCTGTGTGTGTGTGTGTTTTACCTGTGTGTGTGTGTTTTACCTGTGTGTGTGTGTTTTACCTGTGTGTGTGTGTGTTTTACCTGTGTGTGTTTTACCTGTGTGTGTGTGTGTGTTTTACCTGTGTGTGTGTGTTTTACCTGTGTGTGTGTGTTTTACCTGTGTGTGTGTGTGTGTGTTTTACCTGTGTGTGTGTGTTTTTTACCTGTGTGTGTTTTACCTGTGTGTGTGTGTGTGTTTTACCTGTGTGTGTGTGTGTGTGTTTTACCTGTGTGTGTGTGTGTGTGTGTTTTACCTGTGTGTGTGTGTGTGTGTGTGTGTGTGTGTTTTACCTGTGTGTGTGTGTGTGTGTTTTACCTGTGTGTGTGTGTGTTTTACCTGTGTGTGTGTGTGTGTGTGTTTTACCTGTGTGTGTGTGTGTGTGTGTTTTACCTGTGTGTGTGTGTTTTTTACCTGTGTGTGTGTGTGTGTGTTTTACCTGTGTGTGTGTTTTACCTGTGTGTGTGTGTTTTACCTGTGTGTGTGTTTTACCTGTGTGTGTGTGTGTTTTACCTGTGTGTGTGTGTGTTTTACCTGTGTGTGTGTGTTTTACCTGTGTGTGTGTGTGTTTTACCTGTGTGTGTGTGTGTTTTACCTGTGTGTGTGTGTTTTACCTGTGTGTGTGTGTGTTTTACCTGTGTGTGTGTGTGTGTGTTTTACCTGTGTGTGTGTGTGTTTTACCTTTGTGTGTGTGTGTGTTTTACCTGTGTGTGTGTGTTTTACCTGTGTGTGTGTTTTACCTGTGTGTGTGTGTTTTACCTGTGTGTGTGTGTGTGTTTTACCTGTGTGTGTGTGTGTGTGTGTGTGTGTGTGTTTTACCTGTGTGTGTGTGTTTTACCTGTGTGTGTGTGTTTTACCTTTGTGTGTGTGTGTGTTTTATCTGTGTGTGTGTTTTACCTGTGTGTGTGTGTTTTACCTGTGTGTGTGTGTGTTTTACCTGTGTGTGTGTGTTTTACCTGTGTGTGTGTGTTTTACCTGTGTGTGTGTGTGTTTTACCTGTGTGTGTGTGTGTGTTTTACCTGTGTGTGTGTGTTTTACCTGTGTGTGTGTGTGTTTTACCTGTGTGTGTGTGTTTTACCTGTGTGTGTCTGTTTGTTTTACCTGTGTGTGTGTGTGTGTGTTTCACCTGTGTGTGTGTGTTTTACCTGTGTGTGTGTGTTTTACCTGTGTGTGTGTGTGTGTGTTTTACCTGTGTGTGTGTGTTTTACCTGTGTGTGTGTGTGTTTTACCTGTGTGTGTGTGTTTTACCTGTGTGTGTGTGTGTGTGTTTTACCTGTGTGTGTGTGTTTTACCTGTGTGTGTCTGTTTGTTTTACCTGTGTGTGTGTGTGTGTGTGTGTTTTACCTGTGTGTGTCTGTTTGTTTTACCTGTGTGTGTGTGTTTTACCTGTGTGTGTGTGTTTTACCTGTGTGTGTGTGTTTTACCTGTGTGTGTGTGTGTGTGTTTTACCTGTGTGTGTGTGTTTTTTACCTGTGTGTGTTTTACCTGTGTGTGTGTGTGTTTTACCTGTGTGTGTGTGTGTTTTACCTGTGTGTGTGTGTTTTACCTGTGTGTGTGTGTTTTACCTGTGTGTGTGTGTGTGTGTTTTACGTGTGTGTGTGTGTTTTACCTGTGTGTGTGTGTGTGTTTTACCTGTGTGTGTGTGTTTTACCTGTGTGTGTGTGTGTGTGTTTTACCTGTGTGTGTGTGCGTGTGTTTTACCTGTGTGTGTGTGTTTTACCTGTGTGTGTGTGTGTGTGTTTTACCTGTGTGTGTGTGTTTTACCTGTGTGTGTGTGTGTGTGTTTTACCTGTGTGTGTGTGTTTTACCTGTGTGTGTGTGTTTTACCTGTGTGTGTGTGTTTTACCTGTGTGTGTGTGTGTGTTTTACCTGTGTGTGTGTGTGTGTGTGTGTGTGTTTTACCTGTGTGTGTGTGTTTTACCTGTGTGTGTGTGTGTGTGTGTTTTACCTGTGTGTGTGTGTGTGTGTGTGTGTGTGTGTTTTACCTGTGTGTGTGTGTGTGTGTTTTACCTGTGTGTGTGTGTGTTTTACCTGTGTGTGTGTGTGTGTGTGTTTTACCTGTGTGTGTGTGTGTGTGTGTTTTACCTGTGTGTGTGTGTTTTTTACCTGTGTGTGTGTGTGTGTGTTTTACCTGTGTGTGTGTTTTACCTGTGTGTGTGTGTTTTACCTGTGTGTGTGTTTTACCTGTGTGTGTGTGTGTTTTACCTGTGTGTGTGTGTGTTTTACCTGTGTGTGTGTGTTTTACCTGTGTGTGTGTGTGTTTTACCTGTGTGTGTGTGTGTTTTACCTGTGTGTGTGTGTTTTACCTGTGTGTGTGTGTGTTTTACCTGTGTGTGTGTGTGTGTTTTACCTGTGTGTGTGTGTGTTTTACCTTTGTGTGTGTGTGTGTTTTACCTGTGTGTGTGTGTTTTACCTGTGTGTGTGTTTTACCTGTGTGTGTGTGTTTTACCTGTGTGTGTGTGTGTGTTTTACCTGTGTGTGTGTGTGTGTGTGTGTGTGTGTGTGTGTGTTTTACCTGTGTGTGTGTGTTTTACCTGTGTGTGTGTGTTTTACCTTTGTGTGTGTGTGTGTTTTACCTGTGTGTGTGTGTGTTTTACCTGTGTGTGTGTGTTTTACCTGTGTGTGTGTGTTTTACCTGTGTGTGTGTGTGTTTTACCTGTGTGTGTGTGTGTGTTTTACCTGTGTGTGTGTGTTTTACCTGTGTGTGTGTGTGTTTTACCTGTGTGTGTGTGTTTTACCTGTGTGTGTCTGTTTGTTTTACCTGTGTGTGTGTGTGTGTGTTTCACCTGTGTGTGTGTGTTTTACCTGTGTGTGTGTGTTTTACCTGTGTGTGTGTGTGTGTGTTTTACCTGTGTGTGTGTGTTTTACCTGTGTGTGTGTGTGTTTTACCTGTGTGTGTGTGTTTTACCTGTGTGTGTGTGTGTGTGTTTTACCTGTGTGTGTGTGTTTTACCTGTGTGTGTCTGTTTGTTTTACCTGTGTGTGTGTGTGTGTGTGTGTTTTACCTGTGTGTGTCTGTTTGTTTTACCTGTGTGTGTGTGTGTGTGTTTTACCTGTGTGTGTGTGTGTGTTTTACCTGTGTGTGTGTGTGTGTTTTACCTGTGTGTGTGTGTTTTACCTGTGTGTGTGTGTTTTACCTGTGTGTGTGTGTTTTACCTGTGTGTGTGTGTTTTACCTGTGTGTGTGTGTTTTACCTGTGTGTCTGTTTGTTTTACCTGTGTGTGTGTGTGTGTGTTTCACCTGTGTGTGTGTGTTTTACCTGTGTGTGTGTGTTTTACCTGTGTGTGTGTGTGTGTGTTTTACCTGTGTGTGTGTGTTTTACCTGTGTGTGTGTCTGTTTGTTTTACCTGTGTGTGTGTGTTTTACCTGTGTGTGTGTGTGTGTGTGTGTGTGTGTTTTACCTGTGTGTGTCTGTTTGTTTTACCTGTGTGTGTGTGTGTGTGTTTCACCTGTGTGTGTGTGTTTTACCTGTGTGTGTGTGTTTTACCTGTGTGTGTGTGTGTGTGTTTTACCTGTGTGTGTGTGTTTTACCTGTGTGTGTGTGTTTTACCTGTGTGTGTGTGTTTTACCTGTGTGTGTCTGTTTGTTTTACCTGTGTGTGTGTGTGTGTGTTTCACCTATGTGTGTGTTTTACCTGTGTGTGTGTGTTTTACCTGTGTGTGTGTGTGTTTTACCCGTGTGTGTGTTTTACCTGTGTGTGTGTGTGTGTTTTACCTGTGTGTGTGTGTGTGTGTGTTTTACCTGTGTGTGTGTGTGTTTTACCTGTGTGTGTGTGTGTGTTTTACCTGTGTGTGTGTGTTTTACCTGTGTGTGTGTGTGTTTTACCTGTGTGTGTGTGTTTTACCTGTGTGTGTGTTTTATCTGTGTGTGTGTGTGTGTTTTACCTGTGTGTGTGTGTGTTTTACCCGTGTGTGTGTTTTACCTGTGTGTGTGTGTGTGTGTGTGTGTTTTACCTGTGTGTGTGTGTTTTACCTGTGTGTGTGTGTTTTACCTGTGTGTGTGTGTGTTTTATCTGTGTGTGTGTGTGTTTTACCTGTGTGTGTGTGTTTTACCCGTGTGTGTGTTTTACCTGTGTGTGTGTGTGTTTTACCTGTGTGTGTGTGTGTTTTACCTGTGTGTGTGTGTTTTACCTGTGTGTGTGTGTGTTTTACCTGTGTGTGTGTGTGTTTTACCTGTGTGTGTGTGTGTTTTACCTGTGTGTGTGTGTTTTACCCGTGTGTGTGTTTTACCTGTGTGTGTGTGTTTTACCTGTGTGTGTGTGTTTTACCTGTGTGTGTGTGTGTGTTTTACCTGTGTGTGTGTTTTACCTGTGTGTGTGTGTGTTTTACCTGTGTGTGTGTGTTTTACCCGTGTGTGTGTTTTACCTGTGTGTGTGTGTGTTTTACCTGTGTGTGTGTGTTTTCCCTGTGTGTGTGTTTTACCTGTGTGTGTGTGTGTTTTACCTGTGTGTGTGTGTTTTACCCGTGTGTGTGTTTTACCTGTGTGTGTGTGTGTGTGTGTTTTACCTGTGTGTGTGTGTTTTACCTGTGTGTGTGTGTGTTTTACCTGTGTGTGTGTGTGTTTTACCTGTGTGTGTGTGTGTGTTTTACCTGTGTGTGTGTGTGTTTTACCTGTGTGTGTGTGTTTTACCTGTGTCTGTGTGTTTTACCTGTGTGTGTGTGTGTGTGTTTTACCTGTGTGTGTGTTTTACCCGTGTGTGTGTTTTACCTGTGTGTGTGTGTGTTTTACCTGTGTGTGTGTGTTTTACCTGTGTGTGTGTGTGTTTTACATGTGTGTGTGTGTGTGTTTTATCTGTGTGTGTGTGTGTGTTTTACCTGTGTGTGTGTGTGTGTGTGTTTTACCTGTGTGTGTGTGTGTTTTACCTGTGTGTGTGTGTATTACCTGTGTGTGTGTGTGTTTTACCTGTGTGTGTGTTTTACCCGTGTGTGTTTTACCTGTGTGTGTGTGTGTTTTACCTGTGTGTGTGTGTGTTTTACCTGTGTGTGTGTGTTTTACCTGTGTGTGTGTGTTTTACCTGTGTGTGTGTGTGTTTTATCTGTGTGTGTGTGTTTTACCTGTGTGTGTGTGTTTTACCCGTGTGTGTGTTTTACCTGTGTGTGTGTGTGTTTTACCTGTGTGTGTGTGTTTTACCTGTGTGTGTGTGTGTTTTACATGTGTGTGTGTGTGTGTTTTATCTGTGTGTGTGTTTTACCTGTGTGTGTGTTTTACCTGTGTGTGTGTGTGTGTGTGTTTTACCTGTGTGTGTGTGTGTGTTTTACCTGTGTGTGTGTTTTACCTGTGTGTGTGTTTTACCTGTGTGTGTGTTTTACCTGTGTGTGTGTGTGTGTTTTACCTGTGTGTGTGTGTTTTACCTGTGTGTGTGTATTACCTGTGTGTGTGTGTGTTTTACCTGTGTGTGTGTGTGTGTTTTACCTGTGTGTTTGTTTTACCTGTGTGTGTGTGTGTTTTACCTGTGTGTGTGTGTTTTACATGTGTGTGTGTGTGTGTTTTACCTGTGTGTGTGTTTTACCTGTGTGTGTGTGTGTGTTTTACCTGTGTGTGTGTGTGTTTTACCTGTGTGTGTGTGTGTTTTACATGTGTGTGTGTGTGTTTTACCTGTGTGTGTGTTTGTTTTACCTGTGTGTGTGTGTTTTACGTGTGTGTGTGTTTTACCTGTGTGTGTGTGTGTTTTACCTGTGTGTGTGTGTTTTACCTGTGTGTGTGTGTGTGTTTTACCTGTGTGTGTGTGTGTGTGTTTTACCTGTGTGTGTGTGTTTTACCTGTGTGTGTGTGTGTTTTACCTGTGTGTGTGTTTTACCTGTGTGTGTGTTTTACCTGTGTGTGTGTGTGTTTTACCTCTGTGTGTGTGTGTAATTTACCTGTGTGTGTGTTTTACCTGTGTGTGTGTTTTACCTGTGTGTGTGTGTGTTTTACCTGTGTGTCTGTGTGTGTTTTACCTGTGTGTGTGTGTGTTTTACCTGTGTGTGTGTTTGTTTTACCTGTGTGTGTGTGTTTTACGTGTGTGTGTGTGTTTTACATGTGTGTGTGTGTGTGTTTTACCTGTGTGTGTGTGTGTTTTACCTGTGTGTGTGTGTGTGTTTTACCTGTGTGTGTGTGTTTTACCTGTGTGTGTGTGTTTTACCTGTGTGTGTGTGTTTTACCTGTGTGTGTGTGTGTGTGTTTTACCTGTGTGTGTGTGTTTTACCTGTGTGTGTGTGTGTGTGTTTTACTTGTGTGTGTGTTTTACCTGTGTGTGTGTGTGTGTTTTACGTGTGTGTGTGTGTTTTACCTGTGTGTGTGTGTGTTTTACCTGTGTGTGTGTGTGTTTTACCTGTGTGTGTGTGTGTGTTTTACCTGTGTGTGTGTGTTTGTGTTTTACCTGTGTGTGTGTGTGTGTGTTTTACCTGTGTGTGTGTGTTTTACCTGTGTGTGTGTGTTTTACCTGTGTGTGTGTGTGTTTTACCTGTGTGTGTGTGTGTGTGTGTGTTTTACCTGTGTGTGTGTGTTTTACCTGTGTGTGTGTGTGTTTTACCTGTGTGTGTGTGTTTTACCTGTGTGTGTGTGTGTGTGTTTTACCTGTGTGTGTGTGTGTGTTTTTTTACCTGTGTGTGTGTTTTACCTGTGTGTGTGTGTTTTACCTGTGTGTGTGTGTTTTACCTGTGTGTGTGTGTGTTTTGCCTGTGTGTGTGTGTGTGTGTTTTACCTGTGTGTGTGTGTTTTACCTGTGTGTGTGTGTGTTTTACCTGTGTGTGTGTGTTTTACCTGTGTGTGTGTGTGTGTGTTTTACCTGTGTGTGTGTGTGTGTTTTTTTACCTGTGTGTGTGTTTTACCTGTGTGTGTGTGTTTTACCTGTGTGTGTGTGTTTTACCTGTGTATGTGTGTGTGTGTGTTTTACCTATGTGTGTGTGTGTGTTTTATCTGTGTGTGTGTGTGTGTGTGTGTGTGTGTTTTACCTGTGTGTGTGTTTTACCTGTGTGTGTGTTTTACCTGTGTGTGTGTGTTTTACCTGTGTGTGTGTGTGTTTTACCTGTGTGTGTGTGTGTTTTACCTGTGTGTGTGTGTGTTTTACCCGTGTGTGTGTTTTACCTGTGTGTGTGTGTGTGTGTTTTACCTGTGTGTGTGTGTGTGTTTTACATGTGTGTGTGTGTGTGTGTGTTTTACCTGTGTGTGTGTTTTACCTGTGTGTGTGTGTGTTTTATCTGTGTGTGTGTGTTTTACATGTGTGTGTGTGTGTGTGTTTTACCTGTGTGTGTGGGTGTTTTACCTGTGTGTGTGTTTTACGTGTGTGTGTGTGTGTGTTTTACGTGTGTGTGTGTGTGTTTTACCTGTGTGTGTGTGTTTTACATGTGTGTGTGTGTGTGTTTTACCTGTGTGTGTGTGTTTTACCTGTGTGTGTGTTTTACCTGTGTGTGTGTGTGTGTTTTACCTGTGTGTGTGTTTTACCTGTGTGTGTGTGTGTGTTTTACATGTGTGTGTGTGTGTTTTACCTGTGTGTGTGTTTGTTTTACCTGTGTGTGTGTGTTTTACGTGTGTGTGTGTTTTACCTGTGTGTGTGTGTGTTTTACCTGTGTGTGTGTGTTTTACCTGTGTGTGTGTGTGTGTTTTACCTGTGTGTGTGTGTGTGTGTTTTACCTGTGTGTGTGTGTTTTACCTGTGTGTGTGTGTGTTTTACCTGTGTGTGTGTTTTACCTGTGTGTGTGTTTTACCTGTGTGTGTGTGTGTTTTACCTCTGTGTGTGTGTGTAATTTACCTGTGTGTGTGTTTTACCTGTGTGTGTGTGTGTTTTACCTGTGTGTCTGTGTGTGTTTTACCTGTGTGTGTGTGTGTTTTACCTGTGTGTGTGTGTGTGTTTTACATGTGTGTGTGTTTGTTTTACCTGTGTGTGTGTGTTTTACGTGTGTGTGTGTGTTTTACATGTGTGTGTGTGTGTGTTTTACCTGTGTGTGTGTGTGTTTTACCTGTGTGTGTGTGTGTTTTACCTGTGTGTGTGTGTTTTACCTGTGTGTGTGTGTTTTACCTGTGTGTGTGTGTTTTACCTGTGTGTGTGTGTGTGTGTTTTACCTGTGTGTGTGTGTTTTACCTGTGTGTGTGTGTTTTACCTGTGTGTGTGTGTGTTTTACTTGTGTGTGTGTGTGTTTTACCTGTGTGTGTGTGTGTGTTTTACGTGTGTGTGTGTGTTTTACCTGTGTGTGTGTGTGTTTTACCTGTGTGTGTGTGTGTTTTACCTGTGTGTGTGTGTGTGTGTGTGTGTGTTTTACCTGTGTGTGTGTGTGTTTTACCTGTGTGTGTGTGTGTGTGTTTTACCTGTGTGTGTGTGTTTTACCTGTGTGTGTGTGTTTTAACTGTGTGTGTGTGTGTTTTACCTGTGTGTGTGTGTGTGTGTGTGTTTTACCTGTGTGTGTGTGTTTTACCTGTGTGTGTGTGTTTTACCTGTGTGTGTGTGTGTGTGTTTTACCTGTGTGTGTGTGTGTTTTTTTACCTGTGTGTGTGTTTTACCTGTGTGTGTGTGTTTTACCTGTGTGTGTGTGTTTTACCTGTGTGTGTGTGTGTTTTACCTGTGTGTGTGTGTGTTTTACCTGTGTGTGTGTGTGTGTTTTACCTGTGTGTGTGTGTGTGTGTTTTACCTGTGTGTGTGTGTTTTACCTGTGTCTGTGTGTTTTACCTGTGTGTGTGTGTGTGTGTTTTACCTGTGTGTGTGTTTTACCCGTGTGTGTGTTTTACCTGTGTGTGTGTGTGTTTTACCTGTGTGTGTGTGTTTTACCTGTGTGTGTGTGTGTTTTACATGTGTGTGTGTGTGTGTTTTACCTGTGTGTGTGTGTGTTTTACCTGTGTGTGTGTGTGTGTGTGTTTTACCTGTGTGTGTGTGTGTTTTACCTGTGTGTGTGTGTATTACCTGTGTGTGTGTGTGTTTTACCTGTGTGTGTGTTTTACCCGTGTGTGTTTTACCTGTGTGTGTGTGTGTTTTACCTGTGTGTGTGTGTGTTTTACCTGTGTGTGTGTGTTTTACCTGTGTGTGTGTGTTTTACCTGTGTGTGTGTGTGTTTTATCTGTGTGTGTGTGTTTTACCTGTGTGTGTGTGTTTTACCCGTGTGTGTGTTTTACCTGTGTGTGTGTGTGTTTTACCTGTGTGTGTGTGTTTTACCTGTGTGTGTGTGTGTTTTACATGTGTGTGTGTGTGTGTTTTATCTGTGTGTGTGTGTGTGTTTTACCTGTGTGTGTGTTTTACCTGTGTGTGTGTGTGTGTGTGTGTGTTTTACCTGTGTGTGTGTGTGTGTTTTACCTGTGTGTGTGTTTTACCTGTGTGTGTGTTTTACCTGTGTGTGTGTATTACCTGTGTGTGTGTGTGTGTTTTACCTGTGTGTGTGTGTTTTACCTGTGTGTGTGTATTACCTGTGTGTGTGTGTGTTTTACCTGTGTGTGTGTGTGTGTTTTACCTGTGTGTTTGTTGTACCTGTGTGTGTGTGTGTTTTACCTGTGTGTGTGTGTTTTACATGTGTGTGTGTGTGTGTTTTACCTGTGTGTGTGTTTTACCTGTGTGTGTGTGTGTGTTTTACCTGTGTGTGTGTGTGTTTTACCTGTGTGTGTGTGTGTTTTACATGTGTGTGTGTGTGTTTTACCTGTGTGTGTGTTTGTTTTACCTGTGTGTGTGTGTTTTACGTGTGTGTGTGTTTTACCTGTGTGTGTGTGTGTTTTACCTGTGTGTGTGTGTTTTACCTGTGTGTGTGTGTGTGTTTTACCTGTGTGTGTGTGTGTGTGTTTTACCTGTGTGTGTGTGTTTTACCTGTGTGTGTGTGTGTAATTTACCTGTGTGTGTGTTTTACCTGTGTGTGTGTTTTACCTGTGTGTGTGTGTGTTTTACCTCTGTGTGTGTGTGTTTTACCTGTGTGTGTGTTTTACCTGTGTGTGTGTTTTACCTGTGTGTGTGTGTGTGTTTTACCTGTGTGTGTGTGTGTGTTTTACCTGTGTGTGTGTGTGTTTTACCTGTGTGTGTGTTTGTTTTACCTGTGTGTGTGTGTTTTACGTGTGTGTGTGTGTTTTACATGTGTGTGTGTGTGTGTTTTACCTGTGTGTGTGTGTGTTTTACCTGTGTGTGTGTGTGTGTTTTACCTGTGTGTGTGTGTTTTACCTGTGTGTGTGTGTTTTACCTGTGTGTGTGTGTTTTACCTGTGTGTGTGTGTGTGTGTTTTACCTGTGTGTGTGTGTTTTACCTGTGTGTGTGTGTGTGTGTTTTACTTGTGTGTGTGTTTTACCTGTGTGTGTGTGTGTGTTTTACGTGTGTGTGTGTGTTTTACCTGTGTGTGTGTGTGTTTTACCTGTGTGTGTGTGTTTTACCTGTGTGTGTGTGTGTGTTTTACCTGTGTGTGTGTGTGTTTTACATGTGTGTGTGTGTGTTTTACCTGTGTGTGTGTTTGTTTTACCTGTGTGTGTGTGTTTTACGTGTGTGTGTGTTTTACCTGTGTGTGTGTGTGTTTTACCTGTGTGTGTGTGTTTTACCTGTGTGTGTGTGTGTGTTTTACCTGTGTGTGTGTGTGTGTGTTTTACCTGTGTGTGTGTGTTTTACCTGTGTGTGTGTGTGTAATTTACCTGTGTGTGTGTTTTACCTGTGTGTGTGTTTTACCTGTGTGTGTGTGTGTTTTACCTCTGTGTGTGTGTGTAATTTACCTGTGTGTGTGTTTTACCTGTGTGTGTGTTTTACCTGTGTGTGTGTGTGTGTTTTACCTGTGTGTCTGTGTGTGTTTTACCTGTGTGTGTGTGTGTTTTACCTGTGTGTGTGTTTGTTTTACCTGTGTGTGTGTGTTTTACGTGTGTGTGTGTGTTTTACATGTGTGTGTGTGTGTGTTTTACCTGTGTGTGTGTGTGTTTTACCTGTGTGTGTGTGTGTGTTTTACCTGTGTGTGTGTGTTTTACCTGTGTGTGTGTGTTTTACCTGTGTGTGTGTGTTTTACCTGTGTGTGTGTGTGTGTGTTTTACCTGTGTGTGTGTGTTTTACCTGTGTGTGTGTGTGTGTGTTTTACTTGTGTGTGTGTTTTACCTGTGTGTGTGTGTGTGTTTTACGTGTGTGTGTGTGTTTTACCTGTGTGTGTGTGTGTTTTACCTGTGTGTGTGTGTTTTACCTGTGTGTGTGTGTGTGTTTTACCTGTGTGTGTGTGTTTGTGTTTTACCTGTGTGTGTGTGTGTGTGTTTTACCTGTGTGTGTGTGTTTTACCTGTGTGTGTGTGTTTTACCTGTGTGTGTGTGTGTTTTACCTGTGTGTGTGTGTGTGTGTGTGTTTTACCTGTGTGTGTGTGTTTTACCTGTGTGTGTGTGTGTTTTACCTGTGTGTGTGTGTTTTACCTGTGTGTGTGTGTGTGTGTTTTACCTGTGTGTGTGTGTGTGTTTTTTTACCTGTGTGTGTGTTTTACCTGTGTGTGTGTGTTTTACCTGTGTGTGTGTGTTTTAACTGTGTGTGTGTGTGTTTTGCCTGTGTGTGTGTGTGTGTGTTTTACCTGTGTGTGTGTGTTTTACCTGTGTGTGTGTGTGTTTTACCTGTGTGTGTGTGTTTTACCTGTGTGTGTGTGTGTGTGTTTTACCTGTGTGTGTGTGTGTGTTTTTTTACCTGTGTGTGTGTTTTACCTGTGTGTGTGTGTTTTACCTGTGTGTGTGTGTTTTACCTGTGTATGTGTGTGTGTGTGTTTTACCTATGTGTGTGTGTGTGTTTTATCTGTGTGTGTGTGTGTGTGTGTGTGTGTGTTTTACCTGTGTGTGTGTTTTACCTGTGTGTGTGTGTTTTACCTGTGTGTGTGTGTGTTTTACCTGTGTGTGTGTGTGTTTTACCTGTGTGTGTGTGTGTTTTACCCGTGTGTGTGTTTTACCTGTGTGTGTGTGTGTGTGTGTGTTTTACCTGTGTGTGTGTGTGTGTTTTACATGTGTGTGTGTGTGTGTGTTTTACCTGTGTGTGTGTTTTACCTGTGTGTGTGTGTGTTTTATCTGTGTGTGTGTGTTTTACATGTGTGTGTGTGTGTGTGTGTGTTTTACCTGTGTGTGTGGGTGTTTTACCTGTGTGTGTGTTTTACGTGTGTGTGTGTGTGTGTTTTACATGTGTGTGTGTGTGTGTTTTACCTGTGTGTGTGTGTTTTACATGTGTGTGTGTGTGTGTTTTACCTGTGTGTGTGTGTTTTACCTGTGTGTGTGTTTTACCTGTGTGTGTGTGTGTGTTTTACCTGTGTGTGTGTTTTACCTGTGTGTGTGTGTGTGTTTTACATGTGTGTGTGTGTGTTTTACCTGTGTGTGTGTTTGTTTTACCTGTGTGTGTGTGTTTTACGTGTGTGTGTGTTTTACCTGTGTGTGTGTGTGTTTTACCTGTGTGTGTGTGTTTTACCTGTGTGTGTGTGTGTGTTTTACCTGTGTGTGTGTGTGTGTGTTTTACCTGTGTGTGTGTGTTTTACCTGTGTGTGTGTGTGTAATTTACCTGTGTGTGTGTTTTACCTGTGTGTGTGTTTTACCTGTGTGTGTGTGTGTTTTACCTCTGTGTGTGTGTGTAATTTACCTGTGTGTGTGTTTTACCTGTGTGTGTGTGTGTTTTACCTGTGTGTCTGTGTGTGTTTTACCTGTGTGTGTGTGTGTTTTACCTGTGTGTGTGTGTGTGTTTTACATGTGTGTGTGTTTGTTTTACCTGTGTGTGTGTGTTTTACGTGTGTGTGTGTGTTTTACATGTGTGTGTGTGTGTGTTTTACCTGTGTGTGTGTGTGTTTTACCTGTGTGTGTGTGTGTGTTTTACCTGTGTGTGTGTGTTTTACCTGTGTGTGTGTGTTTTACCTGTGTGTGTGTGTTTTACCTGTGTGTGTGTGTGTGTGTTTTACCTGTGTGTGTGTGTTTTACCTGTGTGTGTGTGTTTTACCTGTGTGTGTGTGTGTGTGTTTTACTTGTGTGTGTGTGTGTTTTACCTGTGTGTGTGTGTGTGTTTTACGTGTGTGTGTGTGTTTTACCTGTGTGTGTGTGTGTTTTACCTGTGTGTGTGTGTGTTTTACCTGTGTGTGTGTGTGTGTGTGTTTTACCTGTGTGTGTGTGTGTTTTACCTGTGTGTGTGTGTGTGTGTTTTACCTGTGTGTGTGTGTTTTACCTGTGTGTGTGTGTGTTTTAACTGTGTGTGTGTGTGTTTTACCTGTGTGTGTGTGTGTGTGTGTGTTTTACCTGTGTGTGTGTGTTTTACCTGTGTGTGTGTGTTTTACCTGTGTGTGTGTGTGTTTTACCTGTGTGTGTGTGTGTTTTTTTACCTGTGTGTGTGTTTTACCTGTGTGTGTGTGTTTTACCTGTGTGTGTGTGTTTTAACTGTGTGTGTGTGTGTTTTACCTGTGTGTGTGTGTGTTTTACCTGTGTGTGTGTGTTTTACCTGTGTGTGTGTGTGTTTTACCTGTGTGTGTGTGTTTTACCTGTGTGTGTGTGTGTTTTACCTGTGTGTGTGTGTTTTACCTGTGTGTGTGTGTGTGTTTTTTTACCTGTGTGTGTGTTTTACCTGTGTGTGTGTTTTACCTGTGTGTGTGTGTTTTACCTGTGTATGTGTGTGTGTGTTTTACCTATGTGTGTGTGTGTGTTTTTTTACCTGTGTGTGTGTTTTACCTGTGTGTGTGTGTTTTACCTGTGTGTGTGTGTTTTATCTGTGTGTGTGTGTGTTTTACCTGTGTGTGTGTGTGTGTGTTTTACCTGTGTGTGTGTTTTACCTGTGTGTGTGTTTTACCTGTGTGTGTGTGTTTTACCTGTGTGTGTGTTTTACCTGTGTGTGTGTGTGTTTTACCTGTGTGTGTGTGTGTTTTACCCGTGTGTGTGTTTTACCTGTGTGTGTGTGTGTGTGTTTTACCTGTGTGTGTGTGTGTGTTTTACATGTGTGTGTGTGTGTGTGTTTTACCTGTGTGTGTGTTTTACCTGTGTGTGTGTGTGTTTTATCTGTGTGTGTGTGTTTTACATGTGTGTGTGTGTGTGTGTTTTACCTGTGTGTGTGGGTGTTTTACCTGTGTGTGTGTTTTACGTGTGTGTGTGTGTGTGTTTTACATGTGTGTGTGTGTGTGTTTTACCTGTGTGTGTGTGTTTTACCTGTGTGTGTGTGTGTGTTTTACCTGTGTGTGTGTTTTACCTGTGTGTGTGTGTTTTATCTGTGTGTGTGTGTTTTACCTGTGTGTGTGTGTGTGTTTTATCTGTATGTGTGTTTTACCTGTGTGTGTGTTTTACCTGTGTGTGTGTGTTTTACCTGTGTCTGTGTTTTACCTGTGTGTGTGTTTTACCTGTGTGTGTGTGTGTTTTACCTGTGTGTGTGTGTGTGTTTTACCTGTGTGTGTGTGTTTTACCTGTGTGTGTGTGTTTTACCTGTGTGTGTGTGTGTGTGTTTTACCTGTGTGTGTGTGTTTTACCTGTGTGTGTGTGTGTGTGTTTTACCTGTGTGTGTGTGTGTTTTACCTGTGTGTGTGTGTGTGTTTTACTTGTGTGTGTGTGTGTTTTACCTGTGTGTGTGTGTGTGTTTTACGTGTGTGTGTGTGTTTTACCTGTGTGTGTGTGTGTTTTACCTGTGTGTGTGTGTGTTTTACCTGTGTGTGTGTGTTTTACCTGTGTGTGTGTGTGTTTTACCTGTGTGTGTGTGTGTGTTTTACCTGTGTGTGTGTGTGTGTGTGTGTTTTACCTGTGTGTGTGTGTGTGTTTTACGTGTGTGTGTTTTACCTGTGTGTATGTGTGTGTTTTACCTGTGTGTGTGTGTGTGTTTTACCTGTGTGTGTGTGTTTTACCTGTGTGTGTGTGTGTGTGTTTTACCTGTGTGTGTGTCTGTTTTACCTGTGTGTGTGTGTGTGTGTGTTTTACCTGTGTGTGTGTGTTTTACCTGTGTGTGTGTGTTTTACCTGTGTGTGTGTGTGTTTTACCTGTGTGTGTGTGTTTTACCTGTGTGTGTGTGTTTTACCTGTGTGTGTGTGTGTTTTACCTGTGTGTGTGTGTTTTACCTGTGTGTGTGTGTGTGTGTGTGTTTTACCTGTGTGTGTGTGTGTGTGTGTGTGTGTGTTTTACCTGTGTGTGTGTTTTACCTGTGTGTGTGTGTTTTACCTGTGTGTGTGTGTTTTACCTGTGTGTGTGTGTTTTACCTGTGTGTGTGTGTGTGTGTTTTACCTGTGTGTGTGTGTGTGTGTTTTACCTGTGTGTGTGTGTTTTACCTGTGTGTGTGTGTGTGTGTGTGTTTTACCTGTGTGTGTGTGTGTGTGTTTTACCTGTGTGTGTGTGTTTTACCTGTGTGTGTGTGTTTTACCTGTGTATGTGTGTGTGTGTGTTTTACCTGTGTGTGTGTGTGTGTGTGTTTTACCTGTGTATGTGTGTGTGTGTGTTTTACCTGTGTGTGTGTGTTTTACCTGTGTATGTGTGTGTGTGTGTGTGTTTTACCTGTGTGTGTGTGTGTGTTTTACCTGTGTGTGTGTGTGTGTGTGTTTTATCTGTGTGTGTGTGTGTTTTACCTCTGTGTGTGTGTGTGTGTGTGTGTGTTTTACCTGTGTGTGTGTGTGTTTTACCTGTGTGTGTGTGTGTGTTTTACCTGTGTGTGTGTGTTTTACCTGTGTGTGTGTGTGTTTTACCTGTGTGTGTGTGTGTTTTACCTGTGTGTGTGTGTGTTTTACCTGTGTGTGTGTGTGTGTTTTACGTGTGTGTGTGTGTGTGTGTGTTTTACCTGTGTGTGTGTTTTACCTGTGTGTGTGTGTGTTTTACGTGTGTGTGTGTGTGTGTTTTACATGTGTGTGTGTGTGTGTGTTTTACATGTGTGTGTGTGTGTGTTTTACCTGTGTGTGTGTGTTTTACCTGTGTGTGTGTGTGTGTTTTACCTGTGTGTGTGTTTTACGTGTGTGTGTGTGTGTGTTTTACATGTGTGTGTGTGTGTGTTTTACCTGTGTGTGTGTGTTTTACCTGTGTGTGTGTGTGTGTTTTACCTGTGTGTGTGTTTTACCTGTGTGTGTGTGTTTTATCTGTGTGTGTGTGTTTTACCTGTGTGTGTGTGTGTGTTTTATCTGTGTGTGTGTTTTACCTGTGTGTGTGTTTTACCTGTGTGTGTGTGTTTTACCTGTGTGTGTGTTTTACCTGTGTGTGTGTTTTACCTGTGTGTGTGTGTGTTTTACCTGTGTGTGTGTGTGTGTTTTACCTGTGTGTGTGTGTTTTACCTGTGTGTGTGTGTTTTACCTGTGTGTGTGTGTGTGTGTTTTACCTGTGTGTGTGTGTTTTACCTGTGTGTGTGTGTTTTACCTGTGTGTGTGTGTGTGTGTGTTTTACCTGTGTGTGTGTGTTTTACCTGTGTGTGTGTGTTTTACCTGTGTGTGTGTGTTTTACCTGTGTGTGTGTGTGTTTTATCTGTGTGTGTGTGTTTTACCTGTGTGTGTGTGTGTTTTACCTGTGTGTGTGTGTTTTACCTGTGTGTGTGTGTGTTTTACCTGTGTGTGTGTGTTTTACCTGTGTGTGTGTGTGTTTTACCTGTGTGTCTGTGTTTTACCTGTGTGTGTGTGTGTGTTTTACCTGTGTGTGTGTGTGTGTGTGTGTGTTTTACCTGTGTGTGTGTGTTTTACCTATGTGTGTGTGTTTTACCTGTGTGTGTGTGTGTTTTATCTGTGTGTGTGTGTTTTACCTGTGTGTGTGTGTGTTTTACCTGTGTGTGTGTGTTTTACCTGTGTGTGTGTGTGTGTTTTACCTGTGTGTGTGTGTTTTACCTGTGTGTGTGTGTGTTTTACCTGTGTGTCTGTGTTTTACCTGTGTGTGTGTGTGTGTTTTACCTGTGTGTGTGTGTTTTACCTGTGTGTGTGTGTTTTACCTGTGTGTGTGTTTGTGTTTTACCTGTGTGTGTGTGTTTTACCTGTGTGTGTGTGTGTTTTACCTGTGTGTGTGTGTTTTACCTGTGTGTGTGTGTGTTTTATCTGTGTGTGTGTGTTTTACCTGTGTGTGTGTGTGTGTGTGTGTGTTTTACCTGTGTGTGTGTGTGTGTGTTTTACCTGTGTGTGTGTGTGTTTTACGTGTGTGTGTGTGTGTTTTACCTGTGTGTGTGTGTGTTTTACCTGTGTGTGTGTGTGTGTGTGTGTTTTACCTGTGTGTGTGTGTGTGTTTTACTTGTGTGTGTGTGTGTTTTACCTGTGTGTGTGTGTGTGTTTTACGTGTGTGTGTGTGTTTTACCTGTGTGTGTGTGTGTTTTACCTGTGTGTGTGTGTGTTTTACCTGTGTGTGTGTGTTTTACCTGTGTGTGTGTGTGTTTTACTTGTGTGTGTGTGTGTGTTTTACCTGTGTGTGTGTGTGTGTGTGTTTTACCTGTGTGTGTGTGTGTGTTTTACGTGTGTGTGTGTGTTTTACCTGTGTGTATGTGTGTGTTTTACCTGTGTGTGTGTGTGTGTTTTACCTGTGTGTGTGTGTTTTACCTGTGTGTGTGTGTGTGTGTTTTACCTGTGTGTGTGTGTGTTTTACCTGTGTGTGTGTGTGTGTGTGTTTTACCTGTGTGTGTGTGTTTTACCTGTGTGTGTGTGTTTTACCTGTGTGTGTGTGTTTTACCTGTGTGTGTGTGTGTTTTACCTGTGTGTGTGTGTTTTACCTGTGTGTGTTTTACCTGTGTGTGTGTGTTTTACCTGTGTGTGTGTGTTTTACCTGTGTGTGTGTGTGTGTGTGTTTTACCTGTGTGTGTGTGTTTTACCTGTGTGTGTGTGTTTTACCTGTGTGTGTGTGTTTTACCTGTGTGTGTGTGTGTGTGTTTTACCTGTGTGTGTGTGTTTTACCTGTGTGTGTGTGTGTGTGTTTTACCTGTGTGTGTGTGTGTGTGTTTTACCTGTGTGTGTGTGTGTTTTACCTGTGTGTGTGTGTTTTACCTGTGTATGTGTGTGTGTGTGTTTTACCTGTGTGTGTGTGTGTGTTTTACCTGTGTATGTGTGTGTGTGTGTTTTACCTGTGTGTGTGTGTTTTACCTGTGTATGTGTGTGTGTGTGTGTGTTTTACCTGTGTGTGTGTGTGTGTTTTACCTGTGTGTGTGTGTGTGTGTGTTTTATCTGTGTGTGTGTGTGTTTTACCTCTGTGTGTGTGTGTGTGTGTGTGTGTTTTACCTGTGTGTGTGTGTGTTTTACCTGTGTGTGTGTGTGTTTTACCTGTGTGTGTGTGTGTTTTACCTGTGTGTGTGTGTGTTTTACCTGTGTGTGTGTGTGTTTTACCTGTGTGTCTGTGTTTTACCTGTGTGTGTGTGTGTGTTTTACCTGTGTGTGTGTGTTTTACCTGTGTGTGTGTGTTTTACCTGTGTGTGTGTTTGTGTTTTACCTGTGTGTGTGTGTTTTACCTGTGTGTGTGTGTGTGTGTTTTACCTGTGTGTGTGTGTGTTTTACCTGTGTGTCTGTGTTTTACCTGTGTGTGTGTGTGTGTTTTACCTGTGTGTGTGTGTGTGTTTTACCTGTGTGTGTGTGTTTTACCTGTGTGTGTGTGTGTTTTACCTGTGTGTGTGTGTGTTTTACCTGTGTGTGTGTGTGTGTGTTTTACCTGTGTGTGTGTGTGTTTTACCTGTGTGTCTGTGTTTTACCTGTGTGTGTGTGTTTTACCTGTGTGTGTGTGTTTTACCTGTGTGTGTGTGTTTTACCTGTGTGTGTGTTTGTGTTTTACCTGTGTGTGTGTGTTTTACCTGTGTGTGTGTGTGTTTTACCTGTGTGTGTGTGTTTTACCTGTGTGTGTGTGTGTTTTATCTGTGTGTGTGTGTTTTACCTGTGTGTGTGTGTGTGTGTGTGTGTTTTACCTGTGTGTGTGTGTGTGTGTTTTACCTGTGTGTGTGTGTGTTTTACGTGTGTGTGTGTGTTTTACCTGTGTGTGTGTGTGTTTTACCTGTGTGTGTGTGTGTGTGTGTTTTACCTGTGTGTGTGTGTGTGTGTGTGTTTTACCTGTGTGTGTGTGTGTGTTTTACTTGTGTGTGTGTGTGTTTTACCTGTGTGTGTGTGTGTGTTTTACGTGTGTGTGTGTGTTTTACCTGTGTGTGTGTGTGTTTTACCTGTGTGTGTGTGTGTTTTACCTGTGTGTGTGTGTTTTACCTGTGTGTGTGTGTGTTTTACCTGTGTGTGTGTGTGTGTTTTACCTGTGTGTGTGTGTGTGTGTGTTTTACCTGTGTGTGTGTGTGTGTGTGTTTTACGTGTGTGTGTGTGTTTTACCTGTGTGTATGTGTGTGTTTTACCTGTGTGTGTGTGTGTGTTTTACCTGTGTGTGTGTGTTTTACCTGTGTGTGTGTGTGTGTGTTTTACCTGTGTGTGTGTGTGTTTTACCTGTGTGTGTGTGTGTGTGTGTTTTACCTGTGTGTGTGTGTTTTACCTGTGTGTGTGTGTTTTACCTGTGTGTGTGTGTTTTACCTGTGTGTGTGTGTGTTTTACCTGTGTGTGTGTGTTTTACCTGTGTGTGTTTTACCTGTGTGTGTGTGTTTTACCTGTGTGTGTGTGTTTTACCTGTGTGTGTGTGTGTGTGTGTGTGTGTGTTTTACCTGTGTGTGTGTGTTTTACCTGTGTGTGTGTGTTTTACCTGTGTGTGTGTGTTTTACCTGTGTGTGTGTGTTTTACCTGTGTGTGTGTGTGTGTGTTTTACCTGTGTGTGTGTGTGTGTGTTTTACCTGTGTGTGTGTGTGTGTGTGTTTTACCTGTGTGTGTGTGTGTGTGTTTTACCTGTGTGTGTGTGTTTTACCTGTGTGTGTGTGTTTTACCTGTGTATGTGTGTGTGTGTGTTTTACCTGTGTTTGTGTGTGTGTTTTACCTGTGTATGTGTGTGTGTGTGTTTTACCTGTGTGTGTGTGTTTTACCTGTGTATGTGTGTGTGTGTGTGTGTTTTACCTGTGTGTGTGTGTGTGTTTTACCTGTGTGTGTGTGTGTGTGTGTTTTATCTGTGTGTGTGTGTGTTTTACCTCTGTGTGTGTGTGTGTGTGTGTGTGTTTTACCTGTGTGTGTGTGTGTGTTTTACCTGTGTGTGTGTGTTTTACCTGTGTGTGTGTGTGTGTTTTACCTGTGTGTGTGTGTGTTTTACCTGTGTGTGTGTGTGTGTGTTTTACCTGTGTGTGTGTGTGTGTTTTACGTGTGTGTGTGTGTGTTTTACCTGTGTGTGTGTTTTACCTGTGTGTGTGTGTGTTTTACGTGTGTGTGTGTGTGTGTTTTACATGTGTGTGTGTGTGGGTGTTTTACCTGTGTGTGTGTTTTACGTGTGTGTGTGTGTGTGTTTTACATGTGTGTGTGTGTGTGTTTTACCTGTGTGTGTGTGTTTTACCTGTGTGTGTGTGTGTGTTTTACCTGTGTGTGTGTTTTACGTGTGTGTGTGTGTGTGTTTTACATGTGTGTGTGTGTGTGTTTTACCTGTGTGTGTGTGTTTTACCTGTGTGTGTGTGTGTGTTTTACCTGTGTGTGTGTTTTACCTGTGTGTGTGTGTTTTATCTGTGTGTGTGTGTTTTACCTGTGTGTGTGTGTGTGTTTTATCTGTGTGTGTGTTTTACCTGTGTGTGTGTTTTACCTGTGTGTGTGTGTTTTACCTGTGTGTGTGTTTTACCTGTGTGTGTGTTTTACCTGTGTGTGTGTGTGTTTTACCTGTGTGTGTGTGTGTGTTTTACCTGTGTGTGTGTGTTTTACCTGTGTGTGTGTGTTTTACCTGTGTGTGTGTGTGTGTGTTTTACCTGTGTGTGTGTGTTTTACCTGTGTGTGTGTGTGTGTGTTTTACCTGTGTGTGTGTGTGTGTGTGTTTTACCTGTGTGTGTGTGTTTTACCTGTGTGTGTGTGTTTTACCTGTGTGTGTGTGTTTTACCTGTGTGTGTGTGTTTTACCTGTGTGTGTGTGTGTTTTATCTGTGTGTGTGTGTTTTACCTGTGTGTGTGTGTGTTTTACCTGTGTGTGTGTGTGTGTGTGTTTTACCTGTGTGTGTGTGTTTTACCTGTGTGTGTGTGTGTTTTACCTGTGTGTGTGTGTTTTACCTGTGTCTGTGTGTGTTTTACCTGTGTGTGTGTTTTACCTGTGTGTGTGTGTGTGTTTTACCTGTGTGTGTGTGTGTGTGTGTGTTTTACCTGTGTGTGTGTGTTTTACCTATGTGTGTGTGTTTTACCTGTGTGTGTGTGTGTTTTATCTGTGTGTGTGTGTTTTACCTGTGTGTGTGTGTGTTTTACCTGTGTGTGTGTGTTTTACCTGTGTGTGTGTGTGTTTTACCTGTGTGTGTGTGTTTTACCTGTGTGTGTGTGTGTTTTACCTGTGTGTCTGTGTTTTACCTGTGTGTGTGTGTGTGTTTTACCTGTGTGTGTGTGTTTTACCTGTGTGTGTGTGTTTTACCTGTGTGTGTGTTTGTGTTTTACCTGTGTGTGTGTGTTTTACCTGTGTGTGTGTGTGTTTTACCTGTGTGTGTGTGTTTTACCTGTGTGTGTGTGTGTTTTATCTGTGTGTGTGTGTTTTACCTGTGTGTGTGTGTGTGTGTGTTTTACCTGTGTGTGTGTGTGTGTGTTTTACCTGTGTGTGTGTGTGTTTTACGTGTGTGTGTGTGTTTTACCTGTGTGTGTGTGTGTTTTACCTGTGTGTGTGTGTTTTACCTGTGTGTGTGTGTGTTTTACCTGTGTGTGTGTGTGTTTTACCTGTGTGTGTGTGTGTGTGTGTTTTACCTGTGTGTGTGTGTGTGTTTTACGTGTGTGTGTGTGTTTTACCTGTGTGTATGTGTGTGTTTTACCTGTGTGTGTGTGTGTGTTTTACCTGTGTGTGTGTGTTTTACCTGTGTGTGTGTGTGTGTGTTTTACCTGTGTGTGTGTCTGTTTTACCTGTGTGTGTGTGTGTGTGTTTTACCTGTGTGTGTGTGTTTTACCTGTGTGTGTGTGTTTTACCTGTGTGTGTGTGTTTTACCTGTGTGTGTGTGTGTTTTACCTGTGTGTGTGTGTTTTACCTGTGTGTGTGTGTTTTACCTGTGTGTGTGTGTGTTTTACCTGTGTGTGTGTGTTTTACCTGTGTGTGTGTGTGTGTGTGTTTTACCTGTGTGTGTGTGTGTGTGTGTTTTACCTGTGTGTGTGTGTTTTACCTGTGTGTGTGTGTTTTACCTGTGTGTGTGTGTTTTACCTGTGTGTGTGTTTTACCTGTGTGTGTGTGTTTTACCTGTGTGTGTGTGTGTGTGTTTTACCTGTGTGTGTGTGTGTTTTACCTGTGTGTGTGTGTTTTACCTGTGTGTGTGTGTGTGTGTGTTTTACCTGTGTGTGTGTGTGTGTGTTTTACCTGTGTGTGTGTGTTTTACCTGTGTGTGTGTGTTTTACCTGTGTATGTGTGTGTGTGTGTTTTACCTGTGTGTGTGTGTGTGTGTTTTACCTGTGTATGTGTGTGTGTGTGTTTTACCTGTGTGTGTGTGTTTTACCTGTGTATGTGTGTGTGTGTGTGTGTTTTACCTGTGTGTGTGTGTGTGTTTTACCTGTGTGTGTGTGTGTGTGTGTGTTTTATCTGTGTGTGTGTGTGTTTTACCTCTGTGTGTGTGTGTGTGTTTTACCTGTGTGTGTGTGTGTTTTACGTGTGTGTGTGTGTGTTTTACCTGTGTGTGTGTGTTTTACCTGTGTGTGTGTGTGTTTTACCTGTGTGTGTGTGTGTTTTACCTGTGTGTGTGTGTGTGTGTTTTACCTGTGTGTGTGTGTGTGTTTTACATGTGTGTGTGTGTGTGTGTGTTTTACCTGTGTGTGTGTTTTACCTGTGTGTGTGTGTGTTTTACGTGTGTGTGTGTGTGTGTGTTTTACATGTGTGTGTGTGTGTGTGTTTTACCTGTGTGTGTGGGTGTTTTACCTGTGTGTGTGTTTTACGTGTGTGTGTGTGTGTGTTTTACATGTGTGTGTGTGTGTGTTTTACCTGTGTGTGTGTGTTTTACCTGTGTGTGTGTGTGTGTTTTACCTGTGTGTGTGTTTTACCTGTGCGTGTGTGTTTTACCTGTGTGTGTGTGTGTTTTACCTGTGTGTGTGTGTGTGTGTTTTACCTGTGTGTGTGTGTTTTACCTGTGTGTGTGTGTTTTACCTGTGTGTGTGTGTGTTTTACCTGTGTGTGTGTGTGTTTTACCTGTGTGTGTGTATGTGTTTTACCTGTGTGTGTGTGTGTGTGTGTTTTACCTGTGTGTGTGTGTGTTTTACCTGTGTGTGTGTGTTTTACCTGTGTGTGTGTGTGTGTGTTTTATCTGTGTGTGTGTGTGTTTTACCTGTGTGTGTGTGTTTTACCTGTGTGTGTGTGTGTGTTTTACCTGTGTGTGTGTTTTACCTGTGCGTGTGTGTTTTACCTGTGTGTGTGTGTGTTTTACCTGTGTGTGTGTGTGTGTGTTTTACCTGTGTGTGTGTGTTTTACCTGTGTGTGTGTGTTTTACCTGTGTGTGTGTGTGTTTTACCTGTGTGTGTGTGTGTTTTACCTGTGTGTGTGTATGTGTTTTACCTGTGTGTGTGTGTGTGTTTTACCTGTGTGTGTGTTTTACCTGTGCGTGTGTGTTTTACCTGTGTGTGTGTGTGTTTTACCTGTGTGTGTGTGTGTGTGTTTTACCTGTGTGTGTGTGTTTTACCTGTGTGTGTGTGTTTTACCTGTGTGTGTGTGTGTTTTACCTGTGTGTGTGTGTGTTTTACCTGTGTGTGTGTATGTGTTTTACCTGTGTGTGTGTGTGTGTGTGTTTTACCTGTGTGTGTGTGTGTTTTACCTGTGTGTGTGTGTTTTACCTGTGTGTGTGTGTGTGTGTTTTACCTGTGTGTGTGTGTGTTTTACCTGTGTGTGTGTATGTGTTTTACCTGTGTGTGTGTGTGTGTGTGTTTTACCTGTGTGTGTGTGTGTTTTACCTGTGTGTGTGTGTTTTACCTGTGTGTGTGTGTGTGTGTTTTATCTGTGTGTGTGTGTTTTACCTGTGTGTGTGTGTTTTACCTGTATGTGTGTGTGTGTTTTACCTGTGTGTGTGTGTTTTACCTGTGTGTGTGTGTGTGTTTTACCTGTGTGTGTGTGTGTTTTACCTGTGTGTGTGTGTGTGTTTTACCTGTGTGTGTGTGTGTTTTACCTGTGTGTGTGTGTGTGTTTTACCTGTGTGTGTGTGTTTTACCTGTGTGTGTGTGTGTGTTTTACCTGTGTGTGTGTGTGTTTTACCTGTGTGTGTGTGTGTGTGTTTTACCTGTGTGTGTGTGTGTTTTATCTGTGTGTGTGTGTTTTACCTGTGTGTGTGTGTGTTTTACCTGTGTGTGTGTGTTTTACCTGTGTGTGTGTGTGTGTGTTTTACCTGTGTGTGTGTGTTTTACCTGTGTGTGTGTGTGTGTGTGTTTTACCTGTGTGTGTGTGTTTTACCTGTGTGTGTGTGTGTGTTTTACCTGTGTGTGTGTGTTTTACCTGTGTGTGTGTGTTTTACCTGTGTGTGTGTGTGTGTTTTACCTGTGTGTGTGTGTGTGTTTTACCTGTGTGTGTGTGTGTTTTACCTGTGTGTGTGTGTTTTACCTGTGTGTGTGTGTGTGTTTTACCTGTGTGTGTGTGTGTGTTTTACCTGTGTGTGTGTGTGTGTGTGTGTTTTACCTGTGTGTGTGTGTGTTTTACCTGTGTGTCTGTGTTTTACCTGTGTGTGTGTGTGTGTTTTACCTGTGTGTGTGTGTGTGTGTGTTTTACCTGTGTGTGTGTGTTTTACCTGTGTGTGTGTTTTACCTGTGTGTGTGTGTTTTACCTGTGTGTGTGTGTGTTTTATCTGTGTGTCTGTGTTTTACCTGTGTGTGTGTGTGTTTGTGTTTTACCTGTGTGTTTGTGTTTTACCTGTGTGTGTGTGTGTGTGTGTTTTACCTGTGTGTGTGTGTGTGTGTGTTTTACCTGTGTGTGTGTGTGTGTGTGTTTTACCTGTGTGTGTGTGTGTGTGTTTTACCTGTGTGTGTGTGTGTGTGTTTTACCTGTGTGTGTGTGTGTGTGTTTCACCTGTGTGTGTGTGTGTGTTTTACCTGTGTGTGTCTGTGTGTTTTACCTGTGTGTGTGTGTGTGTTTTACCTGTGTGTGTGTGTGTTTTACCTGTGTGTGTGTGTGTTTTACCTGTGTGTGTGTGTGTGTGTGTTTTACCTGTGTGTGTGTGTGTTTTACCTGTGTGTGTGTGTGTGTGTTTTACCTGTGTGTTTGTGTTTTACCTGTGTGTTTGTGTTTTACCTGTGTGTGTGTGTGTTTTACCTGTGTGTGTGTGTGTTTTACCTGTGTGTGTGTGTGTTTTACCTGTGTGTGTGTGTGTTTTACCTGTGTGTGTGTGTTTGTGTTTTACCTGTGTGTTTGTGTTTTACCTGTGTGTGTGTGTGTTTTACCTGTGTGTGTGTGTGTTTTACCTGTGTGTGTGTGTTTTACCTGTGTGTGTGTGTTTTACCTGTGTGTTTGTGTTTTACCTGTGTGTGTGTGTGTTTTACCTGTGTGTGTGTGTGTTTTACCTGTGTGTGTGTGTGTTTTACCTGTGTGTGTGTGTGTTTTACCTGTGTGTGTGTGTGTTTTACCTGTGTGTGTGTGTGTGTGTTTTACTTGTGTGTTTGTTTTACCTGTGTGTGTATGTGTGTGTTTTACCTGTGTGTGTGTGTGTTTTACCTGTGTGTGTGTGTGTTTTACTTGTGTGTGTGTTTTACCGGTGTGTGTGTGTGTTTTACTAGTGTGTGTGTTTTACCTGTGTGTGTGTGTTTTACCTGTGTGTGTGTGTTTTACCTGTGTGTGTGTGTGTGTTTTCCCTGTGTGTGTGTTTTATCTGTGTGTGTGTGTGTGTGTTTTACCTGTGTGTGTGTGTGTGTGTGTGTTTTACTGGTGTGTGTGTGTGTGTGTTTTACTGGTGTGTGTGTTTTACCTGTGTGTGTGTTTTACCTGTGTGTGTGTGTTTTACCTGTGTGTGTGTGTTTTACCTGTGTGTGTGTGTGTGTTTTATCTGTGTGTGTGTGTGTTTTACCTGTGTGTGTGTGTTTTCCCTGTGTGTGTGTTTTACCTGTGTGTGTGTGTGTTTTACCTGTGTGTGTGTGTGTTTTACCTGTGTGTGTGTGTGTGTTTTGCCTGTGTGTGTGTGTTTTACCTGTGTGTGTGTGTGTTTTACCTGTGTGTGTGTGTGTTTTACCTGTGTGTGTGTTTTACCTGTGTGTGTGTGTTTTACCTGTGTGTGTGTGTTTTACCTGTGTGTGTGTGTGTGTGTTTTACCTGTGTGTGTGTGTTTTACCTGTGTGTGTGTGTTTTACCTGTGTGTGTGTGTTTTACCTGTGTGTGTGTGTGTTTTACCTGTGTGAGTGTTTTACCTGTGTGTGTGTGTGTTTTTTACCTGTGTGTATGTGTGTGTTTTACCTGTGTGTGTGTGTTTTATCTGTGTGTGTGTGTGTTTTACCTGTGTGTGTATGTGTGTGTTTTACCTGTGTGTGTGTGTTTTACCTGTGTGAGTGTTTTACCTGTGTGTGTGTGTGTGTGTGTTTTACCTGTGTGTATGTGTGTGTTTTACCGGTGTGTGTGTGTGTGTGTGTTTTACCTGTGTGTGTGTGTTTTACCTGTGTGTGTGTTTTACCTGTGTGTGTATGTGTGTGTTTTACCTGTGTGTGTGTTTTACCTGTGTGTGTGTGTGTTTTACCTGTGTGTGTGTTTTTTACCTGTGTGTGTGTGTGTTTTACCTGTGTGCGTGTGTTTTACCTGTGTGTGTGTGTGTTTTACCTGTGTGTGTGTGTTTTACCTGTGTGTGTGTGTTTTACCTGTGTGTGTGTGTGTGTGTTTTACCTGTGTGTGTGTGTGTTTTACCTGTGTGTGTGTTTTTTATCTGTGTGTGTGTGTGTTTTACCTGTGTGTGTGTGTTTTACCTGTGTGTGTGTGTGTGTGTGTGTGTTTTACCTGTGTGTGTGTGTTTTACCTGTGTGTGTGTGTTTTACCTGTGTGTGTGTGTTTTACCTGTGTGTGTGTGTGTGTGTTTTACCTGTGTGTGTGTGTGTGTTTTACCTGTGTGTGTGTTTTTTATCTGTGTGTGTGTGTGTTTTACCTGTGTGTGTGTGTGTTTTACCTGTGTGTGTGTGTTTTATCTGTGTGTGTGTGTGTGTGTTTTACCTGTGTGTGTGTGTGTTTTACCTGTGTGTGTGTGTGTGTGTGTTTTACCTGTGTGTGTGTTTTTTACCTGTGTGTGTGTGTGTGTTTTACCTGTGTGTGTGTGTGTTTTACCTGTGTGTGTGTGTGTTTTACCTGTGTGTGTGTGTTTTACCTGTGTGTGTGTGTGTTTTACCTGTGTGTGTGTGTGTTTGTTTTACCTGTGTGTGTGTGTGTTTGTGTTTTACCTGTGTGTGTGTGTGTGTGTGTTTTACCTGTGTGTGTGTGTTTTACCTGTGTGTGTGTGTGTTTTACCTGTGTGTGTGTGTGTGTGTGTTTTACCTGTGTGTGTGTGTTTTACCTGTGTGTGTTTTACCTGTGTGTGTGTGTATGTGTGTGTTTTACCTGTGTATGTGTGTGTGTGTGTGTTTTACCTGTGTGTGTGTTTTTTATTTGTGTGTGTGTGTGTGTTTTACCTGTGTGTGTGTGTTTTACCTGTGTGTGTGTTTTACCTGTGTGTGTATGTGTGTGTTTTACCTGTGTGTGTGTGTGTGTTTTACTGGTGTGTGTGTGTGTTTTACCTGTGTATGTGTGTGTGTGTGTGTGTGTGTGTGTGTGTTTTACCTGTGTGTGTGTGTGTGTGTGTGTGTTTTACCTGTGTGTGTGTTTTACCTGTGTGTGTGTTTTACCTGTGTATGTGTGTGTGTGTGTTTTTTACCTGTGTGTGTGTGTGTTTTACCTGTGTGTGTGTGTGTGTGTGTGTGTTTTACCTGTGTGTGTGTGTGTTTTACCTGTGTGTGTGTGTGTGTTTTACCTGTGTGTGTGTGTGTTTTACCTGTGTGTGTGTTTTACCTGTGTGTGTATGTGTGTGTTTTACCTGTGTGTGTATGTGTGTGTTTTACCTGTGTATGTGTGTGTTTTACCGGTGTGTGTGTGTTTTATCTGTGTGTGTGTGTTTTACCTGTGTGTGTGTGTTTTACCTGTGTGTGTGTGTGTGTTTTATCTGTGTGTGTGTGTGTGTTTTACCTGTGTGTGTGTGTGTGTTTTACCGGTGTGTGTGTTTTTTACCTGTGTGTGTGTGTGTTTTACCTGTGTGTGTATGTGTGTGTTTTACCTGTGTGTTTGTGTGTGTGTTTTACCTGTGTGTGTATGTGTGTGTTTTACCTGTGTGTTTGTGTGTGTGTTTTACCTGTGTGTGTGTGTGTGTTTTACTTGTGTGTGTGTTTTACCTGTGTGTGTATGTGTGTGTTTTACCTGTGTGTGTGTGTGTGTTTTACCTGTGTGTGTGTGTGTGTTTTACCTGTGTGTGTGTGTTTTACCTGTGTGTGTGTGTGTGTGTGTTTTACCTGTGTGTGTGTGTTTTACCTGTGTGTGTGTGTTTTACTTGTGTGTGTGTTTTACCGGTGTGTATGTGTGTTTTTTACCTGTGTGTGTGTGTGTGTTTTACCTGTGTGTGTGTGTGTTTTACTTGTGTGTGTGTTTTACCTGTGTGTGTATGTGTGTGTTTTACCTGTGTGTGTGTGTGTGTTTTACCTGTGTGTGTGTGTGTTTTTTATTTGTGTGTGTGTGTGTGTTTTACCTGTGTGTGTGTGTGTTTTACTTGTGTGTGTGTTTTACCTGTGTGTGTATGTGTGTGTTTTACCTGTGTGTGTGTGTGTGTGTGTTTTACCTGTGTGTGTGTGTGTGTTTTATTTGTACCTGTGTGTGTGTTTTACCTGTGTGTGTATGTGTGTGTTTTACCTGTGTGTGTGTGTGTTTTACCTGTGTGTGTGTGTGTTTTACCTGTGTGTGTGTGTGTTTTACCTGTGTGTGTGTTTTACCTGTGTGTGTGTGTGTTTTACCTGTGTGTGTTTTACCGGTGTGTGTATGTGTGTGTTTTACCTGTGTGTGTGTGTGTGTTTTACCTGTGTGTGTTTTACCGGTGTGTGTGTGTGTTTTTTACCTGTGTGTGTGTTTTACCTGTGTGTGTGTGTATGTGTGTTTTACCTGTGTGTGTGTGTGTTTTACTTGTGTGTGTGTATGTGTGTGTTTTACCTGTGTGTGTGTGTGTGTGTGTGTTTTACCTGTGTGTGTATGTGTGTGTTTTACCTGTGTGTGTGTGTGTGTGTTTTACCTGTGTGTGTGTTTTACCTGTGTGTGTATGTGTGTGTTTTACGTGTGTGTGTGTGTGTTTTACTTGTGTGTGTGTTTTACCTGTGTGTGTATGTGTGTGTTTTACCTGTGTGTGTGTGTGTGTGTGTTTTACCGGTGTGTGTGTGTGTTTTACCTGTGTATGTGTGTGTGTTTTACTTGTGTGTGTGTTTTACCTGTGTGTGTCTGTGTTTTACTTGTGTGTGTGTTTTACCTGTGTGTGTGTGTATGTGTGTGTTTTTTACCTGTGTGTGTGTGTGTTTTACCTGTGTGTGTGTGTGTGTTTTACTTGTGTGTGTGTTTTACCTGTGTGTGTATGTGTGTGTTTTACCTGTGTGTGTGTGTGTGTGTTTTACCTGTGTGTGTGTGTGTTTTACTTGTGTGTGTGTTTTACCTGTGTGTATGTGTGTGTTTTATCTGTGTGTATGAGTGTGTTTTACCTGTGTGTGTATGTGTGTGTTTTACCTGTGTGTGTATGTGTGTGTTTTACCTGTGTGTATGTGTGTGTTTTACCTGTGTGTATGTGTGTGTTTTACCTGTGTGTGTATGTGTGTGTTTTACCTGTGTGTGTGTGTGTGTTTTACATGTGTGTGTGTGTGTTTTACAAAGTACTTGTGTGTGTGTTTTACCTGTGTGTGTGTGTGTGTGTTTTACCTGTGTGTGTGTGTGTGTGTTTTACCGGTGTGTGTGTGTGTGTTTTTTACCTGTGTGTGTGTGTTTTACCTGTGTGTGTGTGTGTTTTACTTGTGTGTGTGTTTTACCTGTGTGTGTATGTGTGTGTTTTACCTGTGTGTGTGTGTGTGTGTTTTTTACCTGTGTGTGTGTGTGTGTGTGTTTTACCTGTGTGTGTGTGTGTTTTACTTGTGTGTGTGTTTTACCTGTGTGTGTATGTGTGTGTTTTACCTGTGTGTGTGTGTATGTGTGTGTTTTACCTGTGTGTGTGTTTGTGTGTTTTACCTGTGTGTGTGTGTTTTACTTGTGTGTGTGTTTTACTTGTGTGTGTGTATGTGTGTGTTTTACCTGTGTGTGTATGTGTGTGTTTTACCTGTGTGTGTGTGTGTGTGTGTGTGTGTTTTACCTGTGTGTGTGTTTTACCTGTGTGTGTTTTACCGGTGTGTGTGTGTTTTACCTGTGTGTGTGTGTGTTTTACCTATGTGTGTGTGTGTGTGTTTTACTTGTGTGTGTGTTTTACCTGTGTGTGTATGTGTGTGTTTTACCTGTGTGTGTGTGTGTTTTACCTGTGTGTGTGTGTGTTTTACTTGTGTGTGTGTGTGTTTTACCTGTGTGTGTATGTGTGTGTTTTACCTGTGTGTGTGTGTGTGTGTTTTACCTGTGTGTGTGTTTTACCTGTGTGTGTTTTACCGGTGTGTGTGTGTTTTACCTGTGTGTGTGTGTGTTTTACCTGTGTGTGTGTGTGTGTGTTTTACTTGTGTGTGTGTTTTACCTGTGTGTGTATGTGTGTGTTTTACCTGTGTGTGTGTGTGTGTGTGTTTTACCTGTGTGTGTGTGTGTGTGTTTTACGTGTGTGTGTGTGTTTTACCTGTGTGTGTGTGTGTGTTTTACTTGTGTGTGTGTTTTACCTGTGTGTGTATGTGTGTGTTTTACCTGTGTGTGTGTATGTGTGTGTTTTACCTGTGTGTGTGTGTATGTGTGTGTTTTACCTGTGTGTGTATGTGTGTGTTTTACCTGTGTGTGTGTGTGTTTTACCTGTGTGTGTGTGTGTGTTTTACTTGTGTGTGTGTTTTACCTGTGTGTGTATGTGTGTGTTTTACCTGTGTGTGTGTGTGTGTGTTTTACCTGTGTGTGTGTGTTTTTTACCTGTGTGTGTGTGTGTTTTACCTGTGTGTGTGTGTGTGTGTGTTTTACCTGTGTGTGTATGTGTGTGTTTTACCTGTGTGTGTGTGTGTGTGTTTTACCTGTGTGTGATTATAATTTCTAGAAATTTTGTTTGATAAACTCTTTCATTTTCAACATCATCTATTTTAAGTTTTGTATCACTATCAGCATCCTTTTTATTACCAAAAATCATAAATTTATTTTTACTGTATTAAGTGATAACTTATTTAAATCAAACCAGACTTTAAGCTGTTGTAGTTCACCTTCAATGTTGCTCAGTAATTCGTGGAGTTTTTTTTTTTCTGGTACAGATTATTGTTGTATCATCGGCAAAAATAATAAATTTAAATACATTTGATGAACTACATATATCATTAATGAATATATTACAGAGTTTTGGACCAAATCGTCCTGCTGCTGTATTTATTATCTCAATGTGTGCACGATTCTACTCTTTTGTTTCAATTAGATTTGATTCCACTGATAACTGGTTTCTTTGTCTGGTTGTAACTTTCCTGATGGATCCATTTTATTTTGAACATAATTGTATTTTGGAAAAAGATTTTTTTTTTTCTAATTTGTGCACCTGACTTGTGTCCAGACCAGGCATGGGCCAACTACAGCTCGCGGGCCACATGCGGCCCGTTAAACGTTTTAAATCGGCCCGCCGAACTAGGAAAAAAAAAAAAAGAAACCTTGTTAGTTTTATTTTTTCTGTAATTCTAATGTATTGCCACTAGATGGCGCCAAAAACAACAACACGGCTCTCATTCAAATGAGTGTGTGTCAGTGATGCGCACACCTTCAGAATAAACAGTGTGCACAGATATGGAAAGCCATCGGGCCCAATACTCGCACGTAAACAAGCGTATTAGATGTTAAAACAAGTAAAATGTTGCATCAAGCGCTTAGATTTCAAACCTAGAGCCACTAAATGCATGTTTTTAAGTGTTATCTCACTAGATTTCAGACCTAGTGCTGCTAAATGCATGTTTTTAAGTGTTATCACACTAGATTTCAGACCTAGTGCTGCTAAATGCATGTTTTTAAGTGTTATCTCACTAGATTTCAGACCTAGTGCTGCTAAATGCATGTTTTTAATTGTTATCTCACTAGATTTCAGACCTAGTGCTGCTAAATGCATGTTTTTAAGTGTTATCTCACTAGATTTCAGACCTAGTGCTGCTAAATGCATGTTTTTAATTGTTATCTCACTAGATTTCAGACCTAGTGCTGCTAAATGCATGTTTTTAAGTGCTATCTCACTAGATTTCAGACCTAGTGCTGCTAAATGCATGTTTTTAAGTGTTATCTCACTAGATTTCAGACCTAGTGCTGCTAAATGCATGTTTTTAAGTGTTATCTCACTAGATTTCAGACCTAGTGCTGCTAAATGCATGTTTTTAAGTGTTATCTCACTAGATTTCAGACCTAGTGCTGCTAAATGCATGTTTTTAAGTGTTATCTCACTAGATTTCAGACCTAGTGCTGCTAAATGCATGTTTTTAAGTGTTATCTCACTAGATTTCAGACCTAGTGCTGCTAAATGCATGTTTTTAAGTGTTATCTCACTAGATTTCAGACCTAGTGCTGCTAAATGCATGTTTTTAAGTGCTATCTCACTAGATTTCAGACCTAGTGCCACTAAATGCATGTTTTTAAGCGCTATCTCACTAGATTTCAGACCTAGTGCCACTAAATGCATGTTTTTAAGTGCTATCTCACTAGATTTCAGACCTAGTGCTGCTAAATGCATGTTTTTAAGTGTTATCTCACTAGATTTCAGACCTAGTGCTGCTAAATGCATGTTTTTAAGTGCTATCTCACTAGATTTCAGATCTAGTGCTGCTAAATGCATGTTTTTAAGTGTTATCTCACTAGATTTCAGACCTAGTGCCACTAAATGCATGTTTTTAAGTGCTATCTCACTAGATTTCAGATCTAGTGCTGCTAAATGCATGTTTTTAAGTGTTATCTCACTAGATTTCAAACCTAGTGCTGCTAAATGCATGTTTTTAAGTGTTATCTCACTAGATTTCAGACCTAGTGCCGCTAGGTTCGAAATTTAACCCGATTGATGTAACATTTAGCACTTGTTTAAAGTGCGTTATAAATAAAATTTTTATTATTATTATTATTATCTAGCGCACCATTATACCGGTCTAATTATACCGGTTACCATAGCATGCCATCCACCTGCTCCTGTTCCCAGGGGCGAATTCAAGATTTTTATCCCCGTGCCCCCTTAGAACATTTTACATAAGTAATTTTTCTGTGTTTTGCTTCATATTTTACACAAAGTTTATAATAATTAAAATAGTAAGATCACTTTTTTATGTTGTGGATCAAGAGGGAGGCATGCATCCCTCTCTTCTCCCCGTGCCCCCCCTCCCTGGATCCGGCCTACCTGTCAAATATCAGACCTCAATGTGGCCCGCGAGTCAAAACGTTTGCCCACCCCAGGTCCAGACCTAGCGTGGTTCTGGGGTTTTACAGCAACCAGGCCTCGATTGTCCCCGGGCTAAGCTTCCTGGGTGGCGTTGTCGTTGCAGTCTGTTAGACCCTCATGCCACATTTACTTCCTCCATAACTTTAATTAGAGTTGCTTGTTGTTGCTTGTTGAGTTGCTTACTGATCTCTTGACTCGTAAAGTTCTTCTTCTTTCGGCATTTCCCTTTAGGGGTCGCCACAGCAAGTCAGTTTCTTCCATCTAATCCTATTTCTGTATCCTCTTCGGTCACACCAACTATCTTCATGTCTTCCTTCACTGTATCCATGAACCTCCTCTTTGGTCTTCCTCTAGTCCTCTTTCCTGGTGGTTCCAAATCCAGCATTCTTCTGCCGATGTACTCGGTCTCTCTTCTCTGTACATGTCCAAACCATCTCAGCCTGGCCTCTCGGACTTTATCTCCAAAACCTCTAACATGTGCTGTTCCTCTGATATACTCATTTCTGATCCTGTCCATCCTGGTCACTCCCAGAGAGATCCTCAGCATCTTCATCTCTGCTACAAACATCTCTGCTTCCTGTCTTTTCTTCAGTGGCACTGTCTCTAGACCAAACAGCATGGCGGGTCTCACCACGGTTTTGTACACTTTTCCTTTCATTTTAGCTGAAACTCTTCTGTCACACATCACACCTGATACTTTCCTCCACCCATTCCAGCCTGCTTGAACACGCTTCTTCACCTCTTTTCCACACTCTCCATTGCTCTGGACTGTTGATCCTACAGTGATGGCCGAAAGTATTGGCACCCCTGCAATTCTGTCAGAAAAGGCCCAATTTCTCCCGAAAAATGAATGCAATCACAACTGCTTTGACATTAAAATGTTCATTTAATTTATCTTCAATGAAAAATCACAAAAAGGAATTGTCAAAAAGCCAAATTGAATATATTTCTGCACCGAACATAAAAAAGGGGGTGGACAAAAGTATTGGCACCCTTTGAAAGATCATGTGCTGCTCCTCTAATTTGAATAATTAACGGCACCTAGTACTCACCTGTGGCACACAACAGGTGGTGGCAATAACTAAATCACACCAACAGCCAGTTAAAATGGATTGAAGTTGACTCAACCTCTGTCCTGTGCCACACACACACCACAGTGAGCATGGAGAAAAGAAAGAAGACCTAAGAACTCTCTGAGGACTTGAAAAACAAAATTGTGAAGAAACATGAGCAATGTCAAGGCTACAAGTCCATCTCCAAAGATCTTGAAGTTCCTGTGTCTACCGTGTGCAGTGTCATCAAGAAGTTTAAAGAGCATGGCACTGTGGCTAACCTCCCCAGATCTGGATGGAAAAGGAAAATCGATGACAGATTTCAGCGTAAGATTGTGCAGATGGTGGAAAAAAATCCTAGACAAACATCCAAACAAGTTCAGGCTGCCCTGCAGTCCAAGGGTACAACACTATCAACCCGTACTATCCGCTGACGTCTGAATGAAAAAGGACTCTATGGTAGAAGACCCAGAAAAACCCCATTTCTGACCCAGCGACACAAAAAAGCCAGGCTGGAGTTTACCAAAACCTACCTGAGAAAGCCACAAACATTTTGGGAGAATGTTCTCTGGTCAGATGAGACAAAGGTAGAGCTTTTTGGGAAAGGGCATCAACACAGGCCTTCAAAGAGATGAACACGGTCCCTACAGTCAAACATGGTGGAGGTTCCCTGATGTTTTGGGGTTGTTTTGCTGCCTCTGGCACTGGACTGCTTGACCGTGTGCATGGAATTATGAAGTCAGACGACTATCAACAGATTTTGCAGCATAATGTAGGGCCCAGTGTGAGAAAGCTGGGTCTCTCTCAGTGGTCATGGGTCTTCCAGCAGGACAATGACCCTAAGCACACTTCAAAAAGCACTAGAAAATGGTTTGAGAGAAAGCACTGGAGACTTCTAAAGTGGCCAGCAATGAGTCCAGACCTGAATCCCATAGAAAACCTGTGGAGAGAGTTCAAAATGGCAGTTTGGAAAAGGACCCTTCAAATCTCAGGGACCTGGAGCAGTTTGCCAAAGAAGAATGGTCTAAAATTCCAGCAGAGCGTTGTAAGAAACTCACTGATGGTTACCGGAAGCGGTTGTTCGCAGTTATTTTGTCTAAAGGTTGTGCTACCAAGGATTAGGCTGAGGGTGCCAATACTTTTGTCCAGCCCATTTTTTGAGTTTTGTGTAAAATAATATTTGATTTGACTTTTTATCATTCTCTTTTGTATTTTTTCATTGCAAGAAAAATAAATGAAGATATTAGTGCCAAAGCATTTGTGGTTGCAATCATTTTCTGTAAGAAATTGAGTTTTATAGGACAGAATTGCAGGGGCGACAATACTTTCGGCCATCACTGTAGATACTTAAAATCTTCCACCTTCTTTATCTCTTCTCCCTGTAACTTCACTTTTCCATTTGGATCCCTCTCATTCACACACATGTACTCTGTTTTACTCTGACTAATCTTCAAACCTCCACCTCTCCAGCTTTTCCTCCACCTCTTCCCTCCTCTCACTACAGATCACAATGTCATCTGCAAACATCATTGTCCATGGAGATTCCTGTCTGACCTCGTCTGTCAGCCTGTCCATCACCATAGCAAACAGCAAAGGACTCAGAGCAGATCCTTGGTGCAGTCCCACCCCCACACTGAACTCCTCTGTCACACCTACAGCACACCTCACCACTGTCTTACAGCCCTCATACATGTCCTGCACTGCTCTAACATACTTCTCCGTCACACCAGACTTCCTCATACAATAGCATAGTTCTTCTCTAGGTACCCTGTCATACGCTTTCTCTAGATCTACAAAGACACAGTGCAGCTCCCTCTGACCTTCCCTGTACTTCTCTATCAGCATCCTCAAGGCAAATACTGCATCTGTAGTGCTCTTTTTAGGCATAAAACCATACTGCTGCTCACAAATTCTTACTTCAGACCTTAGCCTAGCTTCGACAACTTTTTCCCATAACTTCATTGTATGACTGATCAGTTTTATTACTCTGTAGTTACCACAACTCTGCACATCTCCCTTGTTCTTAAAAATAGGAACCAGCACACTTCTTCTCCATTCATCAGGCATCTTCTCACTTTCTAATATCCTGTTAAACAGCCCAGTCAGAAACTCAACTGCCACCTCACCTAAACACTTCCATACTTCTATAGGGAATCGTCAGGGCCAAGAGCCTTTCCACTCTTCATCCTCTTCAGTGCCCTCTTTATTTCTACCTTACTGATCCTAGCCACTTTCCGGTCCACTTTGGTAACGTTTTCTACTCTTTGTTCTCTTTCATTTTCTTCATTCATCAACTCTTCAAAGTACTCTTTCCATCTTCCCATCACATTACTGGCATCTGTCAAGAGACATCCATTCCGGTCTTTAATCACCCTAACTTGCTGCACATCCTTCCCATCTTTGTCTCTCTGTCTTGCCAACCTGTATAGGTCCGTCTCTCCCTCCTTGCTGTTCAGCCTAGCGTATAGGTCATCATAGGCTACTTGTTTTGCCTTTGCCACCCCTACTTTAACCTTACGCTGTATCTCCCTGTACACTTGCCTATTCTCTTCAGTCCTCTCAGTGTCCCACTTCTTCTTAGCCAGCCTCTTTCTTTTGATACAATCCTGCACCTCCTCATTCCACCACCACGTCTCTTTATCTAGCTTCTTTCCAGATGACACACCAAGTACTATCTTGCCTGTACCCTGATCACATTAGCTGTAGTTGTCCAGTCATCTGGAAGCTTCTCCTGCCCACCAAGAGCCTGTCTCAACTCCTTTATAAAGTTCAAGCAGCAGTCTTCCTTTTTCAGTTTCCACCATTTAGTCTTCTGCACTCCCTTCATCTTTTTAAACTTCCTCACTGCTATGGTCATCTTACACACGACCATCCTGTGCTGTTTAGCTACACTGTCTCCTGCCACAACTTTGCAGTCACTGATCTCTTTCAGATTACACCGCCTACACAAAATGTGTAGGCCTGTGTACTCCTCCCTCCACTCTTATAAGTCACCCTGTGTTCCAGTCTTTTCTTGAAGAAAGTATTCACCACAGCCATTTCCATTCTTTTTGCAAAGTCAATCACCATCTGACCTTCTGCATTCCTGTTCTGGAGACCAAACCTGCCCATCACCTCCTCATCATCTCTGTTTCCTGCACCAACGTGGCCATTGAAGTCTGCTCCAATAACAACTCTCTCACTTCTAGGGATGCTCTGAACCACCCCATCAATGTCTGACCAGAATTTCTCTGACTCATAAAGTCATAATTGACTCATAAAGTTCAAAGACTTTTTTATTTCTTCAAGTTCCTCTGCTATCTATTTTAAACAGTTAATTTAGTCAGTGTTTAAAGCCACAAAGTAATATTCAAGGTACCTTTAAAAGGGCTGCACAGAAGTAGTCAGATGCAGGTCTGAGTCAAAGCCACAAAGTAATATTCAAGGTAACTTTAAAAGGGCTGCACAGAAGTAGTCAGATGCAGGTCTGAGTTGGCCTTTCTTCAGGTGCTCTCAAAAATAATTTTTCTTTGTTGATTATTGAAACAATTTCCTAGAGATGAATCTAGAAACATTACTATGGAAGTAGTAATGTTACATTCCAGTTGGATGATATTAAATTCTTTGGCTTTTTGTTAGATTAGAGAGCAACTCTGAGCAGGAAATGACCGCTGCAGCCATCTTTGCCACTAGTGGAATTACACATGCTTGCACCTACATGCAGCTTTCACAATGTTTAAATGAATAACTTCTCTTCACCTTCTTTCTAGAAATGTTACAGTTATTTCACAGTTCTAAGTTTGTCCACTAGATGGTAGTGATGTTTATTTTACTGAAAATAAAATAAAAAAAACAACGGTTTAAATTTGATTAAAACGCGTAAAAAACAAATAAAAATATTTATTGAAGATAAAAAAGATAATTTTATAATGTTCCGTTGTCTTCCGTTCCTGGGGCAACAGCCTCAGTCAGGAAGCCCAGACTTCTCTCACCCTGGCTGAATCCTCCAGCTGGAGGATTCCCGGTTTCACTCTTTCGTTTAACTCTATCATTGTCTTTATTTTTGTTCTTATTCTGCTGCATATTGCAGACTCCCGAATGTGGGACTAATAAAGGTTTTCTTGATTTTTCTTGATCCTAATTATTCTGAATCTCCTGATCACTTGATTAAAAATATCATTTTGTTTTTATTTTAACAAATACAAAAAAATTTAGAATAATAAAAATTTAAATTGAGTTTTTGAGTTTTTTTTATTAATCATGTTGTTGCTTTTTCTGAAAACCGATTTTTTTTTTAAAAACTTGATTTATCTTTTCTTAAAAAAAAGATGAATTAATGAGTTTTTAGTAATTATCTGCATCCTGTCAAACTTCTGAGAACATGATATTGATTCATGACTCGGTCCAGGAATGTTCCTCAGTTTCTTCCTTTGGAGTGTAACATCCATATTGAGGATGATCATTAGTCTGTTATAATGTGTCATCATCAGAATCAGAATCTACTTTAATGATAATAACATGGGAATAACACACTTTAATGATAATAACATGGGAAGTTTGTGTGTCACAGCAACAACTTCCTATCTGCTAAGTGAGTCATTGTAGAGCCCGATCACGTACGGAAAGAAAGACCTCCGGTAACGAGATATTCTCGAGCAGAGCTGTCTGAGCCTCTTGGAGAAGGAGCTCCGCTGTTCGTCTTTACATAATGCCCTGCTTATGTTAATACATTTGATTGTGTTCATTAATCAATTTCCAATAAAGGTTATTGAGAAGAAAAATGTTTCTGATTCATAAAGTTTCACACCAAAACACTTTCATTTATTATCATATTTTTTGCTCCTTGAATCATGTGATAATGGTTAAAAATATGTTCATACGCTTTTGTTAATAATATTTCTTTTTCCTGAAAATTACTTTTACTTTTTTACTTCAAGTAGTTTTAACAATAGGTTACTTTTTACTTTTACTTAAGTTAAAAACTCGAGTTGATACTTCTACTTTTACTAAAGTAGTTTTTTAACTCTGTATCTATACTTCAACTTGAGTAGAAAATTTAGGTACTTTTGACACCTCTGCTTTTCACCAGATAGAACTGTGAATCAGAGCGTTCAGTCTGCAGACCATCAGCTAGAATGGCTACTAGTAAGTGTTGGACCAGCATCACCTGGTAACCCTGGATTTATTTTTATTTTTTTTTTACTTATCATTCATTTCATTCTAAACAAAAGAAAAAAAAACACATCTTAAAGAAGGTTTTCAGTAAAAACAAAACAAAACTGATGAATGAAAGGGTACAGAAAGAAGCAAAGCTCACAATATCTGCCTCTTAACAACAGAAATTATATACAATCAGGGCGATGTGCGACAAACAAAACAAACATCAACAACAAAAAAACGTTTTCTGCTAAACAACATTTCTGTATTTATCTGATTTAAAGAAGCAAACAGTAATATTATTTTAAACGTGAACATAATTTCTATATACAGTATATACAGTGTGTGTGAGATGAAGGAGGAGGATCCAAGTGCAGGTATTCAATAGTTATTAGTAACAAAGGAATCCACAGGAAAAGCTGATAATGTCTTCAGACGGTGCTGGATGGCCAGGAGGAAGGGCTGAATGTTCCTGTGGGGAGAATGAAGAAATTAGTCTGAGATATCAAATAAGCTCAACTTAAAGGTGGTGGGAGGAAAATAGCTTTTAGTTTTTTTTTGGGGGGGATTTTTTTTTTTTTTGTGGCCCTTTTTATAACTTTTTTTTTTTTAATTATTCACTGTAGTACAGTGAATAATTTACCCCACTGTCCCCACTGTACCCCACTATTATTTTTTGTTAATACTTATTTAGTAATAACTTTTGTTGGACTTTAAAGAACTGCAATTCCAGCAAGAAGGATGATATAAACTACCAGTTTAGTACCAGTCAGACAGAACTAAAGAAACCACTCTGATATATTAAACGTTTTCTGACCAGAAACTTTTTCATCATGACCTGATCGACTGATAATCCACACAGACATTAAACCTTCTTCATTTTCTGGAGCAAGTTTGTTCATCTTGTTTTTTGAAGGATGAAATAAACATATTATTTAAAAGTCTGAATGTCTGTTACTTTAAGTAGAATCACATCACCCCGTTCCTACACCCTGGCTGTATCCTTTAGCTCACCCTGATCTGGTGTCCTTTGACAGCTCTTTAGTCTTGGCCACAGGGGAGTTTGGAGTGTTTGAGGTTGTGAAGTGGAGGACCGAAGAGCCTTTTCTAGAAGAAGTTACAGTTCTCTGAGACAGAAATATAACTTGTTTTTAGACAACCAAATAATTATTTTCCACCATTCATTTGCATATTAATTTGTTAAAATTCAGACAATGTTATTCTAATTATTTTTTGTCTTTTATTCTGTGTTAGTTGAGGTTTAACTATGATTAAAATTTCTGGCCTCCCTCATCTTTTTTAATTAGAGAACGTGCACTATTGATGCCTGACTAAACGTTTTTTGTCCCACTGTTTTTCTGTTCAAACAAGTTTTTGTTTCCTGTAAAACAATCCAAACATTCATTATATTTTTAACCACATTAAAAATGAATATTATATTAAATCTATGATCGTTTTCTCCTCATAGTTTGATGATTCATCTGTTTGTTTATCGTTAGTGAAGCTTACTAGAAGCACAAACATTTTAAAACCATCTGGTTTTGTTTCAGTTACTTTGAACCCCACATTTTAACAGTACCCCACCTGTGAAAAACAACAACACTGTTGTTGTATTGGAGTCTTTAGAGAAAAGTCAGGTCTTCTCTCATGATGGGGCATCCTGGTATTTTCTCAGGTCTGTTGGGTGGCATAGAATCACCAGCAGGTCTATGGGCTTTCTGTCAGTGAGACAGGTCCAGGTTTCCTGAAAAAAGGAAGCATTACGGTAAGGCTCAGGGTTATGGTTTTTCACCTGTAAAGCTGCACACAGCGGCCGCTGATTTAAAGACTGCAGGTAGTTACATTACAAACTCCGCTCTGTTTCGATATCTTACACTTATCCGAGGCCGAGTTACAAGGGCAACATCTTAAGACGGAAAGACCAGGCATCTCTCACCTCAGCAGCACCCTCCACCTCACCCGGGAGGATCCTCAGGTGTTCCCCGGCCAGTTTGAAGACATACCATATTTTTACGACCAAAAGGTGCATCGTATTAAAAGGGCCAGTTCCAGTTTTGTGTCCTCTGTATTTAACACACACATAAGGCGGTTCTGATGACAGGGCGCGGGTTTTATATACATATCCTCTACGTACGCCTGCCTTATAACAACAACACACACAAGTAGACAAGTGTGCGTATTTAAAAATAGATTGGGAGTAAAACTGAGTTTGGTTGGCTTTATTTAAATATTATTTACAGTTGTCATAAAGTCATTTATTAAATCCATCCAAGTCCTCATCCTCTGTTTCAGAATATAACAGCTGTGCTAAATCCAACCTAGCGGGTTCACTTTCCTCGCTGTCAGTGTCACTTTCTGTGCTATGCGGCTCCCAGGAAATGATGCCTACTTTTGCGAAAGGTCGGACAACAGTGCCAGCAGACACGTTAACCCAAGCATCTACAATCCACTGGCTAACTGTCGCGTAACTCGCCCGGCGCTTGCCTTCCATACTTCGTCAAGCTGTGGTCTCCTCTGGTCATCTATCGCTCCCACGCCTCTCGCAGCCTTACTTTGAACTGCCAGTTCAGGCCGATGTCCAGCGGTTGTAGTTCCTTTGTCAGACCTTCAGGAATCACAGCAAGCATAGTGTTCATCTGCTTTACTTGTTTTTTCACAACACACATAGGGCACACTGCACGATAGGGGTACACAGCATGATAGGGCGCGCTGCTCATTTTGTAAGAATTTCAAAGACTTTTATATGCACCTTATGGTCGTGAAAATACTGTAGTGTTTTCAGTCGGACCAGGACCTACCTCTGCGTCTCCTCACAGTGGGACGTGCCTGAAGTACCTCACCAGCAAGGCGCTTGGGAGGCAGTCTAACCAGATCCTTATCCTAACCAAGAATTTGATCCTAACCACAAATTTGTGGCTAAAGCAAATTCAATGTGAATGATAAAAAACAAACTGGCTTAGCGACAGTGGCTAGTGATTTTTCGACGCTAGAGTGAGCGCAGACATGCAAACTCCACACAGAAAGGCCAGTGTTCCAAGCCTTGTTGTCACCTGGGACTCAAACCCACAACCTTCTTGCTGTGATGGCACCATGCTAACCACTGCGCCACCGTGTTGCCATCAGAATGTAACAGACAAAAACAAAGCAATTGACACATTAAATCATTCAAATATTATTATATCAAATATTAATTGGAGAACAATGGTTTCAGAGGAAAAACATTTTTTGGTTATAAAGTTATTTTACTACTAAGTATCAGAGTTTTCTTTTCAATGATCAAAACTCAGAAATGTGCCTTGGAGTTCCTCAGAGATCCCTTCTGGGTCACATAATACTTATTTTAAACATAAAGGATCTTTATACATATCAAATTACTTTGTTTTATTTGGAGATGACACAACTTTATGTTGTTCAGGAGAAATAAAAAAACAACAATCAATAAAGCAATCCAAAATTATGGTTTGATACAAATAAAAGTAAATAAAAATGATAAACATTTTGTCATGTCTCATCTGTCTTGTTTTAATTAAGGTTATAAAGTTTTGGATCATGTCTGTAACTGTGTTTCTTGAGATGCATTTCCATTTTATTTTAAAACACACACTCTCATTTCAGGCATGTTCCTTCCTGCCCTGTTGTGTTACCCACAGCTGTGATTGTCTAATTCTCCCTGATTGTTTCCACCTGGGATTCCCTTCTTTTTTTTTTTAAATAACCTGTCTCTTCTTGTCCTGTGTCAGTGTGTTTGAGTCCATGTCTAAAATCTCTGAACCTGTCCTAATTTAACTTCATCTTGACAATTTTTGAGATAAAGATTAAACGTGTTTGTTGAAATAGTTTATATTGAGATCGTATCACAGTTTTAAAATGAAAAATTCACACACGTTTTTAAGAACATTAGCCATTTCACAAAAAGTCAAATTTGTTTTAAATATGATTTAAATAAGTTCTTCTGGAGGGGAGGGTAGAGGGGTCTCAGTCAACCATTTTAGGGAGTGTGCTATGTAGAACATTCTTACCAAGATAAAAAGTTTCTCTTCGAGTTTGGTTACTGCCCATATCTTTTTGTCAAGACATTAGTTTGTTTTCTGTATTTGTAGCTGTTTGAGCGTCTTTTTGTGTGTGTGTGTGTGTGTGTGTAAAAAACCTAAATAGTGTTTATTATGTTGAAGAGATTTGAAAAGAGTTTGCACTGTCTTTATTTCATCTTCCTTTTCTGGTATAAATTCTGTTTAACTAGAGAACTTGGACACGTATTCCCATCAATGCACCTCCTGAAAATGAAGGGGACTATGTGAGCAGGAGGTCCATCCACAGTATAAATGTGCAGGTACACTGGATACTCCCTTCTAATGGTCAAATATATGCCATACTGTGACTGACATGATTGTTTTACACCATCAAGATTATGTGATGCTACAAATGTCATCACGAATGTGGAGGCCAAGTGGCCAGGCTCTGTTCATGACTCACCATAGTTCATCCTGTTACTCAAGGTTGACTCACGATATATCCGTGAGTACATGTATGTCTTAAACACTTACCCTATTAAATACATGTACTACACACTAAATGTAAATTTTCTCAAGAGAGATTGATGGCTTTCTGCAGGGAGATAGTAGGGATGGGAAATCCGACGCCTCGCGACTCATCGAGCAACTTCGAGCAACTGTGAAAAGTTGACACGAGGAGTCGGCACATCTGCAGGCTGCGCATGCGTAGATGAAAAACGAACCCCAAGAAATAAAGAAAATATACGCCTTAAATTCTGTCTTACTAGAAGATGAAATGTGGATTATTGTTGGGAAATCACTCTAGGTTTTTTAATCATGAAATGAGATTATTGCGTTAATCCGTTGCCATAGTAACAGTTACCTAAACAATCAAATTTCACTCTTACTAACAATGTAATTAAATGTTCAATAAACACACACTGACCCACTGTTTTTTGTCATTTGAATAACCAGAGAACCTGCTGATAGAATCTTACGGAAAGGAAAATGAACACACCGATGCAATTTAACAGAGATGTTTTTGTGCGAGCGGGAAGTGGAAGATTTTATAAAAATAATAGTTTAGTTTTGGGAGAGTGTGATATTTTCACTTTTGTTCAATTGGATGTTCTCCAAATCAAAGTATAGAAAAGTCTGTGTTGATCTTGTTCTTTTAATCTAAAGCGCTCTGTAATGTTTTGACAAGAGAAATACTGTATAAATGAAATAGATTTGAATCAACAATCTGTGACACAAGCAGCAACATTTATGGAAGACGTAAGTGAGTCTCTGCGGCTCTAAAACAGCGTAAAAAACTCAAACAGGACAATTGAAAATGTTTTTGTTATAGATTTTTATTTTAAAATAAAATCTTTTCCACGGTGGTTGGCTTTAGTCTGCTCCTCTTCAGACTGACTACCTCTCCAGCTTTGGATAAGACCCGCTCCACAATGCACCGGGGTTGCTGGCATGTGGAGATGATGCTTCACCAGTTTGGGCAGGTTTGGGTAAACTGTTGTCCTCGATGCCCAGAATGGTAGCGGGTCTTCTCCCCTGGTGAGGTGGACCTCTGATAGGTATCTCTGAACCTCCACTGTGGCGTTCACCATCGCGCACCGACTTCTCTGGGTTTCACCAAGAAAATAGAAGTTAGTAAAACCATGTAACATGAGTACATCGTAGATCAGATGAAAATACGTACCAACCCGGCTGTCCAGCAGGTCCCACAAATAGTCATTCTCAGCTGAAGATGACGCTCCCGGTTGTGACGAATAAAACATAATTGGTTCTCCCTCCATTTACAACTTACACACAGAAACACACACTCACCTTTCATTCTCATACTATTCACCCAAAAACTCTTTCAACCTCTTAATTCCAAACACTATATATTTATGTTGGTGAATCCTAAAAAACTAATCTAATAAATCTGTGTGTGTGTGTGCATGAGTGACTGTTGGTTGAATGTGTGTCTGTTTTTCAAGTGACACCTACTAAAAGTTTAAAAGGATCAAAGTGATCGTATTGTGTGTACAATACCTACTGTGATAAAATTTCTGTAGAATCCAAAGCTGGAATGTCGGAAAATCTCCTCCTCACAAAAACCCACGTCTCCCTGGATGAATGAAACCCTTTTATATCTTCTGACTGATTGACCGACCCGCCCCTTCAAACTTTCCGAGCTCTTCGACACCCGGCTCCACGTGACAGTAACTCGGATTTTGGGTCGCGCGATGTTTGGCATTCCGACACATGGAATCGGAGCAATTCTCGCGATACTTTTGTGTCACTCTGTTCGGCTCAGCTCGAGCAGACAGGCTCGAGCTGGCCATCCCTAACATTAGTACCCTTCTAATGGTCAAATATATGCCATACTGTGACTGACATGATTGTTTTGCACCACCAAGATTATATGTGATGGTACAAATGTCATCACGAATGTGGAGGCCAAGTGGCCCGGCTCTGTTCATGACTCACCATAGTTCATCCTGTTACTCAAGGTTGACTCACGATATATCCGTGAGTACATGTATGTCTTAAACACTTACCGTATTAAATACATGTACTACACACTAAATGTAAATTTTCTCAAGAGAGATTGATGGCTTTCTGCTGGGAGATAGTGGTTACCCATGCCGGCCCATGCTTCTGACACCTTATTCAGAACCTGAAGCAGGCCCCCAGAAGCGCTTCAATGTGGCACACTGCAGGATAAGAGCCTGGGTGGAAATGCCCATAGGCCTGTTGAAAGCACGTTTTCAGTGCCCACGTCACTTCAGGGTTAGACCTGGGAGGGCCTGTGACATTATCGTGGCACGTGTTGTTCTCCACAATATTGCAGTAATGAGAGGGGAGCAACACCCTGCCCTACAAATACAAGACCCAGAGGAAGACTTCATCCACCCTGCAGATTACTGGGATGGAAGGACAGTCAGGGACATTATATGCCACAATGTTTTCTTTGATTAAAAAAAACAAAACAAAACACCACCATTAAAAGAAACCGAGTCAATTAAAAGTCATTATTTACATTTTGTTTTATTCATTTCCTACAAATATAAAGGCAATTGTTAGATTTTATGATCATTCCACTAATTCATGGAATTCACTGCTAACTTTACACTCACCTCCGGCTTGTGTTTGAGGATTTTAATCTCAATATTGTCAGTCAGTCATCTTCTTATCCGTCTATAAATTTCAGGGTTGCGGGGGATGCTGGATCACATCCCGGCTGATTTAAGGCAAAGGGCAGGGTACACCCCGAACAAGTCGCCAGTATGTCGCAGGTCTCAAGATTGAGTGCAAGATCAAAAAGATCAGAGTACATTATTTCCTTTTTGTCTTTTTCAATTTGCGTTAAAAGACTCAGTTTGTACACGTCCTTCACTAGTAACTGGACATACAGAAGATTTAGAGTTACATGACACAGTTTCAACTTCTATGGAATGGAACGCTGGCATTTACTGAAAATCACTGAACTGTATGCATCTGCGCCGAAGAATGCGACGGACCCTCCTCCTGCTGTTCTTCCACACTCTGGGGTTAAAAGGAGATAATAATGTCGGTATACTTGGAGATCAAATTATAACATTAAGGCTACGCAACACAAAGATAAGAAATCATGTAATGTGTATACACTGTATTAATATTACCTCTGCAGTCATCTCAGTGGCAGTCATGGTGTCATTATCATCATAATCCTATGAAGATGAGCATTTAGTTAGATTACACCTTGTATTACTACATTTTATAATTTAGTAGGATTCTTACAACATCCTTGGGCTTCTGTTGTGGCAGGAGGATCCAAGAGGATGAAATAATCATCAGAATCTGTTAAAACCAACAAAGAACCCAACCCAGGGTCTGAGAAATGTCTGTATCAAAAGTAGCTTACGTTAAAAAGACAGTATATAGGCAGGCCTCTTAGATCTTACAACTCCACTTGTATCCTGGGAGGGGTTTGGGGGTGACTGGTTCTGATGAATTTCCCTCAGGAATACCTTCAGCCATTGGCCTTCCTGCATTTAGAGTGAGGGCCATCTCTCCTGCATGAGAGAGTGGTGGTGGTGCAGGTCCTCCACCAGTTTTTCTGGCCTCTGCCTTTTTCCTGTTAGCTGGGTAGAAGTCAAAAGATTTAACTGTGTGAATACATTACATGTTGAAAAAGCTGCTACACTGGTAAACTTAATGATTTAATATGTGAAATGTTTGTAAAGTCAGGTGGTGTACCTGTGATCTATGATATAATCATGCCGTACCTGTTTGAATCAGGTTTTTATATTTCAGTTTTAGCTGCTGCCATGTTCTTTTAATGCCGACAGGACTAAATTTACAAAAATAAATAAATAAATTAATCATAAAACTACATCAGTGTTGGTAAAGTTTAAAAATACATTTTGATTTATGTAGTTTTTGCTCTCCATAAAATGTATTGTATAACAGGATCATCATTACTGTAGAAATCCCACATCATCCACAATGGAAAGTTTAAAAAGTACTTTTAATTCATACAAATATTGGTCTTCTATTTAATTGCTAAAGAAACTCCTCAGATGATTGAGAAAATAAGATGATTCCCTACTTTATTATTGGAATATGACAACAATACCAGCATTATTCAGTAATTAGTTACACCCAGTTATGATTAAATGTAAACTTACGCATTTACTCTGGCAGCTATTTCCACCCAGGTATTTCTCTCTCTCTGGAGGCTGCAGCTGTGTTGCTTTTTTTTTTCATTAAAAATGTGCTCATACTCGCTGTATGTCTGCAGTAGGACATCCAGCTCTGCCTTTGAGAAATATGAAGACCTCTTTGGTTTTGCCCAGGTTTCTCATCTCCATATTTTATCAAAACGCATCATCTGTCATTGTAGAAATTGTTTTCTTGTTGTTGTTTTGGTTTCTTGGAAGAGGCATGATATCATCTGCCAACACTATCCCTGGCTATCCCTCTGATTGAAGCGCTCTTCCATCCTTCTCTGCAGAGGTTGCCAGTAGGGGGTGAAAATGGAGATGGGCCCTTCAATACAGGGGTAACCACCGTCTCCCAAAAGAAAATAACCAGGTGGGGGTACAAAGCTCCAACATAAATTGGATTGTTTCTAAGAATACGGGTGTCATGAACAGAGGCGCCATATCCGACAAAAACATTTAGGAATCTCCCAGTGGAGTCACATATGGCTTGAAGCTGAATAGAATAACATAGTTTGCAATTCAAATAATCCGTATTGTTGCCTTTTGGTGGTTTAATTCTAATATGGCAATCATCTATCGCTCCAACTGCCCGGTTGAAGGCATAATGCCAAGCATGGTCACCAAACCCCGCCCAACCTCTCCAAAACTATAAAACCAAAGTTTTATGGTTAAAAAGCTAAAGATTACTTTAATTATACTTTAAGATTATTTATATCTAAAAATGATCAAATCAATTTATTAAATGCTGAGTTGACAGCTGCACAAAGACAAAACTCTCAAACTGAAAACTGACTTACCTGGAAATGACCCAAATGAATGATTTTCATTTATGATTGGCAGAGAACACATTTCCACACTTCAGTTTGTGCCCTTCGAAAGGTTTTTTTCTCCATCTTTATGCATTCAGTGTGGAAACAATCTGCAACAGCCATCACAATGTAAAAGGGCAAACGAATGAGCATTTAGAGCATGTTGATGAAAATGTTTATCTGTTCTCTTCAAACCATTTAGCATTTTCCAACTTTATTTACCTTTTTACTCTTTTTGCTCTTTTACAAGTTTTTCATATTGTTATCTTTAAACATCCCATAAAATAGCACAGTTAGCAATTTTTCATTTCTGAGAAAATAAAAAACTTTACCCAGTCTATGGAGGCAGGACCTGATGATCGTGGTTTGGTCGTAGAGCACATTGCGCAGTTTGACTCTGTGTCGAACACTACATTGCAGATACAACATGTATATACTGTATGTAAATAATCTGTATTGGGTTTAAATTCAACTACTTTCTTTTGGTAAAACAGAAAAATTTTTATCAAAATTTTAAACACCAGAAGCGTGAAGTATTTCCGTTGCAATGTCTATTCGTTCCTGTGCCATTCGCTCTACTGTTGTTTCAAAGTACATTTCTGGCATATTTGGGAATGCCTCCATTACTGCCCTGGCCATCTAAATAAAGGAAGATAAACATAAGTTTTCATCAACAATAATAATGTGAGCACACTACACGTGAGCGCAAGCACTTTTTCTTACCTTAATAACAATGACCCCACAGCTGTTGTTATCTTGCTGAACTGGGTGCTTCGTAAAATGGCCCCTGTTCATCTTTTATCCACCCAGGTCTGTCTGATTTTGCAATATTCACTGTAGTAGCAGAAGTACAGTTAGTACAATGTAGTCAAATTAAAAAAAAAAAAAATGATGATGTGTTACAGAAAACCAATGATAATATTAACTTGACAAGAACATGGCAGATAACTTTAGATGCTACCAAACCAAAAGCCATTACGTGGTACAACTTCTACAAGTGCACAAAGAGCGACAGAATTAGTTATTCGTACTACAATGTATATCTATACTAGTTGTGTACCAAAACTTAGAAAAATATTTATTATTTTATTAATGACTGTGTGACAATGTTACACTGGACATTAGTTACATGACTTCAATGTCCAGATTTTGTACCTTAGCCTTTTTGCTGTGTGCTTTGACTCTCTCAGTTCATTGTGATTTTTTGAAAGAGTCCATCACATAGATTTTACTTTGGGCAACGTCAATTTGTAAAGAAAAAAAAATAGAGGCTGCCATTTTGCGCCATCGGCCCTTCTGACCATCACCAACCAATCGCGCACACACCATTCAGACTAGGCAATGTGGGTGAAGTGTCTTGCCCAGGAACACAACGACTATTTTAATCTCAACGGCCGTCCCACCGTGGCAACTGGGGTTCCAACGGTCTGCCATCCAAGTACAGCCCAGAACCAGCCTGCTTAGCTTCTGAGGTCTGACGGGATCAGGCATTGACAGGTTGGTATGGCCACAAAAAATAAAGGTTAAAGAATTTTTTTTTTTTAAATTCTTAAATTATGAGGATAACTGAAAGATTTTTTCCAAAAAAAACACAGGATGAATAATCAAAATTTTCATTGTGTTTTAGAGGGATGAAGGGTGGCCTTGACCAGAAGATCCTTTTTGTTGCGTCAGTTAGCCGTGATGATTTGGGTGAGGGGGGGCATCTTTATTGAAGTTTTTTGAAAATTGTTTTTTAATTTTTTGAGCTAATCTCATATTGGACGTTGAGAAATTAAGAATAAATGAAAGCAGGTTTTCTGTTGATTTTTCTGCTGTAAATGTTTTGAGGAAATCCTGAAGAAAGGATCTGGAGGATCCTCTTACTCTTAATGATTTGAAAAGGATTTTTGTGGCTTCAAAAAAGTTGGTCCGTTTACTGTAAATTTTGTGAAATCTAAGCAATTGAGACTTTACCAAACCTGTGGACACATTCTTCAGATGAAAACTGGACTTGTGGAGGAGGGCATGTATGTATTGGTTGGTTTAAAGTAAACCTTTGTATCCAGAATATGGGTTGTTAGAAAATCTGGTCCTTTGTGTCCAGAAAATTGGTGGTCTGATGATGGAGAGTATGTTTCAGTGTAATAGATGGCTGATGTTTATTAACTATATCCAGGAAAACAAAAAAAATTCTTTGGTGCATGACCAGACACCCTAGATATCGTCCAGGAACCTTAGGTAGCAAAGGGGAGTCTTTGGGCATTTTTTCATGACCTGAATTGTCCAATTTGCCATGTAAAAGTTTGCATATGCCGGTGCAAACTTCTTTTGTTCACATTGCTGTGCCTTTGCTCTGTAGAAAGAATTCTGTGTTGAATTGGAAATCATTCTTTGTGAGATTTTTTTTTCCAAAAGTTGAAGTAGCTGTTTGTCCGGTCTATGGGGATCTGGGTGATTTTCAAATGTTTCCTTTATGATTGCTATACTTTCTGAAATGAGGATGTTGGTATATAAGTTGTCTACATCTATAGTGAATAATAAGCAGTTGGAGGGAATTCCGAGTGAGGAAGTTATTTCAAGGAAATGGTAGGTATCTTTAATATAGCATGGATGGTGTATAGAAAGTGATGTAAGGCAACAGTCCAAAAATTCTGCAGTAGTGTAGGATTCACTACCGCAGTCAAATACGATGGGCCTCCCTGATGGGATTTCGTCGGGGAATAATCCATTTTTAGGGAAGTTTATGGATTTTGGGAAGGATGTAGAAGTGTCTAGGTCTCGGATGTGGTGGACCTAGAAGATATTGTAGCTGTTTGGTGTTAATGAATCCATCCTGTTTGAGAGAGGTGATGATTTATCTGATGAGCGGAATTGTGGAAAGAAATATTGGTTCTGACAGTTTATTGTAATAATTGGAATCATGCAGTTGGCGGTAGGCTTCAAAAAGGTATTCTTCACATTCAATTTTATGAATTTTTGAGGAGCACGTATCCATACTTAGATAAACAGTCTATCTGTAAGATAGGAGTAAAACCATTTAAGAACAGTACCAGAGAGGCCCACCAGACTCCTAAGTCTGTGTAATAAAATCTGGTGATCTACTCTGTCAAATGCTGTGTCACTGAGATCCAGTAGCACCAGCACAGAAAGCTTCTGTGCATCCATGTTATATTTTAGATCATTAACAATCTTTAAAAGGGCTGTCTCTGTACTGTGGTTTGACCTAAAACCAGATTGATATTTTTCTAAGATATTGTGTCCATTTAAAAACCTGTGTATTTGATTAAACACAACCTTCTCAACTAATTTGCTTAAAAAAAGGTAAGTTGGATACAGGTCTATAACTATCAAGAATTTTAGGATCCATATTGCTCTTCTTCAAAAGGGGCCTCACCACCGCCCGTTTTACAAGCAGATGGAAAGACACCTGTCTGAAGAGAGCAGTTTACAATATTTAAAAGCTCAGACTCAAAGAAGCCATAAAAAGTCTTAAAAAGTGATGTGGGAATGGGGTCTAAAAGGCAGGTTGTTTTGTTTATTTGGGAGAAAACTTGACGAAGTGTAATAGCATCAACCAGAACAAAACTCTCCAGTGTTTCCTCGTGTGATGCTACAGATCTAATTAAATTAACGTCATGTCGAGCTGAAATGCTGGATCTGATAGCATTAATCTGACCCCTGAAGTGGCAAACAAAGTCCTCACAAGTTGCATTGGAAGCTGTCATGGAGGACTTTTTAAAATCTGTGTTTATTAAAATGTCTATTGTTTTAAAAAGAAACTTTGGGTTGTTTTTATTTTCTGTAATTAGGTTTGAAAAATAGAGTGTCCTGACTTGCTTGACAGTGTCATTATACTCTTTAAGTAGTTCCTTTAAAATGTCATAATGAATTGTTGATTTAGTTTTCCTCCATTTCCTCTCTGCTCTCCTGCAATTCCTTTTCAGCTGCTTAACTTCTGCATTATGCCACGGTGGGACTGGTTTCGTTTTCTTCTCTTTTGTTTTAAAAGGAGCAACAGCATCAGTTGCTGATTTCACTTTACTGTTTAAATCATCGACAATAAGATCAGCTGATGCAGGTAAAAACAGAGCAGGAGTTTCAGTTAAGATATTAATCAAATTTTCAGCCACTTCAGGAGTAATATATCTTTCCTCACAGTTCTCCCCAAGGTTTCTGTTTGGCTAAAACCAGAAATGTCAGAAACACACAGGATTGGTTTGAAATGGCAAAGTCAACGACAGAGGACACACCAGTAGACAGGCCAGAAGTGACGACCAGGTCCAGGGTGTGTCCTCTGTTGACAGACTGAAGAATTCTTTTGTGCCTTATGCCATCAGACTTTTTAATGCAGCCACGTCGGGCAGAAGCAGTAGAGAGCTGCAGTGATTTTACTGATTCCTACTGTTTTTTTACTGTTTTTACCGATTGACTTTTTACATTTTTGAGAAGCACTTTATCATTTTTAGTCTTTTTACTTGTTTTATTCTTTCTTATCTGTTTTAATCTTTTATTTTGAACTGTCGTTGTGTGTCCTGATGTGTGAATGGGAGCAACAGATGCCATGACAATTTCCCTTGGGATTAATAAAGTATTTGTCATTGTCATTGTTGTGAGTTGGCTGTGTTACATGTTGATAAAAATCTAAGCAGTTTAAAATATTTAAAAATTCCTTTGCAAAGGGGTCAGAATCATTATCAATGTGTATTTTAAAATCCCCTGTTATTAAAATCTTATATTTAAAGTGAATACTTGATAAAAACTCTGAAAATTCCTGTACAAAACACGGAGAAGGCTTTGGAGGTCTATTAACAGTCACACATGGGGGTGGTGTATTAAAAACAAAAGGATGATGCTTGAATGACTCGTAATAATTAAAAGTTATTCCTTTGGTTAAAATTGTATTGCAAGCAATTGATGTAGTACCACCTCCACTTCTTCACTCTCTGGTTGAAAATAAAAAAATTTAAATTTGAAGGTGAAGCCTCAGTGAGAACAGATGGTGCCTCTGCACCAAGCCAGGTTTCAGTTAAAAAGAGACAGTCAATGTTTTTATCTAAAATCAGATCATTTATAATAAAAGATTTGTTCACAAGCGATCGGATGTTTAAAATGGCAAAGTTAAAAGTGATGAGTGGGAGTAAAAGAGGTTTCTGTGTGAGACGCTGTGTGAATGTGATGCAGAAATCTAAACGAATTGTGTTTATGTTGGTGAGATCTGAGCTGTTTGTGATTCCTGTTTGTGATGTGAACCGGAATGTTTTGAGCAGAAAACGGATTTGTTGTGCGCGTCCGTTGGCGAAGTCAGTCTGTGAATGATTTACAGGAGTGAAGTGTGAGGTAGATGTTTGTGGATATAAGTTGTGATCCTGTATGGTTGGGGTGAAGACGGTCTGGTTTGAATAGGTTTGGTCTATTATAAAAAGTTGTAAAATTGTCAAAGTTCTTTAAGCCAGATATGAAGTTGTTGTGCTCTACTGAATTTTTTTTTTTTTAATTATCTTCTTGTACATATACTGTCTATTTCTTCTTGTTGCTGCTGTAACGCACAAATTTCCCAAGTGTGGGATCAATAAAGTAAATCTATCTATCTAATGTTGCCAAAACGGGGAGATGGAAGTGGACCGGGGATGATACATTATGATGCGGTGGATGAGATGGAGCAAGTCCTTCTTTAGAATTTCAGACTGCTGGAATTTGAAGTCATTTGTGCCGGAATGAATAACGTTGGTGGAAGCAGATGGATATTGGAGAGATGATTGAAGTGTTGAAGTAGTGAGGTCCTTAGTAACAGCTCCTGGTTTACAGATGGTAAGGCTGTTAGCAACACGAACATGCCGGACAAAAGAATCTCCAATAATCCGCGTGCTGGGGCTAGGACTGATTGTAGCTCCTGATGAAGGAGCTCTGCGGGTTTTCATCGCAGAGCTAACAGGGCATGTGGAGGTGGTCTGCACTGCATCTGGAGGCATGATGATGGTTCGTGGGGCAGCAGAAGGAATGATACTGGTGGATCCCACAGTTGCAGCAGGGGTGACGCCGATGGTCCTCGTGGCTGCAGGAAGAGTGGTGATGGTCCCCAAGTCAGAGCTTGGAGGAGAGGTGGGATGAGCAGGCTCGTGGTGTGCTCCCGTGTGTTCTCTCACAGCAGCCCGCAGAAGTTCCCTGCGCTTTTCTGATTGTTGAATTTCGGGACAACCGTGTCGCTGCATCCTGACCAGGACCTGAAGTCGAGGCGCATTCCTGGCTGGATGACGTAGAGGGAGACCCCCCCGTCCCTCCGTCAGCCTCTAGTGTAGTGGACAGGATCTCAAAACGGTTGGAGAGCGGGAGATGTGCACCAGCAGCACACTACCTCGGACCAAAGCGAATGTTTGGGCGTGGAGCTGGCGGGAGGTTGCGGTGGTCTGTCAGGCTCCCAGGGCACTGTGTCCTGTGACGTGAATTTCAAAGAAGTAATTGCCTGAGATTGTTGGTGAGCTAAATCCATGAAGGCGTTCAGCCTGTCGTTTTTTAATTTCAGTTCGTCGCTGAGTTTACAGATTTCTTCCTTCAGACAGCTAATCTGTTTGTTTTGTCGAGGTCTTCAGGAAGTGTCTACGTGGCCATTTTACTAAAAGACAGTAGTGGGATTCCACTTATACGGTAGTGGTATGTCACTTTAACAGACTTCAACTAGAGATTGTTGCTAAACGGGTACCTATCCGTAACCCGTTTAGCAAATGACCTATGACCCATACCAAATGAGTACCTACCTCATTTGGTATAGGTCTTAACAAAAGACTGGATGGGCAGTCTGCATAAGGGACACAGCTTCTTCCTCCTGTAGAGCTCGCGTGCAGAGGTGTAGCATGACACGAGGTGACCGGTGTGTCCATGGATGATTGAGCAGTTTTTTTGGCCGGGATAAACAAATGATACATGGCATGAGACTGTCAGCCGCCGCTTGGCACACGCAGTGCATTCCACCTCAGAGACCTGTGGAGGGAGCTCTTAGGAATAGCTGGAGGAAGGCTGGGAGTCGCTAGAAGAGGGCTGGGAGTATCCCAAACGTGTATTTGTGGGCACAGACATACCGACAGGTGATTGGCTAACTGGCTTGATGGGCAGAGCTTTAGAGGCAGGGCTGCAGGCAGACATGTCAGGCAGCCAATCTTGACACAGAGTCCCACAGCGAGGGCAGTTTCTGGGGAGTGGAGGGTTTAGCTCGTCACAATCCCCAAATCGCCAATAGTCCTGAGGAGGAGACGGAGTGTAAGCCAAGAGAAAAAAAAAAATCCCAGACAGAATTCATCCTCACTGCTTCTGTGATCTCTGTATCATCAATCAATCAATCGATAATAACTTTGTTTATCCGTGAGGAACTTCATTTACAGACAGAGCGCCGGGACAAACACAGACAAATGCATAAAAGCCACATTTATTAAATACATCATAAAACAATAAAATATAAATAAATAAAAACTAATAAAACAAAAAAAAATTATAAATAACAACATGATCATCATCAAGAATGATCAAGAATCATCATTATTCAAAGACGGACACCTCGTACTCCTGGACACAGGTCGACATTAGAGGACATTCTAGAGGAAACTGAAATGACAGCACTGAGGCACGCAAACATTTCAAAACTTTCTCTGGCTTTAAAATGAAATTTAAATCTCAGCAACACGAGAAAGAGGGACGACGAGGCCTAAAAGGAATTAACCCTAAATCCTCCTGCAAGAGAGGAGACACACCCAGAGGATTGAATCAGCCTGGTATTCTGGAATAAACACAGATTATCACAGCATGTCTCTAAGCTTAGCAGCATGCTAACATCAGATCTTACTGTTTAGAAGCATGGCAGCTCTTTATTTCTGATAGCATCTGTTTGAATTCAAAACAACAGACTTTAAACTGGAATTTGGAATTCATTTGGTCCCATAGAGTACCGGACCCTGATTTCCATCCTGGTCCTGGTAGAGTTTTAGTACAGACTAGAATGTGCTGCTGATTTAAATCATGTTTATCTGACCAATCAGGAGTCCTGTTTGTGCTACTGAGTCTCACAGGGTCCATTCTTGGACTGACGCGGATGATAAATGGTTGGATTTATCAACCATTTGTTAAATCCCTGGTGGGGACCCTGGCGGTTTATCTGATGAGCCCCTCCCATGAATGTTATGTTTGGTACCTCATCATCTTCAGAGAGCGAGGCATCATCTTCATCATAATCTCCTGACTCGATGGACACCACCTCAAACTCCACACTGAAGTTAACTCTCTCTGGTTTAGGCTGAAAAGTCAGAGGTCGCTGCTTCAGACTCAAACAACCAGAGTTAGGAACCACCATGAGCCTAGGTGTGTGAGCTTACTGAGCTGTTTGATGATTGGCTGCTGAGTCTGTCCCGGGTCAGTCCACCAATCACACAAGCTGCCGTCAAAGGTGGCCGAGTAGCTGTCGGACCATCTCCTCTCGACACTTCCTGGTCCTACGAACTCCTCAACGCTGTACGAAGGCCCTAGGGGGATGAGGAGAGGAGGTGAGGGTGGTGGTTAGAAGGATCAGCCGACCCGGCTCGCTGCTGCAGCGGCTCCGCCTTCTTCCACTCGCTCCATTCTGTAAGAGATCACATCCTTGTCAAGGTGCGGAGTGCAGGTGGAAAGAGGAGGACCCAGTTGCAGACAGAAAACATGGTTTATTTAGAAGTTGGCAGTCCATAATTACTGTGGAACAAAAGACAAAGTGTCAGTGGCATGGTAATATGGTTATTGCAGGAATGTGTTCTTGGTCAGGGAACCAGGAAGACCTGGCTGAAAGATTGCAAGACCCCACCTGGATGTCCAGGGTGATTCCCCTTAAGTAGATAGCAGGGTGCACAGCTGTTTGAAATCTGCAATCAATCCCGGCTGATCCTGATCAGATCGATGAGAGATGTCCATGGCTCCCTCTGGCTGCAGAAGAGGGGATCATGACAATCCTCACTCATTCTGATTAAATACAGTGTACCAATGTACTCTCCCCTCCCCGATCCGGTCTTAGCTCAGAACTCCTGCTTGGCTGAACGTTCTGAATTTGGCTGCTGCTGCTCGAGTCTGAATTAGAGACAAAAGTTACACCTGGTCACATTACAGGACACCTTGTCAGATTCTGGGTCTTACCTGGGATTCTCACCACCTCGAGGTTCTTAATGATCATTGGGTGAAAAACTCTAGAAGTAAAAGAGAAGTTTCCAGTGAGAGTGAGACAGAACGTGGTTCCAACACCAAAGAGAAAAGACAGACAGAGAGTCGGACGGAGAGACTGAATGAGAGAATGGGGGGAGCCTCACCCATCGTGGTTCCTGCACAGGGAACCTGTCTAAACCCAGGACCCTTCCCAAAAGGTCCTGAGAACAGTGCACGATGTGCTGCTGCTTCTGGTCATACAGCTGCTTTTCATGATGTACTCTCCCAGGTAGAACATCACCTGTAGGGAGAACCAGGTTCCAGATTTACTAGCTGCTGAAGATACATCATGAAGGAGCCGAGGAGGACACTGCAGTGTCCCGAACCGTTCTCTGTACCTCCTTCATAGTAAGAAGATCTTTGGTGGCTCCGCCGTGGCCAAGAACTGCAGCGAATTCTCCCCGTGGACGGACCTGCACGGAAGCTTACAGGTTCAATACAACAACTTAGCAGCAAAAAGAAGGACGTTTCTCACCAGTTGGTTTCCCGCTGAGCTTTCCCGTCTCTGCCGACATGATCCCTGCTGTCCGCTGATGGAAGAAATGTATAACCAGAAAGAGTTTAAAAAATATTCTAAGTGGTTTGATTTAAATGGGAGGACGGCGGGAGATGGTGGGAGACGGTGGATCAGTGCTAGAGTGCTCGCCCGCGGACCGGAAGGTCACGGGTTTGATTTCCATTGAGACCACCGTCTAGGGTCTTTGGAGAAGACACCTAACCCCTGTTTCTCCCACCATCGGTGCCGTCGAAGGGCAGCCTGCTGCGGTGTAAGGAGTGCAGCACACAAATTTCCCCGATGAGGGATGAATAGAATAATTCTTTTTTTTTTTTTTTTTTTTTTAAATCCTAGGATTCCCTCGACAGGAATGATGGAAGACTTCCATCTGAAGCTGTTGTTTTCACAGCTGTACAAAAACTGAGGAAAAAATGACTTGGTTTTACTTCCTGTTTTAATAGTAATTATTGGTAAAGTATTACTGATCAGAATGTAAAAACTTTTATTTCTGCAGAAAACATCAAAGTTAATCTCAGTAGTTTCATCTATTTTACTGCAGGACATAATGACGTCATAAAGGAAGGACGATTGGATTTGTCACGTGATAAAAGGCTCAATATCAGTCACAAGTGTGGAAAAAAGAAGGAGAGAGAGAAAGATTTATTTTGGCTAGATCACTAGAGTTAGCACCAAAGCTAATTCTGGCGATCTAGCCAAAATAAAGCGAACTCTAGCGATCAATCAGAACAACAAGCTTCTCTAATATCTTCTCTTATTGTTCAAATAATTCTGTTTCAAATGATTTCTTCTATCTTGTTTTTGATTTATATTCTTACAATCTACTGTATATTAATCTACGTTTAATCTGTCTAATTTACCTGTTTTAAACGCAAACTTGAATCCACATGTGTAAACAAGCCTGACCGGAAGTTCGTGTCTGTACTAAATTTTGTGACTGATGTTGCCACAATGCACAGTCTCCGTGTCATCACCTGTGTAAGACGTGGACAAACTGTTGCTTTGGTCTCCCATCAGCTGAGTGGGTCTGCAGTTCTCTGGCAAAGGGGCTCCTCAAGTTAGGATCTCACTTCCAGAATTGCATCTGCTGAAGGATTCCTTCTTGTAGGGTCTCCACTAGCTTGTTCCTCAAAGAGCCTCCAAACAGCAGATGGTTGTTGTTTCTCATGTTCATCCTCTACAGCCTCTTCTCCCTCTTGTCCCCCTGGTGTTGGTTGGCTGGCTCTTGCTGCTGCTGTAGTAACTCTCTGAAGGGCTTCATCTCCTGCTCTGTTGTCATTGAAGGCCAGCTTTTTGAATCTTGGGTCGAGAAGAGTGGTTTCAGAAAGAATACTGTTATATTCCATTCTGTGGAACTTTCTGTCCATTGATTCGCAGAGAGCATTCACCAACTCTTTAATTTTTTCAGTGGTTACTCTGTTCTGGTTCTCAATCGGCACTCTCTGCAGACCCTTGCAGAGGATTAACATTTTGGAGGCTGTGACATGGCTGAAAAAGAATTTAGCAGTGTGTATTAGTATTTTTGAATATGTCAAATATTTTTTTTATTTTTTATTTTTTTAATTTTATTTATTTTGAATTACTCTATTCATCCCTCACCGGGGAAATTTGTTTGCTGCACTCCTTACACCGCAGCAGGCTGCCCTTCAACGGCGCCAATGGTGGGAGAAGTGGGGGTTAGGTGTCTTCTCCAAGGACCCTAGACGAGCTCTCCGTGGGACGCGAACCGGTCCTTCCGGTCCGCGGGCGAACGCGCTAACCACGCGGCCACCGTCTCCACCAAAATATGCTTTTCATACCAGTAATGCAACAAGAACAATCATGTGATAACATTTATACACTCACCTGTCTGCACTGATCTCCAGAGTGACCTGCTCAAATGGCTCCACTATTGCCTTTACTTTGTCGACAGCTGCCTTAATCACCTTCAGGGCATCTCTCACAACCAGAATAATTATGTGCGCAAGACATGGGTGGTGGGTCCATTTCAGGATTTTAATTGCTTTTAATTGCTTTTAATTTAATTGATTTTTAATTTATTTTAATTTATTTTAATTGCTTTTTAGTTGCTTTTAATTGCTTTTGTTATGTTTGCTGCATTCCTCTACAAGAAAAAGAGGAATGCATATGCTACATTCCTCTTTTTCTTGTGAAGCCCATTGAGATGGAAATTCTGTGATTTTGGGCTATACAAATAAAATTGAATTGAATTTAATTGAATTGCATTGTCAGTAACACAGCAAACCACTTTGTTTTCCACATTCCACTCTTTTGCCACTTTGAGCAGCTCCTCGGCTAAGTTGTCAGAGGTGTGTCTGTCACTGAACTCAAAACAATCAAGGAGACAGGACACCATTTTATAATTTTCAATAAAGTGACATGTAACTGACAAGAAAGATGTCGCGGTTTCGAGATGTCCAGCTGTCTGTTGTTGAACAGACTGCTGTGGCCTTTTCAACCATCTCTTGCAGTGATGCATGTTGTCTGTCATAAAGGTCTGGGATCATTTTCTGGGAGAGTGTTTTCCTGGTTGGCATTACATACATTGGATTGCGTGCATGAACAAACTTTTTGAATCCTTTATCATCCACTATTAAAAATGGTTGGAAATCGAATGCAATCATTTTTGCCAGTTCTTTGTCAATGACAGTCTGTCTTGCTGTAGTCACAGGCTTCAGCAAAAAGTGTCTCAATAGAGCTCTGGGTAGTAAGCTTTGGTGGTTGTGGTGGTGTATGCATGATGCTGTACACACAGTAGGAGCAGCAGTAGCAGTAGCAAAAGCTGCAGTAGATCCACTGGCACCTTCATTAGAAACAGAGTCAACTGTCTGCATGCCCTCTTCCCATTGCACTGATGGATGAACAGTTCTCAAGTGTCTGTGCAGGTTGTTTTTACATTTTATTTCTCCATTTATATTTTTTAAGAAAGTTTAAAGTAATTTTCCCTTCAGGTTCACTTTCGGTTATTTATTTATTTATTTTTTTAAGATCATTTAAAAAAATTATTTAAACATTTCATTTTGTTGCTATGCTCCGAATGGCAGTGTAGACTACCCGCCCTTTTTAAGTCTTTGGGGGGAGTATTGGAGGGGGCGCCCCCCGGGGACTCCATTGTCCCCCTCGGGGACTTCAATGCCCACGTGGGCAACGACAGTGAGACCTGGAGGGGAGTGATTGGGAGGAACGGCCCCCCTGATCTAAACACGAGTGGTGTTCTGCTGCTTGACTTCTGTGCTCGTCACGGATTGTCGCTAGCGAACACCATGTTCAAGCGTAAGAGTGTCCACATGCACACATGGCACCAGGACACTCTAGGCCGCAGTTCCATGATTGACTTTCATCAAACTTGCGGCTGCATGTCTTGGACGCTCGGGTGAAGAGAGGGGCGGAGCTGTCAAATGATCACCACCTGGTTGTGGGTTAGCTTCGATGGTGGGGGAGGAAGCCGGTCAGACCTGGCAGGCCCAAACGATCTGTGAGGGTCAGCTGGGAACGTCTGGTAGATCCTTCCGTCAGAGAGAGTTTCAACTCACACCAGAGCTTCTCACAGGGTACCGGAGGAGGTGGGGGACATCGAGTTAGAGTGGACTGTGTTCCGCACCTCTATTGACGAAGCGGCAAGCCGAAGCTGTGGACGCAAGGTCATCAGTGCCTGCCGTGGCGGCAACGCCCGAACCCGCTGGTGGACACCAGTGGTGAGGGATACCGTCAAGCTGAAGAAAGAGTCTTACCGGGCCTTTTTGGCCTGTGGGACTCCTGAGGCAGCTGACAGGTATCGGCGGGCGAAGTGGAACGCAGCTTCAGGTGTAGTTGAGGCAAAGGCTCGGGCTTGGGAGGAGTTCGGCGAGACCATGTAAAACGACTTCCGAATGGCTTCAAAGAAATTCTGGTCCACCATCCGGCGGCTCAGGAGGGGCAAGCAGTGCACCATCAACACCGTTTACAGTGGGGTCGGGGAGCTGCTGACCTCGACTCGGGACGTCTTGGATTGGTGGAAAGAATACTTTGAAGACCTCCTCAATTCCACCTACATGTCTTCCGATGAGGAAGTAGAGTCTTTGGAATCCGGGATGGGTCTTCCTATCTCTGCTGCCGAAGGTCGCCGAGGTGGTCAAAAAGCTCCGCGGCGGCCGGGCTCCGGGGGTGGATGAGATCCACCCTGGAGCTCTTAAGGGCTCTGGATGGTGTTGGGCTGTCCTGGCTGACACTCCTCTGCACCATTGCATGGACATCGGGGACAGTGCCTCTGGATTGGCAGACTGGGGTGGTGGTCCCTCTTTATAAGAAGGGGGATCGGAGGGTGTGCTCCAACTACCGAGGGACTCACACTCCTCAGCCTCCACTGGGAAGGTCTATTCGGGAGTACTGGAGAGGAGGGTCCGTCGGATTGTCGAGTCTCGGATTGAAGAGGAGCAGTGTCAAGTTTCCTAAAGTTCATCCAGCTCCTGCCCAAACTTGAAAGGGCTAGCTCCATACAAAGAGACGTTGGGACAACTCAGTTCAGTTTCCATTGCTTTATTTTTCTTTTCTTTTGTTTTTTAAATGAATTTCAGTTCATTTTAGCAGCAGAATTACTGAGTAGGTTGAAAACCTACAAACAACAAAGTGTATATTAGACATTGTCAAGAGCACATTTGAATTATGATTTAACAGCTGACAGTTAATTGACAGTTGACTTTTTAATAAAAATTAATTTATATAATTAATGAATTTAACTTAAATAATGATATTTTTTAAGCACCAGTTTTAACCACAGAATAAGTCTAAGAACAAAGAAATTTTGACATATACTGCATAAATGAATAATCAACTGTAGGATTTATTCCCTTTTCCTATTTCTAGTCCTACACAGCGTATTCATATTGAGGGATGACCAGGATCCAATAGGATACAGTTAAATCTATTTTATTAAATTATACAGACGTCCGTCCCACAGTCCAACTGCTGCAGTCCTTCATGGAGTTTCTCTTCTCTAGATGTCTCTTCCAGGCAGGGGTAACAGTTGATTGATGTGACAGCATTCATGAGCAGGAGGGTGCAATTGCTGTGTTCCGTCGGCAATTCACATGAGCAGGGTACACCTGGACACAGAAAAAGTATAACTTGCCCACACAGGCGTTAGCGCAGCTACAGCGTCTTAAGAGTGCTGTCAGAAAACATTATACACAGTTTTAATGTAATAATGTAAATATAAGTTGTGGTGGAACAAAGCTACTTTCTTTACCAGTTTATTGCCTCTAAACAGTTCAACTAAAGTTCAGAGTAAACTCAACCTCGGAATTTGATAAAACGTGGAGGATGGGGAGATTGGTGGCCTGTCTCTTCACACTCCCTAAACCATCTGGCATTCCAGACAACAAAGAAATATAGCAAGACACGGGATCATTGTTAAACCATCATGAGAAACTAAAATATCCAGATTTTAATACTCAACTAATAATCTTTGCTAAATTCTACTGGTTAATATAAAACTTCCATTACAACGTAAAGAACTCATTTCCCTCTGTCCTTCACAACTTAAACTTAAAGTTTCAAAGAACCAAAGGTCAATAGAAAAGAAAAAGGGTACAGAAAATGCACTTGGTACTGTCCATTTGGAAATATATAGTTTCATCATACCAGTAGTGTCTTTGGTTGACGCTTTGAGCTGAAGTCTGTGTCCGGAACAATGGGAATGCACAGGCGAGCAGACTACTGGAGGAGCAGAGTGGGCTGCTGAGAGGAGCAGGGAGCACTTGGCTTGCTGTGTGGTGCACTCCAGTTGGGTAGGGCAGTTAGAGATTTGGTTTAGATTTACTGGTTTAACTTGACAAGCAGTGTGGTTTCCGTCCCGGACGTGGAACTACGGACCAGCTCTATACTCTCCTCAGGATCCTGGAGGGGTTATGGGAGTTTGCCCAACCTCGGGGACTCCTGTGGGGGGTGCTCTGGGAGTACGGAGTCTCGGAGCCCTTGGTACGGGCTGTCCGGTCTCTGTACGACCGGAGCCAGAGCTTAAAATGATTAAAAAGTGTAAAAATCAAGATGAAAATATTTCATAAAGATGAAAAGTGTCCTGATAGGAAAAGATCATTTTATATACTGTAATTTTTTGTTCCTATTTTGTTGCTTTTTGCAATCTCCCTATTGTGGGACTAATAAAGGCTTTCTTGATTCTCCTTGATCCTAATCATTCTGAATTTCCTGATCACTTGATTAAAAAGATCATTTTGTCAGTCACACCTTCTTTATACGTCTATCTTTTTCGGGGTCGCGGGGGGTGCCGGAGCCCAACCCGGCTGATTCAAGGCAAGGGGCAGGGTACACCCCGAACAGGTCGCCAGGCTGTTGCGGGGCAACACATTTACAACCATCCACACACACCCTCAAGCCTAAGGACAATTTGACACCGGCCAATCAACTTAGCATGCATGTCTTTGAAGGGTGGGAGGACTCTAGAGTACCCAGAGGATACCCACACAGACACGGGGAGAACATGCAAACTCCACACAGAAAGGACAATGTTCCAAGCCTTGTCCCCGACCCGGGACGCAAACCTTCTTGCTGTGAGGTCACTGTGCTACCCACTGTGCCACAGTGCCACCCTGATAATTTTGTTTTTATTTTAATAAGAAATACAAAAATTTTAGAATAATAAAAATGCAAATAGAGATTTTGAGTTTTTTATTTATTTATATTGTTGCTTTTTCTGAAAACCAGGCATTTAAAAAAATAAAATAAAAACCTTGATTGATCTTTTTTTAAAAAAAAAAAAGATCAATGAAAATATTTTTTGGTAATTATCTGTGTCTTGTCAAAATTCTAAGAACATGATATTACATAATTCATGACTCGGTACATGAATGTTCCTCAAAGGTTCTTCTTTGGGGCGTAACATCCATATTGAGGAGGGTCATCAGTCTGTTATAATATGTCATCATGAAGATAAAAAAACAAACAAACAATAAACTTTCATAATATTTACCTTTTTATAAGATTCTTTATTGTCTCTGTTACTACTCTTAATGAGTATATGATAGATAAAGAATAAAGATATAAGAGTATACTCTTAATGAGTACATGAGACATGGCTGCATTCCCACATCCCAGACAACAGTGTCGAGGTTCCTGGTTTTGAGACTGTGCAGGCGGACAGAGATGCAACCAGCAGCTGTAAGAAGAGAGGAGGTGGGATTGTGCTCTATGTGAGTGAGCGCTGGTGCAATCCCGGACATGTCTGCGTCAAGGAGAGTCTCTGTACACCGCATGTGGAGTTACTGGCGGTTGGACTTCGGCCTTACTATTTGCCGAGGGAATTTACATCGGTTATGGTGGTGACTGTTTATGTTCCTCCGTCGGCTGATGCTGAAACTGCTGGTGACGTCATTTTAACCACCGTTTCCCGCCTACAAACACAGCAGCCCAACGCCTTCTGTATCATAACTGGTGATTTCAACCACATCAACATGAACAGATCACTTGTTGACTTCACCCAGTACGTGGACTGCCCCACGAGGGAGAATAAAACATTGGACCTCCTGTATGCAAACATACTAAATGCATACAGAGCCACAGCCCTTCCTCCCCTTGGCGGGTCTGATCACAACCTGGTCCATCTAAAGCCGTGTTATGTCCCAATCGCCCTGCAAAAACCCGTGTCCAAAAAGACTGTCAGGAAGTGGACTCCGGAAACAGAGCGGGCTCTACAGGACTGTCTCGGATCCACGGACTGGGATGCACTCTGCACACCTCACGGGGAAGACATTGATGGCATGACAGACTGCATTACAGAATACATTAAGTTCTGTGAGGAGTCTGTCTCTCCCACCCGGATTGTTCGATGCTTCCCCAACAACAAACCCTGGATCACCTGTGACCTGAAGACGCTCCTTAACCGGAAGAAAGCAGCCTTCAGGTCTGGAGACCGGGAGGAGCTGAAAATGGTGCAGCATCAACTCCGAGACCAGCTGAGGAAGGGAAAAGAAGCATACAGGAGGAAGCTGGAATCCAAACTACAGCAGGACAACATGAGGGCGGTGTGGTCCGGAATGAAAAAGATCACTGGATATGGGGGAAGAAGCAGACCCACTAGTGGTGGCAAAGATAGAGCTAATGACTTTAAAACCTTCTTCAACAGGTTTAGCTCTACAAATGCCTCTACCTCTTCTTCCCTACCTTCACCACACCTGCTACCAGCGTCTGCTCCTTCTCAGCTATTCAATGGACTAGTGCCTGAACCCCCCCACCCAACCGTTTGACTGTGACCACCTTTCAGGTGAAGAAACAGCTGGAGAAGCTAAACCAGCACAAAGCAGCCGGCCCAGATGGCATCAACCCCCATACCCTGAGGACCTGTGCGCTCCAGCTGTGTGGGGTTCTCCAGCACCTTTTCAACCTGAGCCTCAGGCTAGAGAGGGTTCCGCTTCTCTGGAAGACATCATGCCTGGTCCCTGTACCCAAGAAACCATCTTCATCTCACCTCAAGGATTTCCGTCCAGTTGCCCTTACATCTCATGTGATGAAAGTGCTGGAGAGGCTGGTGTTAGCCCACATGAGACCGCTGGTGAATTCCTCTCTGGACCCCCTGCAGTTTGCCTACCAGCCACGCCTGGGTGTTGACGACGCTGTCATCCATCTGCTGCAGCGAGCTCACTCACATCTGGATGGCGGTGGAGGCATGGTGAGAATCACCTTCTTTGATTTCTCTAGTGCCTTTAACACCATCCAGCCCTCATTACTGAGTGATAAGCTGCGGCTGATGGGTGCTGGTGCGTCCGCCGTCTCCTGGATCACTGATTACCTGACGGACAGGCCACAGTTCGTCCGGCTGGGCAAAGTCCGGTCTGATGTGGTTTTAAGTGGTGTGGGAGCCCCACAGGGCACGGTGCTCTCTCCATTCCTCTTCACATTGTACACTTCAGACTTCCAGCACAACTCCGATTCATGCCACCTACAGAAATTCTCTGATGACTCTGCAGTTGTAGGGTGTATAAGTGGTGGGCAGGAGGAGGAGTACAGGAGGGTGGTGGATGGATTTGTGGTGTGGGCAGGAGAGAATCACCTGCTCCTCAATGTGGACAAAACCAGGGAGATGGTGATTGACTTCCGGAAGAGGAGGACTGCTTTGCAGCCGCTCTGCATTCTGGGTAGAGATGTGGAGGTGGTTGAGGAGTACAAATACCTTGGAGTGACCATCGACAGTAGACTGAGCTGGAGGAGCAACAGTACTGCTGTGTACAAGAAGACTTGCAGCCGACTTTACTTTCTAAGGAAGCTGAGGTCCTTCAATGTGTGCGGCAAGATCCTGGAGATCTTCTACCAGTCTGTGGTGGCCAGCACCTTGTTCTTCTCTGTCATCTGCTGGGGGAGCAGCATCGCAGCCAGTGACACCAACAGACTGAATAAACTAATCAGACTGGCTGGCTCTGTCATTGGCAGCAAACAGGACTCATTTGAGGCAGTGGTAGAGAGGAGGTCACTGAACAAACTTTTGTCCATCATGGAAAACCATGACCATCCTCTCTACCCACTCCTGGACGAACAACGGAGCTCCTTCTCCAAGAGGCTCAGACAGCTCCACTCGAGAACATCTCGTTACCGGAGGTCTTTCTTTCCGTACGTGATCGGGCTCTACAACGACTCACTTAGCAGATAGGAAGTTGTTGCTGTGACACACAAATTTCCCCTGTGTGGGATCAATAAAGTATATTCTGATTCTGATACTCTGGCTCAAAGAGCAGCAACATTAAGGGGAAGGCCACACAAAGTAAAAGGTTTGAAGGGATTTATTACAACAATAATAATAAAGGTACAATGAAACAAAAGAATGGCAGAGGATCAGGGTGCCGCCAGGAGCAGAGACCAGCCAGCAGAGAGAGATGAACCACGTTTGAGCCTTTTTATAGTGGGCAAGTGGCAGTGGGCGGGTCGAGTGCAGCTCCAAGTTCTGAGAGGACAGACAGGCAGAGTGATTTAAAGGGCCACAACCCAGGGCCGTAACACTCCCCCCCTAAAGAACAGGGTTCTACCCTTTTAATCAATGTGCAAAATACTTAACAGATTACAGCCTCCAGTTCCACATCTTAAGCCATTCTTTGGAATCACCTGGAGCTAAACGGGCCAAGTCAGTTTAATGGAGCCCGAGACAATGCATCAGCAAGGAGATTATTTTTGCCTTTTATGTGCTTGATATCCAGATGGTAAGGCTGAAGGAAAAGAGCCCAGCGCATAAGGCGCTGGTTTGGGTTCCGCAGAGAATTCAAAAAGGTAAGTGGGTTGTGATTAGAGTATACAGTTAAACGGATTCCAGAGTCAACATAGACACTAAAATGTCGCAAAGCCAAAATTAGAGCAAGAACTTCCTTTTCTCTTACTGAATAGTTTAACTGAAACTGTGAGAATTTTTTTGAAAAGAAGCTGACAGGACGCTCAACCCCATCCTCATCCTCTTGCAGCAGCACAGCTCATGGCTTGCATCAACGTATAATTTAAAAGGCACATCAAAGCGAGGAGCCAGCTGTACAGGTGCTGAACACAACAATGATTTAACTTCCTCAAAAGCATGCTGACAGGAGGCAGTCCATATAAACTTAGATTTCTTTTTAAGAAGGTCTGTAAGTGGTGTAACTACAGTTAAGAAATTTCTGCAAAAAGAGCGGTAATAACCTACAAGACCCAAAAATCTCATGAGTTCCTTTTTAGTAGCTGGAACCGGAAACTGTGCAACAGCGGTCACTTTTGCCATAACAGGGCGAACATCTCTTCCAAGCCTCCTGTTTTTATAAAGATCAGAAACAAATTAAATTAATGATTTAAAACAGTGAACTGTGTGCTACCTGTCTCACATTGACAGTTCTTCATCTCTCAGCTCACGTTCAAACTCTTTTAATAACTGTGTTCCACTCTTACTTTTCACCAGATAGAACTGTGAATCGGGGCGTTTAGTCTGCAGACCTTTTACTAGAATGTCTACTAGTAAGTGTTGGACCAGCATCTTAGAGTAATGCTGGATTTAAAGAATCAAACAGAAGTTTAGGCTGAAACATAAATTTAATTTCTATATCATATGTTTTTAAGATACATATTTGTATTTTATTCTGTTCTATTTCCGTTCCGTTCCATCATCTTCCGCTTGTTCCGGGGTCGGGTCGCAGGGGCAACAGCCTTAAATGGGTAGCCCAGGCCTCTCTCTTCCCGGCTGCATCCTCCAGCTCACCTGGAAGGATCCCAAGTCCTTCCCCGGCCAGCTCTGAGACATACCGTAATTTCACTGCCATAAGGCGCACCTAAAAGTCTAAAATTTTCTTCAAAATGAGCGGTGCGCCCTTTCGTGCGGTGCGCCTTGTGTGTGAGAAAAGGCGGGACCTAAAAGAAAAAGCGGTGCCTGTGAGGCGAGGTGGACCTGAAAGAAAAGCCATGAGAACGTTAAAGAGTGAAGTGTGGGCGTTGATTGTGTATAAATAAGGTATGTGCTGTATGAACAACATTGCTGTTTTAACCCTGAAAATGCCAAAGAGACACACTTATGACGCTCAGTTTAGGCTGAAGGCAATCAGCCATGCGGAGGAACATGGGAATCAAGCCGCTGCGAGAAATTTCAGCATTAACGAGTCAATGGATTGTAGATGCTTGGACTGACGCAGTGCTTCAAAATTATATCCTGTGTCGCCCCCCCCCCTAGAAAGAAGAAAATATTACGCCCCCCCTCTCCACACCATGACCATAATTAGTATCATTTGTCTATTAAATTGTTATAAGCCGTGGTCCCCAACCACCAGGTGGACCACCCCTGGTGTGAGGGGCCTAACTAGTATTTTTATTCACTCTGTTTTTGTGATGTCTTTATTTTCAAGGTATGTTTACCGTTACCATGGCAACCAGAGTGCGTTCGAGCAGAGATAATGTTTCCACGTTATAAAGATGCTGCTAATAAATTTTCTCGTGAAGACAACGTGGATTTAAATGTATTATTATTGATTAAAAAAGCTAGTTTTTCCGGCTGGTCTTATCACCTGTAGACCGGTCCGTGAAAATATTATCAGACACTAAACCGGTCCGTGGCGCAGAAAAGGTTGGGGACCCCTGGTTCTAAGTACACTTCTGCATAACATTGTATCCTCATTAACATTAAAGAAAAAAAAAAAGAACAGCTTTATTAACATTGTTTTTTAGTGTGTAACAGAAAATATTTAAAGTGCATCAATTAACTTGAATTTAAAAAAAATCATTCTTATTTAAACTATAAACTACAACTACTGTAGTGGATGTACAATTACACTTTATTCTAGTACGACAAAAAAGAAAAACGTGTTCCACAGGATCACACGCGCCCCACTATTTGAGAAGCACTGGACTATTTTTTAATACGCACATTTGCATGTTTGCGCGTGTGTTGTTGTAAGGCGGTGTGTGACTGAGACTGTGCCTTTTCTTACGGTGCGCCTAATGTGTGTGTTAAATACAGCAATGGCGCACATAACTGAGGCTGTGCCTTTTCGTACGGTGCGCCTTATGCGTGTGTTAAATACAGCAATGGCGCACATAACTGAGGCTGTGCCTTTTCGTACGGTGCGCCTTATGCGTGTGTTAAATACAGCAATGGCGCACATAACTGAGGCTGTGCCTTTTCGTACGGTGCGCCTTATGCGTGTGTTAAATACAGCAATGGCGCACATAAATGAGACTGCGCCTTTTCGTACGGTGCGCCTAATGGTCGTGAAATTACGATAGTCTCTCCAGCGGGTCCGGGGTCTGCCCCTTGGTCTCCTCCTGGTGGGACGTGCCCGAAACACCTCGCCAGCGAGGCGTTCAGGGGGCATCCTGACCAGATGCCCGAACCACCCCATCTGGCTCCTCTCGACCTGGAGGAGGAGCGGCTCGACACCGAGCTCCTCCCGTATGGCAGAGCTCCTCACTCAATCTTTGAGTGAGACCCCAGCCACCCTGCTGAGGAAGCTCATTTCGGCCGCTTGTACCCACGATCTCATTCTTTCGGTCACCACCCACAGCTGGTGACCATAGGTGAGGGTTGGAACGTAGATCGACTTGTAAATCGAGAGCTTTGCTTTTCGGCTCAGCTCTCTCTTTACCACGGCGGACCGATGCAGCGTCCTAGTTATTGCTGATGCCGCACCGATCCACCTGTCGATCTCCCGCTCCATCCTTCCCCACTCGTGAACAAGACCCAGAGATACTTGAACTCCTCCACTTGGGGCAGAACCCTGTCCCTGACCCGCAGGGGGCATTCCTCCCTTCTCCGGGCAAGGACCATGGTCTCGGATTTGGAGGCGCTAACTCCCATCCCGGCCGCTTCACACTCGGCAGCAAACCGATCCAGTGAGAGCTGGAGATCACGGTCCGATGAAGCCATCAGGACCACATCATCCACAAAAAGCAGAGATCCGATCCTGAGGTCACCAAACTGGATCCCTCCAACGCCTCGGCTGCGCCTAGATATTCTGTGTTGTGAGTGAGAGGGAATGAGGAGGAATCAAGTGCAGGTTTAACAGTTTATTAAGTACGTAACAAAAGAATCCACAGAAGAGAGATAACGGCTTCAGGCGGTGCTGGATGGCCAAGAGGACCTTCATCTGTCCATAAAGGTGATGAACAGAATCGGTGACGAAGGGCAGCCTTGGCGGAGTCCAACTCTCACTGGAAATGGAATCGACATACTGCCGGCTATATGGACTGTGTAGGAGAAGAGTTTATCTTGGGTTTCTGTGGGAACTTGGCTTGACCAAGGAACTGGGCTGTGGAGTTGGTGGTGGTTTGTGTGATGTGTTTGTGTGCCAGAACATAATGACCCAGGTTATCAGAACATAATGACCCAGGTTATCAGAACATAATGACCCAGGTTATCAGGACATGGTCCTGCCAAGTGTCCAGGTAGTTGGGTAAACGAAATGTTCCAGGAGGGATAGTTGTGTAGGGATGTAGGGACGATGTTTGACGCAGACGATTGTGTAAGACAGGGTGTTAGGCCAAAAAGTGTGTGTGTGTACGTATAAATATGGGAGAAAGACCGAGATTTGGGGGCTCATTCTAAAAACTCTGACCGGTCACGCTGAAGTGTTCTCTGACTTTATTCATGAATAAACAGACCCTTTTGAGTACTGAGCTGAGTCCGATTCCACTTCATTTTCCCCAACAAATTGGCGCCCAACGTGGGGCCGCGAAGGTAACCGTGCCGCATCCCCTCCGATCATCTCCGAGCTCGCTGACAAAGAATACGAGGTAAGAGAATTATCTCTTAAATTGGTGATTTAATTGGTGATTTGGTTTGGGGAGGCGGCACGGGGCCTGGCGGCTCCGAACTTGGACTCGGCTGTGCTCGGAGGGAATGAGAGCCATAAATTAGGTTGATTTAATTGGCAAATAATATCTAAAATAACAAAATAAATAAACTAAGCATTAATCAATTAAAAGAAACTTAAGTACAAATAAGCCCCCCCCCGTCCTTCAGTTTTAGGAGGAGGGGAGGAGAAGGAAAAAAGGATCCAAAAAATGTGTGAAGCGCTGTTGTGAAATTCTGGTCTGCTAGAGAAAAGCAGAGGCAGAGAAAAAGTTGTTTGGCCATCAGCTTAGCCCAAAGCTGTGAGTGTGTCAGGCTGCAAGGTAGCAGCTGTTATACGAGTGCTGAAATTCTGGATAAACTTTGGCGAGCCAGCCAGGAGAGCGGGGCGCATGGAAAATGTGACCTTAGAGCTCAGATGAGTAGGTAACGTAAACCTTGATTGCGTCAATCCGAAGAGCTTACACGTCCCTGGGCTCAATTAAAAGGACGGACGCAGCGTGCCTACAATTGAATACGTGGAAAATTTTCTGCGCTAAGGGAGGGCTCCTCCACGGAGGAGTATCCCCGTAAGTTCGTTCAGCACTTAGTGGGTGATTTTATGACAATAGACTGATCAAAATATTATAAATAACTGCTAGATTGTGTCCGGACGCATTATTCCTCGAATCCTGTCTTGACTATATGTATACTTCCAAACTTCTTCTTTCGCTTACGTCCTATACGCTCGGGCTCTCCTTCGAGCGAGTGTGTGCTTTCCTGTTGGTGGGTTCCCTGTGTGAATCTGCTGTCTCTGATTGGGGGGAGGGCCGGCTCTCTGTGTGTGGGTATGTGTGTGAAAGCGCATTTTGATTGAAACCAGATGTGCGGAGCGCGTGGAATGTGTGCGTATGCTTGTGTGTAAACTGAGAAAGCTCTCAAGAGTAAACTAAAAAGACTGGAGCTCCATAAAAAGTTAAAATCTGACGTAACAAAACTTTGAAACTGTACTTAAGAACCAAACTAAAAAAACAAAAAGACAAAATTATCTCTATTGGTCTGGACTCTTGTACAGAATAAACTGATGATTATAATCTTGTGCAAATGTGTAAATGCTTTGTAAATTTGTGCGCATAACATGTAAAAAGGGCGTAGCGTAGAGGCTGTGTGTGTGTTCCATTTGTTCATCTGAATCTCACTGTGAGCTGCGTAGCTGGTTCTGTGGATGAGGATTGAGCGTTGGTGTTGCGGTCTATTTCCCCAGTGGACAAGCAGTAGACTGGATCAAATATCGATTACGTAGGGCGGTCTCCTGTCACGCCCCTTGCATGTGTATGGCTGATGCGATTGTAGGAGGAGACAAAAGGAGGAGAAAGGTGATAGGGGAGTGGACATAGTTTATGCTGCCCCCACCAGCCCCCACCAGCTCTCTCGCTCTGACTGTGCGAGCAGGCTGATAAGGAGAGAAAAGAAAAAGAACGTTTTTCCAAACCCTTTATTTTAGAAAAAAAACTACTCATTCCAACTTAGGAGTTTAGCTTTAACTCAGTTTAATTATTTTGAGCAGGGTAACATCCCTACAATAAAAGGAGCATAAAATAAGTTAACCTGAATTGATTAACCATTTAGAACGAATAAAAAGGACTTTAAACGCGAACAAAATAATAAACACATTTTAACAGTCAGCTTAAACAATCTCAATAAGGAAGATGGCCCTGCAAACGAAGGCAACCTTGACTCCAAACACTATTTTAAGTGTGAAGTACCCACAGTGGGTCAATGAAATTCCAAAAATATCGGAAAAATGGCACAAGCGAACTCAAAAGCTCGACTCACCTTGGCCTAAAGATGGTACATTTGATGTTTACGTGTGCACAATAATGGAAACTCGAATTAAAGATTACAAACCTAAAGATCACAGTAAAAAACGCAACCAAAAGAGACAGACTGAATTACAAATACTCGATTTGTTTAGAACCGAAGGCCAAAACTATAGAGATAAAATCAGAGAAAAACGAGCTGAACTGAACACTCTTAAAATAAAGAGCAACAATGAGAAAAACCTAGATTTCAATACATCTGCAGGAATATACCCATCTCTAGCTGGAACATTAAGCATTAATGGGAACTTTGAATATGACAAAGCAAATACCCAGAAGGGAGTCAGCTTTAATTTAAATGCGGAACCTTCTCCTCAAAGGGCACCGGGAAGATCAGTGGAAGCTGCCGAACTGGAGAAAGGAACAGAAGGTGGTCGCTCTCCATCTGCAGAGCAGGGTCAGTACGATAGTGTTGAGGGGATAGAACGGGAAAATCCACAGCCTCAGCATTGTAGCACAGGACGGAAGGAAAAAAAGACCAGACTGAGCCAAGTACTAGACTGCTATAGTGAACGAACTTCTCAGACAGGGGGAGCACAGAAGGGGTCGTTCTGGATTGATTTGGCTGACCCATTAAACGCGAATCAACCCAGAGGAAGGGAAAAAACATTTTTTGATGAGTGTGAAGAGGAACTAAATGAAATGTACAACACATATTGTGGTAAGAAGCTTGACCCTTTGTCAGTAAATGCAGAAGCTCACTCCAAAACAGTCGGAAATCAGAAAAAAGGAAGAGAAGAGCGATATGATCTTAGATATCGGCCTCACATACATCCACCAGATCGATATACTGATCCAGGTCAATTTCCAATTTTAATAAAAGGAACACAGGCACACTACATACCATGGCAGTCTGTGGATTTGACTGGGCTGGTTGCCCGGCTCCCTGACTTACATGACGGTGCAGCTAAATGGATTCGAGTCTTTGAGGAAGAGACAGTGGGGAAGATGTTGGCTATTGGTGACATAAAGGCAGTTCTGGCACAGGTTTTGGGGGTTCCAGCTATGGAAAACATCATCCACAAGACTGGTTATGTCTGGATGAAGAGTCACAGGGCTGATGGGACTGAGTTTAATGCTTACCGTGCTTCCATATGGCGGGCTCTGAGGGAGGAATTTCCCAACAAGATTGACCGCAAAGCACTGAAAGGTGAGCCATTGATGGACAATGAGAATCCCATTGCATACATAAACAAACAAATGAAGAGGTGGAAGCAAGAGACAGAGGAGGAGCCTGAGTGCTCTCCGCTCTTAATGACTCTGTTCAGAGAAACAATAATTGAAGCCTTGCCGGCCCCAGCCCAGGCCAAACTGGAGGATGTGGTGGGGCTGAGTACTATGCCACACAGACAGTTCCGGGACCATGTGGTCCACGTGGTTGAAAAATACAGAAAAGAGCAGGAACAACAGAGGGAGCAAGACATGCGGAATCAGAGAAAAGTCACGCAGCTCCAGTTGAATGAACTGCAGAACAAAGGCAGAGCGAAGACGCAGGCACCGGTGCTGAGTGCTGAACCAAGGGACAGTGCAGGATGGGTGCCAGCACAAGGTGCAGCCCCTCCAGTGAGATCACAAGCTCCCCAAGTCCAACAACCACCAGTCGTTAATGTGTACTCCCAGCAGGCCCCAGGACCGAGGAATGGTCGGTTTGCAGGGGAGCCAAGGCCTCAGAGGGGGAGTCCAAGGGCTTCACAATCTCCAGGTTTGTGTTGGGGCTGCCTGTCGCCGAGCCATTTTTGGAACCACTGTCCTCAAAATGTAGGAAAAGCTCCACCAGGCGGGGCGTGGGGTCGCCAGCCAAGGCCCGGTCAAGGCCCAGCAGCCGTGCGGAAACCTAGTCCAGTCAACCACTGGGCAGGTCCAAAATATGGTTATTAGGGGTGCCCAGAGAGTCCTACGGGGGAGAATCAGTTTCCAATTATATCTACGGAACCAGGAAAAGAACCCATGATACATGTAGAATTGGAGAATAAATTAACACCTATGCTAATAGACACTGGAGCATCATATACCTGTGTAAGTCCAGCCTATGCCGCACACCTCCCCATGTCAGACAAGTTTGTCAAGACAGTAGGATTCTCGGGAAAAACTCAAATAACCCCAATGACAGGTCCAGTGTCTATAACCATGGCAAATAAAACAGCAAAACTACCTATTCTTGTGTCTGATCAAACACCTGTAAACCTACTAGGAAGAGATGCACTTTGTAAATTAAAAGTTAACATTCAGTGCTCCCCTCAAGGGGTGTTCATCGACGAAATTGGCGTGAATTATCAAATGTGTCAGCAACTGCAATGTGCAAAAGTTTATTGGCTAGGAAATTTTAATGAGCAAGTGAATAACGTTGTAGCACCATGGAAACCGTTCTTACATATGCAAATTCCAAAAGCGCGGAAACCAATTTCTGAATATCACTGCACCATGTTCTATGATCCTTCCTGTAGTGAGATTTTTGAGGAAAAGTGGGATAAATTGACAGAAAATATAACCGTTGAGTTAGTGACAAATTACATTATTGTTGGGAAACAGGGGGCAGCTATTAATGTGGAGGCAAACCCATTTATCTCAGACTGGTATAATGTTCCAGAATCAGAGCCACACATTACCCTGTTAGTAAACGAAGGTCTTGAACCAAAAGACCTGGGACCAATGATTAAAACCGCAAAGCAGCAAACATGGGTACAGACAGAAAACCCGTTGATGTCCAAAACCAGGGATGAGTCGATGCTCAAGATCCTGTGTGGAACTTCACTTATCGCAAAACCACAGGTCATAACAGTTCCAACTAAAAAGACTGTTAAACAAATGGTGCAGGCTCAAGAAAACCATCTAAAAAATGAAATGCTGAAGCAAGTACCAGATTATGTGTGGTCTAAACATGACACAGATGTAGGAGTGGTAAAGTCGGCTAATCCAGTCCAAATACAGTTGAAACCAAACGTGAAAATACCATACCGACCCCAATATCCATTAAAACCAGAGGCGGAAGAAGGAATTAGCCACACGATACAAGGGCTTCTGGATGCAGGTGTGCTAACTGAGGTATCCAGCCCGTGTAATACCCCCATTCTACCAGTGTTCAAGGCAGGAAAATCTAAGTACCGGTTAGTGCATGACTTACGAGCTGTGAATGAAATAGTTCAGGACTGGCCAGCTGATGTTCCCAATCCTCACACTTTGCTCACAAACATTCCTCCTAAAGCTAAATTTTTTACAGTAATTGACTTATGCTCAGCTTTTTTCAGCATTCCGTTAGCTGAAGAGTCTCGGTATCTTTTTGCGTTCACATACAGGAAAAAGAAATATAGCTACACCAGGCTACCACAAGGATTCAAACATAGCCCCCATGTGTTCAACCAAATTTTGAGAAGGGACTTGGAAGGTCTACAAGTTAGTAGTACGCTGCTACAATATGTCGATGACTTGCTGATTTGTTCAGAAACAATTGAGGAGTGTCACAAAGACTCTGTGATACTGCTAAAGAGACTGTCCGAGGGGGGACATAGAGTGTCTCAAAACAAAATGCAGTACTGCCAGGCACAAGTAGAGTATTTGGGAAGAATGATCTCGCATGGAGCCATTGCGTTGACTCCGTCACAGTTGGAGGGAGTCAGTAAGGCTCCACGGCCTCGAACAGTGGGTCAAATGATGACGTTTTTGGGGATGACAGGTTTTAACTCAGAGTGGATTGAAGATTATGCCCTTAAAACAGCTCCACTTCGAGAGCTGATGAAGGAAACAGGGACACAAGCCTTGTCAACTCCTTTACAGTGGACCAGAGAAGCCACAATAGCTTTTGAGACTATCAAACAGGAAATGCAAACAGCGCCTGCGTTAGCAACGCCAAATTATGAGAAACCTTTTTTACTATATGTGTCAAATCGCCATGACATGTATGCGACAGCCGTGTTGATGCAGGAGACGTGCAGTGGGAGGAGGAAGCAACCCATTGCCTACTATAGTTCAAAACTTGACAGTGTAGTACAGGGATGGCCGCCATGTTATCAGGGCTTGGCAGCAGTGTACTATGCTTATGCGAAAGCCTCATCAGTAACGATGGGGTATCCAGTGACCATCTACACTCATCACAAAATAACAGAATTAGTGGATCAGGGAAGGTTTGTGGTGAATCAATCAAGATGTGTGCAGTTTGCAGCATTGTTAACACATCCTGATGTGACAATCAAGCGTTGTACTACGGTGAACCCAGCAGATGTGGTTCCATTTGACTTTGAAGGGGAGCCTCATGAATGCGTGGCTGAGTCTATGAAATATTCCAAGTTGAGGCCTGATCTGGAGTCAGTCCCGCTAGTAAATGTCGATGTCACGTACTTTGTGGATGGTTCGTGTTACAGAGATCATCTGGGTAATCATGCAGGCTATGCTGTCGTTGAACCGAGAGAGGATGACTTTGCGACAGTTAAAGCGGAACACTGTGTGCAACCATGTTCGGCTCAGTTAGCAGAACTAAAGGCTTTGACAGCAGCTTGTGAACTAGCAAATGGGAAAGTTGCCAATGTATTCACAGACAGTTCTTATGCGCATGGTGTGTGTCATCTTTTTGGAGCCGTGTGGAAACAGAGAGGTTTTCGGAGAACGGATGGAACACCTATTCAGCATGAACAACAAATAATCGCTTTAATCAGAGCTATGATGCAGCCTTCAAGGTTAGCTATAATTAAGTGCCAAGCGCACAGGAAGGGGAATGATAGTGTGACAAAAGGAAACAATGCAGCAGACATTGCTGCTAAGGAAGCATCTCGTAGCAAAGTTGCAATACTATCACCCGTGATTGCGATAAACACATTGGCTACGCCAGAAGACATCATTTTGATGCAACAAAATGCAAGTTTGAGTGAACGAAGCCTGTGGGAGAAAAGGGGTGCCTCGACAGATGGGGAAGGGTTGTGGAGATCACATGAGGGCTTGTTGGTGGCTCCGGTGACTCTTCTGACGATCCTGGTGTCTGAGGCACATAACCCTGACCATAGTGCTCGAAAAGAAGTGATTAGACGAATAAGGAACCAAGGATATTGGTCACCCTACTTGCAAGCAATGGTGGATGAGATCCTAAGTCAATGTGAAGTCTGTGCAGTGCGAAATGTGAGGAAAGGTATTCAAACCCCGGCTGGACATATTCCAGTGCCGGAAGGTCCATTCAAACACTTAATCATAGACTATGTTGATATGCTCAAAACAGTGCAGGGAAAACGCTATATGGCTGTGATCATAGATGCGTACAGCAGATGGGTAGAGGCCGTGCCATCCAAAGATCTGGGGGCTGAATCCGTGGTGAAGTTTTTGGTTAGAGAGGTAATACCACGGTTTGGCTTCCCATCAAAAATCTCGTCTGACAATGGTGCCGCGTTTGTTCAAAAAGTAGCACGAGGGATCTTACAACAGCTGCGAATCAAACAACATCTGGGAGCTGTGTATCATCCACAGAGTCAAGGTCTCGTTGAAAGAGTCAATGGGACCCTCAAAACACGCATTGGTAAAATTTGTGCTAGTGCAAAGTTAAACTGGGTCGACGCTTTGCCGCTTGCTTTACTGAGTTACCGCATGCAAACTCATAGTGCTACTCACTTATCGCCGCATGAAATGCTTACTGGCCGACCAATGCCGACCCCGCAGTTCAGGGAGCCGTACAAAGGCCCCACTTTGGAGCAGTTGCAGGGTGAATTATCTGAATATGTAAGACAACTAACTGCTATCCATAAGTCTATATATTTGCAGGAAAAACGTAAGGAGTCTCAGCTACAGGTGGAGTTGGAGAGGCTGGTGAAGCCAGGTGACCGGGTCTACATTAAGGTGTTCCGGAGAAAGTGGCACGAGCCGAGACGAGAGGGGCCTTACGTGGTGGTTCGAGCTACGCCAACTGCTGTCCAAGTCGAGGGCAGCACCACGTGGTATCATCTCAACCACTGCACCAGGGCTACCTGCCCAGATGAGGAGAGTAAAGTGCCGTTGGGGCTTCCAAGAGAGTGGTACGATGGGTCACACACTCCAGCTGCTAATGAGACTTGTTCTGCTCTGGCTACTGACAGGAAACCTGCAGAGTGCGAGCCTGTCAGAGACATTGGTGCCTCACGAGAAGCCACAGACAAAGGTGAATCTGACTCGGGAGGAGGCGGGTCCGGACCAGGAGGGCCTGCCACCGAGACCACAGACTGCAGATGGGGTTAAGTTTAACAGAAGTTCGCAGGTTGTGGCCAGATCTCCAGGGCTATTGGGGGAAGGGATATCGATGATTAGCCGTCTCTTTACATCGAAGGTTAAGAGGGTTCTGCGGCTAGACCCGGTCAGCAGAATGCAACTAACCAAGGGCCTCTTTTGTTAAGTACGAGGATAGCCCCAGAGCAGGGAAACCAGGACGTTGGCGTACGAGGGAAACAGATAGTGGTTGATCTAAATTTCACTGGATATGTTGACCTTTCTGACGGGACAGATGGTCAACAAGGGGGTGAGAGTGAGCAGTATGGTCAGGATAAGACAGGACTACACGTGAGGAGTGTTGGGAAGATACAAGAGAAACTATGGTTAAAAGCCAATCACAATAGCTGGTACAAGTGGGCGTGGTATACAGCTAAAGATTTAACATCAAAAGAGTGCGTCCTATGTTCTGCAACACCAGGTTCAGTCCCCGTAGTTGTACCAGAGAAACACACGTTTGAAGATTGTGCGAAAATACAGCAGCAGGAATGCAGAGAAGGTCGATTTGTCCCACCAACACAGGTAATGTCACTCTTCAAACTCCCGATGTGTGCAAGTCAGTGCAGGTTAATGCATGGATATCAGGATAATCTAAATTATTTAAGCAGGAAACACCTTACTAAAGTGTGTGCTGATTTTAATATTCGTACATCACAGGATAGACCTCCTGCCACGTATACAGTAGACGAACTCGCAGACTATGAATGTTTTGCCAGTGGAGGATTTTTAACCCTTAATAACAGCAGTAATGTGGGAAACACCAGTGTAAATTGCAAGGTAACTTGGGTAGCCTCCTGGTTCCCGCATGCAAATATGACTCCAATATTTCCTACAAAACCAATCTGGTATGAAAATCCAGAGCCCCTAGACCAAACCTGTCACAATATCACAATGACAATACCTTTTTTGCAGTTTTTAGCAGCACAGTCACTGGCAGTAGCAGATAGCTTTTGGATGTGTGGCAATAATGAGCTAAGGAACACTTTACCATATGGGTGGATAGGTTTGTGCGCTCTAGTACGAATGAAAGTCCCATTGTTAATGATTTATCCAGGAATAAAACAGGAAGCTAGCCCAAATGATACGAAAATCCCTTTAAGAGTAAAGAGGCATCTGGTAGAGGATCAGGTAGTGAAGTTGGACATGATCGGACAACCACGAGGTATCCCAGAAGAGTTCAAGGCTAGAAGCGAAATTATTGCAGGGTTCGAGGCTATCATACCTATAATTGCCATCGTAAAACAGGCGGAATGGATAAATTATATTTATTTTAACCAACAGCGAATGTTTAACATCACCAGTGAAGCGTTAAAGGCCATAGGAGAACAAGTGCATGAAACTAGTCGTATGGCATGGCAGAATAGGCAAGTGTTGGATTGGATATTGGCAGAGAAGGGTGGAGTATGTCACATGTTTGGAGAATATTGCTGTTCCTACATCCCCAATAATACAGCTGTAGGAGGAACGTTCACGAAAGCGATGGAGAAACTTAGTGGACTGCAGACTGAACTAGCTGAAAATGCAGGGCAGAATGAAGCTTGGAGCTGGTTGGGTTCATGGGGACAGTGGAAGGATGTGCTTGTAAAGGCAGCTTTAGGGGCAGTTGTGGTCCTTATTGGCCTGATCCTGCTGGTCGGCTGCTGTGTGCCAGTCACAAAGAGCCTGTGCCTCAAACTCCTGGACGCGAGGGTCCAAAAGATGACGGTGAACCGAATGGCTGAGTTCCAGATGGTCCAGATGCACATTGAGAACCTGTGTCCCGAGGACACCAAGGGAGGAAACGGCTGGAGTGACGTAAGTGTGTGACCCCGGCGTGGGAGGTGTCACAGGAGCTGAAAGACCTCTGGAGCTGTCGGAAGTATCTTTCAGTAAACTCCTGTGGCTGGAACAGCGGAGAACTATTTCATTTTTCTTTTCTTTTGCTCGATTGAGGAACAGCTGGTTTCCGCAGCTGTAGAAGAGTGCGCGTCATTGACTATGAACGAGGACGGTAATGAAAGGGAACTCCCTCTGCAAGTCCGGAATTGCAGAGCTGTCAAAGGAAAGAGTCCGCAACCACGTGACTTGTCATTTTTGTGGCACTGACCTGGGTACAGGTCCAGACAAATGCGAGACTGTGAAAGTCGGTTGGAAGACTGTTAGGACTGAAACAAAAGTTTGTGAAAAAAAAAAAAAAAAAAAAAAAAAGAGAAAAAACATATAATGGAGTGTGATGTCATATGTGTTTGGATGAAGTGTCTTTATAACTGTTCTACATGATTATAAATTACCTGCCTGCAATAAGGTGATGTATCTGGGGACATATGTATCCTGCGGGGTTGCTGTTGGACGGCGCCAAAGCAGCAATATAGTTTCCCCTCTACCAATCAACAATTTGGGTATGTCAAAGGGTCTGATCGCCGGAGGGGTTTTCGATATTGCACATATGACTCACAGATGCATACCTGACTGTGATCGTTGCAAGCTGCTCCTGTGATAGTAAGACACAGAGTAGGGGGTGACGCTTAATGTGTTCAGAAAATGCGAGGTGGAACTGATGTTATATTCATAGGATCATACCTACATCATCTGCTAGACTTATAGTTACTACAGTATTATCTGTGTGAGGTACCTAGAGGGTTATGAATATACATGATTTTACTCATTATACGTTATCATGTTTTGAATCCAATTTTGTAATCCAATGTTTTGTAATCAAATTTTACTGTGCATTCGCACTATATATTTCACTGTTGTAGTCCGTATAAATGCATACGAAGCTAAGTTTACTGTGTAGCCCAGCACATCAGTTATACATGTATTGCTCTTTATCTGCGCATTAGACACCTGCTTGTGAGCAGCACTTACAGGAATTTTCTTCAAGTGTTGTATAAGGTTTGCACTATTTCATACCTGTAATCATTTGCATTAGTCACAGGCTTACAGTTTACTCATGTCTATTAAAGTACAGAGGGTGTCTACGTGGTGTTCGTGGCAATTGAAGGTCGCTTCGCGACCTGAGGGGGGATATGTAGGAGAAGAGTTTATCTTGGGTTTCTGTGGGAACTTGGCTTGACCAAGGAACTGGGCTGTGGAGTTGGTGGTGGTTTGTGTGATGTGTTTGTGTGCCAGAACATAATGACCCAGGTTATCAGAACATAATGACCCAGGTTATCAGAACATAATGACCCAGGTTATCAGGACATGGTCCTGCCAAGTGTCCAGGTAGTTGGGTAAACGAAATGTTCCAGGAGGGATAGTTGTGTAGGGATGTAGGGACGATGTTTGACGCAGACGATTGTGTAAGACAGGGTGTTAGGCCAAAAAGTGTGTGTGTGTACGTATAAATATGGGAGAAAGACCGAGATTTGGGGGCTCATTCTAAAAACTCTGACCGGTCACGCTGAAGTGTTCTCTGACTTTATTCATGAATAAACAGACCCTTTTGAGTACTGAGCTGAGTCCGATTCCACTTCATTTTCCCCAACAACTGTAGGGGGAAAATAGGTTTCAGATGACAGAACGCAAGATTGTCTTAACTGTATGTCAGGATGGCCTGTTCCTTTGCATCTGATATAGAGGGTTTACATCTTTTTGGGTCAAGCACAAGATTGCTAACAATCTCCTAATAATCTTTACGGGTCTCTGCAGATTCCTCCACCGTGTTCACAGTGTTTCCATAATAAATCTTTGTTAAAGGACACTCGACTGTTTGGCCTACCAAGCTCTGGCCGTACAGAGACCGGACAGCCCGCACCAAGGGCTCTGAGACTCCATACTCCCGGAGCACCCCCCACAGGAGTCCCCGAGGGACACAATCAAATGACTTCTCCAGATCCACAAAACACATGTAGACTGGTTGAGCAAACTCCCATGACCCCTCCAGGATCCTGAAGAGGGTATAGAGCTGGTCTGTGGTTCCACGTCTGGGACGGAAACCACACTGCTCCTCTTCAATCCGAGACTCGACAATCTGACGGACTCTCCTCTCCAGTACTCCCGAATAGACCTTCCCAGGGAGGCTGAGGAGTGTGATCCCTCGGTAGTTGGAGCACACCCTCCGATCCCCCTTCTTATAAAGAGGGACCACCACCCCAGTCTGCCAATCCAGAGGCACTGTCCCCGATGTCCATGCAATGGTGCAAAGGTGTGTCAGCCAGGCAGCCCAACACCATCCAGAGCCCTTAGGAGCTCCGGGCGGATCTCATCCACCCCCGGAGCCCGGCCGCCGCAGAGCTTTTTGACTACCTCAGCGACCTCGACAGCAGAGATAGGAAGACCCATCCCGGATTCCAAAGACTCTACTTCCTCATCGGAAGACATGTTGGTGGAATTGAGGAGGTCTTCAAAGTATTCTTTCCACCAATCCAAAACATCCCGAGTCGAGGTCAGCAGCTCCCCTTCCCCACCGTAAACGGTGTTGACGGTGCACTGCTTGCCTCTCCTGAGCCGCCGGATGGTGGACCAGAATTTCTTTGAAGCCATTCGGAAGTCGTTTTCCATGGTCTCGCCGAACTCCTCCCAAACCCGGGCCTTTGCCTCAACGACCATCAAAGCTCCGTTCTACTTCGCCCGCTGATACCTGTCAGCTTCCTCAGGCGTCCCACAGGCCAAAAAGGCCCGGTAAGACTCTTTCTTCAACTTGACGGCATCCCTCACCACTGGTGTCCACCAGCGGGTTCTGGCGTTGCCACCACGACAGGCACCGGTGACCTTGCGTCCACAGCTCCGGCTTGCCGCTTCGACAATAGAGGTGCAGAACAGAGTCCACTCTGACTCGATGTCCCCCACCTCCTCCGGTACCCGTGAGAAGCTCTGCCAGAGGTGTGAGTTGAAACTCTCTCTGACGGAAGGATCAACCAGACGTTCCCAGCAGACCCTCACAGATCGTTTGGGCCTACCAGGTCTGACCGGCTTCCTCCCCCACCATCGAAGCTAACCCACGACCAGGTGGTGATCAGTTGACAGCTCCGCCCCTCCACCCGAGCGTCCAAGACATGCGGCCGCAAGTTTGATGAAACAACTATGAAGTCAATCATGGAACTGCGGCCTAGAGTGTCCTGGTGCCACCTGTGCATGTGGACACTCTTATGCTTGAACATGGTGTTCACTACTGACAATCCGTGACTAGCACAGAAGTCAAGCACCAGAACACCACTCGGGTTTAGATCAGGGGGGGCGTTCCTCCCAATCACTCCCCTCCAGGTCTCACTGTCGTTGCCCATGTGAGCATTGAAGTCCACGAGGAGGACAATGGAGTCCCCGGGGGTGCCCTCTCCAATACTCCTTCCAAAGACTCCAGAAAGGACGGGTAGTCTACACTGCCGTTCGGTGCATAGCAACAAACGACAGTGACAACCCGTCCCCCCACCCGAAGGCGGAGGGAGGCAACCCTTTCGTCCACCGGGGAGAACTCCAACACACAGGAGCCGAGCTGGGGGGCAACAAGTATGCCCACTCCAGCCCGGCGCCTTTCACTAAGGGCAACTCCAGAATAGTACAGGGTCCAGCCCCTGTCAAGAGACCTGGTTCCAGAGCCCAAGCTGTGCGTCGAGGCGAGTCCAACTATATCTAGCCGGAACCGCTCAACCTCGCGCACCAGCTCGGACTCCTTCCCCGCCAGAGAAGTGACATTCCACGTCCCTAGAGCTAGCTTATGCAGCCGGGGATCCGACCGCCAGGGTCCCCGCCGTTGGCTGCCACCCATCTCCTCCTTCACCCGAGCCCCTCCTGCAGGTGGTGAGTCCGCTGGAAGGGCGGCCCATGTCCCCTGTTCGGGCTGAGCCCGGCCGGGCCCCGTGGGTAAAAGCCCATCCACCAGGCGCTCGCTCTCGTGCCCCACCCTCGGGCCTGGCTCCAAGGGGGGGCCCCGGTGACCCGCGCCCGGGCAAGGGCAACTTGGCCATGTTTGGTAACTTCTGTTCTATTTCACTGTAAATAGTAATTTTACTGTATCCTCACAAAGCTTTTCTTTATACGATGACTTTAAACACTTGTCTGAGAACCCCAGATAAAAAATTCACACTGATTTTTACTGATGTACGCGTTCTCTGTCAAATAAATTGAGGTTTGGACACTGACACAGAAGAACAAAAGTATTTAGTTGTCTATTAATCACGTAGTTTACCCACTAATAGGTTTAAAAAGCATACATTTTTAGGCTGAAAAAGTCCAAACTCCATTCAATCCAATGGGGCTAAAACAAACAAACAAACAAACAAACAAAAAAACCCCAACCCAATAAATTTAACAAAAAATAAGAAAATTTTAAAAATTTGACATGAAACTCACAATTCCCAAATAAAGAAAGAAAAACAATCCTTACTCTGAGATGATTGGCTGGACAAGTTGCCGAGCAACTAAGGATGTGATGAATCCGTGTAGTCCCTCATTCATCCAGGAGTGATCCATAGTAGAAAAAGTTTCAAAAAAGTCTTCTGGACAGTTTAATTCTTCAACGAGACGTTTCGACTTCCATCCAGAAATCATTTTCAATCTGAATGAAATGGACTGAAACCTGGATCCATTTATACTAACCTGAGTAAAAGGTAAAAAAAAATAGTAAGAAGGGCTCGTCCAATGAGCCTGTGTTTCTTAAGATGGCCGTGAATGGCCAAATTAATTCTTTAAAAATGAGACAATGTTATTTTAATAATTTTGTTTCTCTTTTTTTGTCTTAGTTGAGATTTAACTATGATGAAAATTACTGGCTCTCCCATCTTTTTAAGTTGGTTCAAAGAAGTTTTTGTTTCCTGAAAAACAATCCAAACATTCATTATGTTTTTAACTATATTAAAATTGAATTTTATATTAAATCTATGATCATTTTCTCCACATAGTTTGATGATTCATCTGTTTGTTTATTGTTAGTGAAGCTTACTGGAAGCACAAACATTTTAAAACCATCTGGTTTTCTTTGAGTTACTTTGAACTCTACATTTTCACAGTGTGCTGTTTTGGAGTCTTCACAGGAAAGTCAGGTCTTCCCACATGACAGGGCATCTTGGTATTTTCTCAGGTGTGTTGTGTGGCATAGAATTACCAGCATGTCTGCGGTCTACCTGTGGGCTTCTTGTCAGTGAGACAGGTCCAGGTTTCCTGGAAAGTGAAGCTCTGGGAAGCATTACGGTAAGGTTCAGGGTTATGGATTTTCACCTGTGAAGCTGCACACAGCGGTTGCCAATTAACAGTTAATTTAAAGAATGCAGCAACAGCTTCAGATGGCAAGACCAGGCATCTCTCACGCCGGCTGCATCCTCCAGCTCACCAGGGAGGATCCTGAGATGTTCCCCGGCCAGCTGGAGGACATAGTCCCTCCAGAGGGTCCGGGTCCACCTCTGCGTCTCCTCCCAGTGGGACATGCCCAAAATATCTCACCAGTGAGGAGCTTGGGAGGCAGCCTAACCAGATCCTAACCCTAATCATGAATTAGTGGCTAAAGCAAATTCAATGTGGCTAGTAAAAAAACCCAAACTGGATTAGCCACAGTGGCTAATGATTTTTTGACACTAGAGTGAGCACAGACATGCAAATTCCACACAGAAAGGACAGTGTTCCAAGCCTCATCGTCACATGGGGCTAGAAGCCATGACCTTCTTGCTGTGAGGCCACCCTGCAAACCACTGTTCTACCGTGCTGCCATGTCTGATGTAACAGACAAAAAAATACTGTAGGTATTTCGGTTGAGCCTAAAAAGCATTTGACACATTAAATCATTAAAATATTGGGTGATAAACTGGAGAACAATGATTTCAGAGGAACAACATTTTTTGGTTAGAAAGTTGATTTATTACTAAGTGAAAGAATCCGGGGGTTTACTTCTTCTTAGGTTTGGTAAAATCCAATATTCGCTTCAACTATCGTTGATTAAATAATCTCACCACCCGGTCTTTCTTGCGTGTGCAGACTGAAGAGAGAAGGCTGGTGATCAAAACTACTAAATATTAAAAGCATACGAAGCATTTGAAATACTACCAGGATTCAATCATTTTCTCAATTTCCAATATTTATTCCTCAACATTATGTAAAATCTAAACAGATGCATCTGGGTCTCAGTTGCCTGACAGATCACACCTGTGTGCCTCTGTGAAGTTACAAGAGAGACCACACCCTTCTGAGATCTTTGATTCAATTCAATTCATGAATATTCATTAATTAAGACGCCTTCTCTTTCCCCCACTAGGTCATTCGTTGTCCTTCTCCCATTTCCTGTTCTTGCAGAAGACAGATGTTCTGTTCTTATTTCCCGAAAAACAGACAAAGCAACCTCCTGACCATGAGTCACGCTGGACTTAAGTTGGCTTCTCGTGGCTTCACGCGGTCTGCTCCACAATGACCTTTACATTCAGACAACCTTATAGAATTCTGTCACACTCAGCAAACATTTATTATCCAAGCACAGCCTTAGCAAAAACATTCAAAAACATATCTTTATTGGATAAAAAGTAAAACAAACATGCATAAACATATCTTTATTGGATAAAAAGTGAAATGTTAATCTTCTTAAAATGTAAAAAAGATAAAGAGTAAAATATCAACTTTCTTCACTAAGTATCATAGATTTTCTTTTCAATGATCAAAACTCAGAAATGTGCCTTGTAACACATGGAGTTCCTCAGAGATCCCTTCTGAGTCACATAGTACTTATTTTAGACATAAAAGATATTTGTAACATATCAAATTAGTTTGTTTTATTTGGAGATGACACAACTTTATATTGTTCAGGAGAAACAAAAAACAGACAAACAATAAAGCAATCCAAAATTAATGGTTTGATACAAATAAAAGTAAATAAAAATGATAAACATTACTGTCATGTCTCATCTGTCTCGTTTGACTAAGTTTTGGACCATGTCTAACTGTGGTTTTCGGGGTGCATTTCCTTTTTTTTTTTTGTTTTTTTTTTTTAATAGGCATGTTCCTTCCTGCCCTGTTGTGTTACCCACAGCTGTGATCGTCTAATTCTCCCAGATTGTTTCCACCTGGGATTCCCTTCCTTTTGTCTTAAATAAGCTGTCTCTCCTTGGCCTGTGTCAGTGTGTTTGAGTCCATGTTACAGCAAAGAGAGCAAACTCATGTCTAAAATCTCTAAACCTGAGTCCTAATTATTGTTTATCCTGACATTTACTGAGATAAAGACTGAAGATGTGTTTGTTGAATGAATGAGTTTACATTAATATTATATTACAATTTTTAACAAGAAATCTACACAAGTTTTTGAGAACATCAGCCTTCTCACAAAAAGTCAAATTTATTTTAAATATGATCCATTTTGATTTAAATCAGTTCTTCTGGGGGATTGGAGAGGTATTGGTCAACCATAACTTTAGAAAAGACCACAGTAAAATTACAATGGACCTTTTCAGGCTGTCGTCAGCTCCGGTTGAGAAATTCGAAACTTGTTCAGAACAAATGCCCTATTTGTCTGGAAATCCTGCATGGTTTTTTATTCTTCCTGTTTCTTGTTTTTCGAGTATTCGTTGCTAAAATGTTAAAGCCTTGATAAAAATTCAAAGACAAGAAATGTGATGCGATCTTTGGACAAGGGGTTAATCCAATAATCCCATTAGTGGGTACCCTTTACCCGCTAAAGGGTAAATGGTCTATTGGATTAATCCCTTTACCCACTAATGTGTCCAGAAAATAAGCTTGTTGAAAAACAAGCTTGTCTAGTATTATGTGGGATATGCCCGATTTTCTCTTATTGTTCAAATAATTATTTCTATCTTGTTTGTGATTTATATTCCCAGAATCTGTATTGTTTCTATGTTTAATCTGTCTAATTTACCTCTTTTAAGCTCTAATTCAAGAATCTTTCTTGTTCCTGTCTCAACATGGGTCAGCATGGCTAACCAGAAGTTCTTGTCTGTTTTGGGTTCATGACTCTGCCTCCACTTTTTTATTCTTTCAAGGGTTTGACCCACATCGGAGAGCTGTGAGATTACTGTCTCTTAGTTCCTAAGATCCATGTGCTTCTTGATGAAGTGTTAATGTGGCTACAGGGATGATGGTGTAGCATGTGGCAGTGGGAGGTAGTGTAGGCCATGTAACAAACCACAGATGTTGGCAAACTGCATGCAGAGCCTGTCCAAGTCTAATCAAAGTCCAGCAGGGAAAGGAGATCTGGAACGGTGGTGGAGTGCAGGTTTATGTGCAAATCCGCACGCAGGAACTCTTCTGTAGTAGGGTATTTCTGAACCTCCTCTAGAAGAAGCTGTGTGTTCAATTCCCCCTGCTGGTAAAGCTCGTCGGGAAGAGTTGTCATGGGGAAAATGAGATCTAATGAGATCTCACAGCCAAATGATTCAAAATGTGATACAGTAACGAGATCTCATAGTGCTGCCATCTGGTGTTATTTTGCATTCATTACTGCATTTTCAACTACCACTTCAAATATTTGTAAAGGCCTAAATAAAAATTATTTTATTTATAGTAAAACATGTCACACTATTCTGTTTCATTGATTTTTATTGAAAAATACAATTTTCTCAAGAGTTTTTGGACTCAGACGATATCTTTTTTTGGTGAGAAGCTTTTGAGAAGACTCTCTCGCAAGGAACAGAGGATGCTGGGGAGCAGAGAAAACTTATAGAAAGCTGGTACAGGGTTGGGTAAAGCAGCTTTGATTTTGTCCAATATATTAACGGGTCTTCGCTTCTTGGGATTGGAACCTCAGGCAGGTAACGGTCCACTTCGATGACTGCATCGGCCACAATGCTGTTTGTTCTTCTACTCCTGATTATGTTCTTATCAAGCCTGTGCCAAATATCATCTAAAAACGGCAACAGTCAAGTTAAATATTAAAAATATAATCAAATCATACACACGCTTACCTGAATTTGAAGACGGATCCGGGGAGCGGTTTGTGGCGCAGGAGGAGTAGCAGCGTTCCTCAGAAGAATTACACATTCGTTTTTTAATTTGTTGACTGAGCTTTGTTTTGGCTCAAACAGACAATTTGCTTAAATCGTAGATCAAGCAGATTTGGAAATCTGCTCTTGCATCCTCCGCACCATGTTTTCTTCCAGCTGTCTGGCAATGGGGTAGGTCACTGTAAGAACTTTGGATGATATAGCATGGGGCACCATGTTCATCATTGGGATGACTTTAGATGCAGAAATTCTCTTTTCTGCAGACAATTCTTCAGTTGCCTGATGAAATGGTGCAAGTATTCATAAAGCATCATTCCCCAGCTCATGGTCGAGGGATGTTAAAGGCTCAATGTCTGTATTGAGGGACACCAGGGCTGCTCCGACTGCCTCTCTCAATACATAGGCCCTTTCCAGCATGTGGAAAGTGCTATTCCACTGTGTTTTGACTTCAATTGTCATTTTTAAAGGCTGTTTGCCCATTTGCACTTGTAGTGCCGTTAGACAAACCTTGGCAGTTGTGCTTGTTCGAAAGTATGTTGCCAACTTTTGCGTTGAAATGTTGAATTGCGAGCTATGTGGTATTCCAATCATTGAATTCATTAATGTAGTGGCATGTCACAGCCAGATATGAGTCCATCGACACTGATGTCGACGTCCATTGGTAACACCCACTTTTGTTCAGTACAGATCTCATTTCATTTTGCCCATCCCTAGTTGTCATGTTGTTAAAATCGACTGGATTCTACCCTGCATGTGGGGCTGCAGACTTTCTAAAAGGTCGGACCTCTCATGTTTATCATTAAAACCATAAATATTTAAAAGTTTAAAATCCTGTTCCATGAAAGTCAATTGTGCTAAATGTGCCCGCCCCTCCTTCACCACAGTGCTGCCCTTCACCAAAATCTGGGGATTTTTTTATTTTTTTTTCAACCTGTCCTGTCCGGCGTTGTGACAAGCAGAATGATGATCTGTCTGTCAAGTATTGCTGGACAGTTTTGTCCTACCAGGGTCAGCACCATGTGCCGACCCTGACAAGCTTTGTTTATTTTAAATGCTTTACAAACAAAATATCAGTGCTTTCTGTGCTTCTTTTTGCTGGACCTGACAGGAATTACTAAGGAGAGGGGGAGGAGGGTGAAAAGGAAGAAGAATAAAGGGAGATAAAGTAAGGAGAAAATCTAAAGTTACAGTATTCAGCATCATGACCAACCTGCTGGATTATCTAAGGAGAAAAAAAAAATACAAACAAGAGTTTAAATCAGAGAAAAAACTGACACACAACAAAACCTTCTAGAAGAAATGACGTAGAACACAAACACATGTTACTAGAGCTTTAATAATATTGGTTGGGAGCAAGGAACATATCGGACAGTAAACAGTGTGATAGAGTGTGCGAGTGTGAGTGAAAGTACATGCATGTTGCCGATGTGAACCATGTGCTTATTAAGACCAGCAGGTCCTCACCAGCCCCAAAAGATTGGAACGAGGGAGGCAGAGACACACGCAACCCGGGCCCATGCCCATCCAGATCCTGGGATCCTGAGGCTGGGCCGAGGAGCCGCCCATCCATCCAGCCAGGCGCATAAGAGAAAGCCCTACCAGGGCCACCCTAGCACTAATGCGCACGGGCCTTCCCGATACCAGGACCCACAGGCCTCGGGGTAGATGCGGCAACCGTACCCCACGGCCCTATGCAAGCCCCAGGGGGTGTTAGAAGTCAAGGCCCGGACCGAGAGGGGAACACTCACCCCAAGGACCTAGGGACCCAACTCCCCCAGCAGGGCCAGGCTACCCCATATGCAATCACCCCAGCCCAACACACAGCTAGGTGCCCGACCCAGGCAGCCCTAAGACCACCTCCACACACCTAATGTCCCTCTTCACTACCCTAGCCCCTCACCTGTAGTCCTGCCAAATGTTGCTCACCCCAGTGCACCTCTTAACCCCAACTGATGACGAGGGGCCCTGCAGGGCCAGGCGAGACTGTCCCCGGGCTTGTCTCCAAAAAATATAGCCACACAACCGTATCTGGGAGTTTTTAATTAAAATGGCTACTCCATCTTTTTTTTTCTTTGTTAGAACCACTCCACAGTGAGGTGTAGGGCCACTTCTGATCCCACTGGGTGAAATTTTTAAAAAGGGTAGACAACACTCCTGTAGTAAAAACACATCCAACTTAAGACGGTAAAAAAACCAAAAACACTTGGAGCTCTAACTCTCGCCTTCACACTTCTGACATTGATGGTCGAGAAGGTGAGAGCCATGAGTATGGTTAAAAAAAATGTACGACATTTAAAAGGTGCTTACAACGTTAAAATGAATACAAACCTGTTTTACACGAGAGAGGATGAATCATGGATATGGAGCTCTTCTTCCATTTCATTGGGTGGAGGTGGAGGGTGTTGAGCTCCATTGTCCTTTTTTACTCAGTGGGTTGATCTTGGAGGTACTTCCTCCTGTCCTTCGGGGTTGATTATTGCAGAATGGTCAGGAAGGGAGCCTTGTTTGGTGAGCTAGGTGGGAAGATTCTAGACTCTTCCACAGATGAACTGTCTGAGAAAGTCATAACTCTTCTTCTCTTCTCCACAGAAATGAGAGAGTCTGAAGACAACTCTGACGCTGGCCTCTTTGTTGGTTGGGTGTCAGGGATATGAGTTTTATCGCTATCTTCTGTTCCCTCCTCCTCCCTGGACACAGACATAGCTCCACCTGATGACTGCACGTCCCCATCCACACTTTTACCAGATGTGGTCAAGGGGTTGCACAGCCACCTCCCCTTCAACCTCCTTACCTGACTTCCGCTGTCTACTCTCGGTTTGTGGAGGGGGAGTGGAATTGTCTGTCTGTTTTGAGGGCTGGAGAGGTCCACTGGGAGCCCAAACACGGCGGGCAGACCGCCTTTGGGCCTCTGCAGAGGACTCTCCAGTTCCCACTCCTGCACAAAAGAAATCATAAAAACCAGATCAATAAAAGAAAGCAATCCTTTAAACCATTTAAAACCATTTAAAAGGGTTCTGAGATGATGGGATCTAGCTCTGGACTTCACACTTCTAACATGGATGAGTGAGAAGGTGAGAGTCATGAGTATGATGCAGGCATGATTTTCTGACCAGAGAAGACGAGTCATGTAAAAGGAGCTCTTCCTCCGGCTCATTGTATGAGGGGCGGAGGGTTTTGCTCCTATTCCTTTTTGGACTTTGGGGACTGGCCTCTTTAAGCCCTCCCTTTTGTCCTTCGGGGTCGACTGTTTCGGAAGTTCTAGGAACGGGGCCTCGTTCGGTGAGCCAGAGGGGAAAATTCTCGACTCCTACTTAGACGAGCTGTCTGAGAGGGGTCGCAGCTTTCCCCCTCTTCTCCGCAGGAATGGAGAGTCCAAAGACAACTCTGACGCTGGCCTCTTAGTCTGTAGGGTGTCCGGGATCTGGGTTTCTGGGTTTCATCGCTATCTTCTGCTCCGTCCTCCTCCTCGGACACAAACATAGCTCCACCCCGTGACTGCTTGTCCCCACCCACACTAACCCTAACCCTGCGCAGCCACCACCCTTTCACCCTTCTCACTAGATTTCCGTTTTCCATTCTCGTCTTGAGGGGCGCTGGAAGCTCCCACCTCCACCTAGTTAATTTTCTTTTTGTTTCCTTTTCCGGCCTTCAACTTGTTGGCAAACAATTTGGGATAGTCTCTGAAGAGGTGGTTAGACTCTCCACAGAGAGCCATTGGGACACTCATTAAATGTGTGCCCAATTTCTCTACATTTGCCACAGAATATTTTGGGTACACGCTTCTACCAGGTGCCTGAGCTCACCACACTTGCGGCAGAGCTTGGGCATTCCCTGGTAGTGGATGTAGCCTCTGTTACCGCCCAGCACTATCATACTAGGCAGGTGTTTCAGGCCCTGGTAGCCTGAAGGGTCCTGCCATTACTGGATAGGAACCCTCCAAGCACAATTCCAGATGCCGTCCACATCCAGTACCTTGATAGGCTGGCTTTTAACCATGCAATGTCTTCCCAGCCATGTCTTAATGTCCTCTGCGCTGATGGTTTCATTAAACCTCCTGACAATAACCGTTTTAAGGCTATTGTCAGGCAGTTTTTCCACCTCAAACGCAGAAAACTGAGATTCTACACCCTCAAAACGTGCCCAAAAATCTTTCAAAACCGTGCTAGAAACAGAACTTACATCAAACCCTTTGTTAAAAGGTAGCATGAGGATGCAGTTTAAATTGTCCGGTGTGAACTTTAAAAGCCTTGTACAAACTTTTTGGAAAAATTCAGCCTGCTGATTTCAATGGGTTTCCCATCTATCTCCTTTAAAATAAAACGGACACTGTGGTGCCTCTGCACCCCGGCAAAACCTGCCGACATGATGGAGGAACCACAGCTCGAAAAGGTGGAAAAAGAAAAGTGAAAAGGTGCAAAAACCACGCTAAAAACTGCTAAAAACACCACTGACCATTTTGTTAGAAACTGTGAAATACAAGAACAAAACAAGGAACAAAAAAAAAAAAAAAAACAGTAGAGAAAACAACCAATCAAAGTGAGTGTCTATGAAAAATGCTCTCCTCCCAAGGGCGTCTATTTGAGAACCTCAAAGGTACCAAATCACCTCCCAAGGAGATTGATCTCGACTCGATCTAACGACCAAGATCAGGCAGAACTCTTGATGCTGAGCCAAAAGACCGAGAAGCGATATTTTCGGCTGAGGAATCTCAATAAGGGTGCCCAGACCTCTTCAAACTGTTGAGCTTTACCCCTCAAAATATAGGTTAGCTTTTCCAACGTAACACTTAGACATTTCTCTCAGCCAGGATTGTACTGTGGAAACTTCAGTCTCTCTCCAGGATAAGGCGACCATCCTCCTGGCCTGCAGTAGTCCAAAGGTGATGAGGGTTTTCACGCCAGATGAAACCCTAAAGTTGCCAGGGTAAATTCCCAAAACACAAAGCTTAGCTGTATAAGGTATTGGAACGCCAGTTATTTCACATAATTTCCAGGTTATGCTTTTCCAACAATCTTGTGTTTTAGGGCATTCCCATACACAATGGATCGGGGTTCCTTTTTCAGTCAGACATTTTACACAAGTATCTGGAATGCCAGGGGACCATTTGTTCAGTTTCTCAGGGGTTATGTATGTCCTCATTAACCATTTATGCTGCAAAAAAATTTAATCTAGTGTTTATTGTGTGTGTTTGTGCTCTAAAGCACGCCGTTTCCCACTCAGCCTCACCAATATTTTCTTTCATATCTGAACTCCATGCTGTCATTTTATCTAAACTAGATTCCTTGTCCGTGGACACAAGCATGGCATAAAGTAAAGATATTTGCCGTCTACCGTACATATGTTTCATAACCACACCTTCCAAACATGACAGCTGCAGTGCTTGAGTGTCACAGTGCTTTGATCGAATGAAGTGTTTTAGCTGTAAATATTTAAAAAAGTGTTTTCTGGGTACAGAATATTTTGAACAGAGTCATCAAATGACAATAGTTTACCCTCCACATATAAATCTCCAAGTTTTTGCAATCCCCGGTCCGCCCATTTTTTAAAACCTTCGTCTGCTGTGCCCGGTGTAAACTGAGGATTACCCCAGATGGGAGAGAAGTGACAAATCGAGGACATGCTGCCAGTATGTTTATGGGCTCTGTACCAGATGTCAATTGTGTTTTTAAGAAAAGGATTATTGTCTTTTTCAGTAGGCCCTTAATATCTGCAGAGTAAAGATAAAGATCAAGTGGAAGTACAAAGGATGACTGTTCAAGAGAGACCCATGCTGATACGGATTGTGTAGAAAAGTAAAACATAGCTCGACGTAGCTGAGCAGACCAACAGTACCACTTAAAATTAGGGAGTTGCAAACCCCCTCGGTCATACGGCAAGTACAATAATTTTAGTCTGAGACAAGATTTTCTGTTGTTCCAGAGAAATCTGCAAAACAGGCTGTTGAGATCTGAAAAAGGATTCTGGTAGCGACAGTGGAAGGGATTGAAAAAGATACAGGAATTTTGGCAGAATAGCCATTTTAATTAAATTAATTCGACCAATCAAAGACATTGGGAGTTTGGTCCATCCTTCTAGTGAATCCCGCACCTGAGTTCCCGGGGTCTTGTGGGTGGGCTTTATTCTTATGTTTTGCCTTGGATTGGGCCTGGGTAACATGTTCCTAAAAAAAACAACATTTACAACATGTCCTCTGTTTTCAGTTCAATTCTTGTCACATCCATCCTCCATCTGAGTGTCCTCATCTTCTCCCTCTTATCTATCCCTAATGTTCACACCGTTGTCTGCTTTGTAGCACTATTTAAACCTTGTTGTCCATCTCTCCAATGTGTCTCCCTATCTTTAGTTATTCTGTCTAGTCCTGCCTGCTCCACACCAGTCTGCTTCCCATGGTTAACCCCTCAGTCTCTGTAGACAGCCTTACCACCTCAATAAAAGTCAGCTGAATTTACCTACGTGTACTTGGCTCCTACTTTCTACATTGTGAAAGTTCGGTGTTTTGTGGGAGGTCAGTTCGTCTTGTTATAGAATAATCACTTTGTTTTTGGAACTTTTTTGGTACAAATTGGATACAAAGTTAAGCGCACGTACACAAACAATTTTCCATTCACCCACATTGAAAAGAAACATTGAGGACATGACAAATTGGGGAAATGAAGGCCAAAGCAGAATAATGCCAATGTTTAGCCATACTGAAATGCTGAAAATTGTTGAAAAGCATGTATATAAATGTTAGCATAAATGCTGATGTTATCGTTAACTCAAGCGAGGTTTAGACTTAAATTTGCATGTCAGTAAATACAGACATATTCACCATCAAATGGAGACATTGTCTCCTACAGTACATTTGTTCCATCATCTCACTGTAAATAAAGTTTCTAAATGTGACTAATGCTACTTCTTTAAAACCTCTGCAGTATGCAAACAAACAAAAAAAATCTTGGATAAGAGAGCTAACATTGCTTTTAGGTTTATTGCTATTTTAAAAAAATAAATAAAAATGAATTACTCTATTAATCCCTCACCGGGAAAATTTGTGTGCTTACACTCCTTACACCGCAGCAGGCTGCCCTTCGATGGAGCCACTGGTGGGAGAAGCGAGGGTTAGGTGTCTTCTCCAAGGACCCTAGACGTGCTCTCTGTGGGACGCTAACCCGCGAACTTCCGGTCCCCGCCCGACCGCTCTAACCACTGAGCTGCCGTCTCCACCCTTTAAGCCTAAATGTTAATTTTAAGTGTGCGTGTGTGTCTTGCGCGAAAAGAGAAAGAGTTCTTTTGCTTTTTTGACTTTTTTATTGTAAAGAAAAACTATCAAACTTACAGAAAGAATTCTTGCTTATTGTTTCTTTCCCTCTTTAATCTTTTTTAAAATGACCTATCCCAAAATGCGTGGTCTGGCATGGCCACCGGGCTAAACTTCCACATCCTCCAGGTGGCACTTACCCTTCTAAATTTTTTGATTATTTCTGTTAAACAGTCCTTGTTTTATTCCCTCTTCCATCTGTGTGTTCCCGGCTTGCTCTCATGTGAGGCATTTCTTCCCACCACAGATGCTCATTTTCCTACCAGCCTGTCTTGCTCATTTGTTGCCTATAGTGGCTAAGTTGCCACTATTAGTTGGCACATGTGCACTGTTGTATGTTCCAGAAACTCAAAACTGTCGTTTATGGTAAAAACAAAAAAAATGGGTTAGAAAATCCTTGACTAGGAGTGGGACCCTTGAACTTCCAGGGGTAGTTATTTTTTTTTTTTTTTAGGCATGACTGAATTAAATTGTCAGCAGTTTAAAAACGATCGAAGATTTAGTTTCAGTCTCTCTCAAAATAACATTTTTCTTTACGAGAAAAACCCCAGAGTTTGGCTTGATCACAGGGCTGTAGCAGAAAGCCGGTGGTTTAAATAAAAAATATAATTCAAGCTCATTTTAGAGGACAACAATTGAAACTTTTTTTAATTTTGTACTCAGTCTCCTATTACATGACTATATACATCAACAAAACAAATCCTCATACTCAAATAATACAGGTGACCAAGAACAGGCTGAAGCAAAAAAATGCTTCTGTGCCCAATAAAGCTTAGCTAACATAGGTTACCTTGAAATAAATTTACAGAAAAGATGAAAAAAGGGGGAAAAAAAAGACACAAATCACAAAGACACAATTCTTAAATTGTAATGCTAAATTTGTGGCAGAAGGATCAAAGCTTTTGAATCACTAAAAACCCAACCTTTTCTTGCTGTTTTTTCAGGTTTTGAAGTTTTTTTCTTAACAGTTTTAGTTTTGTTGGACTGGATGAGAAACAACATCCTCGTGAGCCTTTCCAAGCTACAATTATGTTTCTGGATAAAATATTTCTCTTCACAACTCAAAACCTAAAGAAATAGACTTTTGAGGGAAAATGTCTAAACGCCATTCAAGTCATTGGGAAAAAAAAAATGCAAAAATTCAAAAATCTGTATAAAAGCCTGGAAGTCCCAATATAGCTGGTGGTTTTAAGACCAAAATTGTTTAATGCTAGCTGGGACATTATTCACTTTGAAAAAGAGACTATGATGAAAAGGATGCATGGGGAAGGAAGGGCTCAGTGTGAAGGGCGACCACCCTGTAGGGTTGCTGGTTCGACCCCCCACCAGAAGTTCATGCCAAGGTGATCCTGAGCAAGACACCGAACCTCCAATTTTTCCCGATGGAGGTTTGCACCTTGCTTAGCAGCATCCCCATCAGGTATGAATCATTTGTAAATGTGAGCTACACTGTAAAGCATTTTGATTGCCGACACAGGTGGAAAAGCACTACAAGAGGAGTGTCTAATCACTATTTATCATAAAAAAAAAAAAAAAAAAACCCAGAAAAACAATACTTATGCCCTTTCGAGGCAGGAAGCAATAATTGATTTTTTTTTTTTACTTAAAAAAAACAAAGAAAACCAATAGTCCTTCAGGCCAAGAAGCTGTGCTGTCCCTAAATTCAGTGACATTGCTAAACAATCTGGATACTCACCAGGTTAAGGAACAAAATAAATACTATGGGTTCTAATTTATTTCTTCATCAAAGTAGCGGCCCGGACACATCCTGACCAGGTGTCAGAACCACTCCATCTGGCTTCTCTAGACCCAGTGACATAACTTTAATACAGAAGACCCCTAGAGTGTGGGTTGAACCCATACTCTCTGTTTACAAATGACTGTCGCTCTTTATCCTCATCCACCAAAATTGTCAAATTTGCTGCGGACACTACAGTCCTCAAATTTATCAACAACAACACGAAATGGACTATGGGAAAGAAATACAATACTCGGTATGACAATAAGAATTTGATCTCAAAGATCAAAAAGATCAAGGGATTGTGGACGACATGTGGCTGCATTTAGTGTTGAAAAATATTAAATTTGCTTTGCAGAGACAGAAATTTATAGAAATACGTTCCTCAATTTTTATTTAATTAAATCAGATTATGTTTGATCTTTTTTTTTTTTTCTTGCAGCCATTTTTTATACTGAAGTTGATCATGAAGCCACAGCCAGGAGTGTCCTGTTGCCACGGCATCAAACCCCACCTTCATCATCTCGACACGCCCATTGGTAACATCATTGTACACAGCCCACTGCGTCCTCAAATTATGTTTTTGTTGGTTGATCTTTGTGTTCCAGTAGGGGATTAAAGTGGAGCTTCGCTCAATTCTTGTCAGCTGGAAATCCAGAAAGATGAAGTTTTACCTGCTGCTGCTTCTGCTGCTCCCTCTCTGCACAGGTAAATCCTCCCATCTGCAACTTTACTCAGTGAACAACTAAGAACATTTAATAAAACACTGGCAGACATTTTAGAAATGATTCATCCAAAAGTAACAAACTAGAGAACTGCTCTTACTTTTTGGTAAAAAAAAAAAAAAATCTACAAAATTTCTGCTTTAATTTTTATATAGATCAGGATTTGATGAACTTGCTTTAAAAGCCATTTTAAGACTAAATTTCTGAAAAGTGGGTCTTTTTTTAAATGTAAAGAAAATAAAAATGTCGAAAATTCTGAAAGGAAGTGGACAGCTCATTTGGAGTTCTTAAATAAATCTTTTCAAACAAAAACAATGTACATCAGTGTTTGATTGAGACATGTTTAACCCAACAGAGCAGACCGTAAAGGCCCTGACAGTCCACCACTGCATTTAGGAGAGTGTTATAAAACACATAACACTCTTTTTGCACATTATACAAAAATAAAAAAAAATGTATAATGGTTTTATGTACAGTTTTGTTTTTAGTTTTAAAAATAAAAAAATACATGTTTGTATGTTTGTTTTTATTGTGCTGTACTGTTTTAATTGTTTTAAGTTTTAATGTTTTAACCTTGTAGCACTCTGAGGCTTGATTTCAGATGTAGAGTGCATTACAAATAAAATGTAGTATTATTATTAAAATGACCAATGCAGGTTATTCAGAAAGTGATTTTGGGTAATCTGATCTAAACATTTTTCTTTTGTGTACAGATGCACGCTTTTGTTATTCTAATCTCGATGGCACAATGAAGAAAGTACATTGCCCTTTTTCCTTCTGCTTAACTCACAGTGAGTCCTGCATACTCCAGTTAGCACTGGTTCATCATCCTCTCACGATCTTTCTCATGAACTTTTCACATGATTCACTTTGCAGATGATGGAAGGAGATACTGTGCATTGGTGTGTCCGTCATACCAGCCATGGAAATGTTGTCGTACCAACGTCTGCAATGTCTGAGTTGTTCAATAAAGTTTCTAAATTTCTAAGAAAGATTTTTCAGAAGTCTTTTGATTTTTCAAACATTGTTGGTGTTTTCCACATCCATCAATGTGTGTCTGTATTCTCAAGTGTCAAACCAATAAACATAAAGTTATAAAAGGGTTTGGGTTAGGGTTAGGTTTTTGTGAGGGAGGCCCCCTCCTCTTCACTGGCCCTCCTTCCCGCAGGCTCCGTTGGAAATGTCCATTGATGTTACGCATGTCCCCACATCTCATCGAGAAGTTTCGTTGGAGGAAACACAAAAAAAGGTATTAGTGATTGTTCTTGGAAATAGTTTCAATCAGAGTAAATTTTCATCATAAAAAACTAATTATAAAAAAATGTTGTTTGCTAAAAACATCCTTTTCTTAAAAAATGTTGGAGATATTTTAAAACAATTAACTCTTTCAGTTAAAAAAATGGGGGGAATTGAAACAGGACAACGTTTCGACCTCTCGTACGGTCTTCATCAGGTCCAGGTAAAAAACTTTTAAAACACAGAAAACTCACCGTGTCAGTGAGGGAGGAATGAGCCGTGAGCATCAAGCGGTTTGATGACCTGAGGTTTATCTTGTTAGAAAAAAGGTTAGGTTTAGGGATAATGATGAGTGGGAGAATAAGATAGTTTTGACCTAGAGATATGAGAAAAAAAAATCTTTTGCTGCTGGAAAATTATAAATATGAATAGTACATCATTGGACTAGTTGAAGGAAATTAAAAGATTGTTTAAGACAATATAAATAGAATGAATAAAATTAAAAAATATATATAAAAAAGATAATTTTGTTTAAAATTATCTTTGAGTTAAAATTAATGTTAATTGTTAATTAATCAAATTTTTCTTTTTGTGTTTTCCACGGATGAAGAGTGGCTTTAACCAGAAGATCCTTTAAGTTCTTGTTGCGCCTATACGCCGTGATGATTTTGGTGGGGGGCAACTTCATTGAGGCTTTTTGAAAATTGGTATTGATTTTATGGGCCAGTCTGCTATTGGACGTTGAAAAATTTAGAATGAATGGGAGCAGGTTTTCAGTTGGTTTATCTTTTTTTACTGTAAAGGTCTTCAGGCAGTCCTGGAGAAAGGATTTGGAGTATCCTCGTATCCTAAGAGATTTAAAGAGAATCTTTGTGGCTTCTAGAAAATTGGATCGTTTATTGCAAATTATGCAAAACCTAAGTAGTTGAGATTTGACCAATCCTTTAAAGACATGCCTCGGATGAAAACTAGACTCATGGAGGAAGGAATGTGTATCTGTTGGTTTGAAATACCCTTTAGTATCCAAAGTATGGGTGGTTGGAAAATCCGGTCCTTTATAAACAGTTGTGTCCAGGAAATTAACGGTTTGTGGATGAAGATTGTGTTTCAATGTGATAGATGGATCGTGTTTGTTGAGTATGTCCAGAAAAAAACAAAATTCTTCTTTGGTAAATGGCCAAACGCCCCAGATGTCATTCAAGATTCTGAGGTAGTAAAGGGTCTTTGGGCATTTTTGCAAGGCGTGAATTTCCCAGTTCGCCATATATAAATTTGCATAGGCCGGTGCAAATTTCTTACCCATAGCTGTGCCTTTGATCTGTAAAAAACTATTCTGAATTGAAAGTCATTCTTGGTGAGGTTTATTTCCAGTCTGTGAAGATCTGGATGGTCTTCCAAATGTTTTCTTTATAATTGCTATGCCGTCTATGATGGGAATGTTGGTATAAAGATTGTCCACGTCGATGGTAAATAAAAAGCAATGGGAGGGAATCTGAAGTGAGGATATTAGTTTGAGGAAATGGTAGGTGTCTTTGATACTTTCCATACTCCATCCATCCTGTAGAATGGATGGAGTACCTCCAGGGGTACCTACCACACCTACAGGATGGATGGAGTATGGAAAGTGGTGTAAGATAATGGTCCAAGAATTCTGCAGTGGTGTATGATTCGCAACCGCAGTCCGATACAATGGGTCTCCTTGGTGAGATTTCGTGGGGGATGGTCCATTTGGAGGGAGGTTTATGGATTTTGGGTAGAATGTAGAAACGTCTAGGTCTTGGATGTGGTGGACCTAGAAGATATTGTGACTGCTTGGCATTGATGTATCCATCCTGTTTGAGAGAATCAATAATTTCTCTGATCTGAGGGATTGTGAAAGGAATTATCGGTTCCGGTAGTTGGATGTAGCATTGGAGATCATGTAATTGGCGATAGGTTTCAAACAGATATTGTGTCCTGTCCATAAGACGATGGTGGAGCCCTTGTCAGCAGGTTTGATGATGATGTTCTGATTGTGGTTAGGGTGAGAGGGTCTCCGTCTCCTATGTGGAGGCGGGGTTGCTCGGTCCACCCTCCCGGACGTCCTAGGTCGGGTTGTTGGTCGTCTGTCCGGTGATCTATGTCGGCTAGTGTAAGGTGGTCTTTGTCTTCTATGATGAGGTAAGGTCCATCGTTCCTCTCTTCCAGAGGGTCTGTGTCGTGATCTTGGTCTTTCTCTTGATGATCTGTGTCTAGACGGATAAGAAGGCTTCCATCTTCTTCGTAGTGGCGAGGTGGCTCGATCCGCTCTTTCTGTATGCCGGGGTCTTGTGTAGGGGGATCTCCTTCTCCTATACCAGAGGTGTCAAAAGTACCAACATTTTCTACTCAAGTAGAAGTATAGATACCAAGATAAAAAACTACTTTAGTAAAAGTAGAAGTATCAACTGAAGTTTTTACTCAAGTTAAAGTAAAAAGTAACCTATTGTCAAAACTACTTAAAGTAGAAAAGTAAAAGTAATTTTCAGAAAAAAAAGGAATATTATTAACAAAAGCGTATGAACATATTTTTAACCATTATCACATGCTTCAAGCAGCAGAAAATATGATAACTAAATGAAAGTGTTGTAGTATGAAACTTTATGAATCAGAAACATTGTTTTCTTAATAACCTTTATTGGAAATCGATTAATGAACACAATCAAATGTATTAACACAAGCAGGGCATAATGTAACTGTTACCGGTGGCCGAGTGGTAACAAATAGATTTCTTTGCAGGTTCTGTTTCGCAGGGAGACCACACTCAGGGTAGCGTTAAAAATATAATTTTAATTCCAAGACAGCTCTTTCAATAAACATACACACTCCTTTCATGTGCAACACCAACTGACAGTTTCAAATACTGACAGTCAGTTAGTAACGGTTAGCTTTCAACTGTCAAACTTCATAACCCAACAGTCGTTGCTGTCATGGTAACACCTCCCCGCTTAGCCAGAGGATCTACCTCCTGGCAATTGTTCATAAACGGAGTCTCTCAGGAGGTTTCCTCTGGCGTTGGTAATGTCGGGGATTTCCTGGTCCGTACGGTGGGGGTGATGCAAAGTGTGCCCTTTGGGATGTCACTTCTTATGGCGATTCCTGTTGTTCCCGGAGTCCTGTGTCCACTGGAGCTGACTCTGGAACGAGCGCTTCTTCACCAGGTTCTAGGTCCTCGGCAGATGCAAACCTTGGACGTAGTTGCTCCCAATATCGTATCCATGGGGGAAGGATGGCTCGGTGGGTAGGGCGACCGCTCCGTAACCGGAAGGTCGCAGGTTCGATCCCCCGCCCAGAGTCCATGCCGAGGTGTCCTTGAGCAAGACACCGAACCCCCAGTTGCTTCTGATGATAATGGTCTGCGCCTTGCATGGTAGCTCCCATCATCAGGAATGAATGTTGTGTGTGTGAATGATTGTATGGAGAGAATGAATAATGCATATATATATATATGTAAAGCGTCTTTGAGTGTCCAGAAAAGCGCTATATAAGTTCAATGCATTATTATTATTATTATTATTATTATGTAGGACCATTAGGGTAAACCTGGACTTCGAAGGTACGAAATCCACGTATCTTTATGATGGTGGCCGCGACCCACCGTGGATCTCTGTCTTGCCGTTGTCCGCAGTAAAGAGCGTAGACGGCATCACCAACTCGGTATACTGTAGTCCTTCGTGAAGGCCGAGCAGACTTGGCTGCCTCTTTCATTAGCTTCTGCTGAGCAACACGAGTTGGCCACGGCAGCAGAGTGTCAATTCCTGTGCGAATTTTTGTCTTATGAATGGGAAAAGGTGTCTGCGTGGAGACCAGTCTCTGTACCGGGGTCTCCTGTCCGAGGATCTCCAGGGCATGGTAGAAGCCCGAGGTAAGGTAAGTTATATTTTTAAAAAAAAATGTTTTTAAGTAATTTTATTAAAAAATATTATATAAAGGAGTCCAATTGATAAGAAAAAAATATTTTTTTATTAAAAAATTATAAAAATTAGAGAAAAAGTTAAAAAATTAAGGATTTAAAATTATTCAAATTAAAGCCAATTAAAAAATAAAGCAATAAAAAATAAGAAGTGGTTAAGGTTGCAAAAAGTTCAATGGACGAGAGTCATCAAAAACAATATTTATTGAACAGGTAAAAAAAGCGAGGACAACGTTTTGACTGATAGCTTTCAGTCTTCTTCAGGTCCAAAAAAGGGTTAGGGGAGACGCATATCGCCTAATGTTCCGGTAGGGTTAGGGTGAGAATGGGCCCATCTCCTCTGGGGAGATGGGGGTGCACGGTCCACCCATCTGGAGGTCCTTGGTCGGGGTAGCGGTCGTCGGTCTGGTGAGAGGTAAGGTCGTCTGGGTCTGTCCAGGTAAGTAGGAGTCCAATGGTCAGGTCTTCCATGGAATCTGTATGCTGTGTCCGGTCTACGTCTGAGTCCAGGTGAGTGTGGGGGTCTGCGGCGTATAGGTGGTGGTGAAGTGTTCCAGTTGGTCCTAGGGTGAGTTGGTCTTCTTCTTGGTCGGGGGGATGGAGAGCATTGGTGGTGTCTTCGTGGAGACCAGTCTCTGTATCGAGGTCTTCTATCTGGAGATCTCCAGGGCATGGTGGAGGCCCAAGGTAAAGTAAAAAAAAAATATTTTTAAAGAAAAAGGTTAGGGTTAGGGTTAGGGTTAGGGTTTGGGTTTGGGTTAGGGTTAGGGTTAGGGTTAGGGTTAGGGTTTGGGTTTGGGTTAGGGTTAGGGTTAGGGTTTGGGTTTGGGTTAGGGTTAGGGTTAGGGTTAGGGTTAGGGTTAGGGTTAGGGTTAGGGTTAGGGTTAGGGTTAGGGTTAGGGTTAGGGTTAGGGTTAGGGTTAGGGTTAGGGTTAGGGTTAGGGTTAGGGTTAGGGTTAGGGTTAGGGTTAGGGTTAGGGTTAGGGTTAGGGTTAGGGTTAGGGTTAGGGTTAGGGTTAGGGTTAGGGTTAGGGTTAGGGTTAGGGTTAGGGTTAGGGTTAGGGTTAGGGTTAGGGTTAGGGTTAGGGTTAGGGTTAGGGTTAGGGTTAGGGTTAGGGTTAGGGTTAGGGTTAGGGTTAGGGTTAGGGTTAGGGTTAGGGTTAGGGTTAGGGTTAGGGTTAGGGTTAGGGTTAGGGTTAGGGTTAGGGTTAGGGTTAGGGTTAGGGTTAGGGTTAGGGTTAGGGTTAGGGTTAGGGTTAGGGTTAGGGTTAGGGTTAGGGTTAGGGTTAGGGTTAGGGTTAGGGTTAGGGTTAGGGTTAGGGTTAGGGTTAGGGTTAGGGTTAGGGTTAGGGTTAGGGTTAGGGTTAGGGTTAGGGTTAGGGTTAGGGTTAGGGTTAGGGTTAGGGTTAGGGTTAGGGTTAGGGTTAGGGTTAGGTTAGGGTTAGGGTTAGGGTTAGGGTTAGGGTTAGGGTTAGGTTAGGGTTAGGGTTAGGGTTAGGGTTAGGGTTAGGGTTAGGGTTAGGGTTAGGGTTAGGGTTAGGGTTAGGGTTAGGGTTAGGGTTAGGGTTAGGGTTAGGGTTAGGGTTAGGGTTAGGGTTAGGGTTAGGGTTAGGGTTAGGTTAGGGTTAGGGTTAGGGTTAGGGTTAGGGTTAGGGTTAGGGTTAGGGTTAGGGTTAGGGTTAGGGTTAGGGTTAGGGTTAGGGTTAGGGTTAGGGTTAGGGTTAGGGTTAGGGTAGGGTTAGGGTTAGGGTTAGGGTTAGGGTTAGGGTTAGGGTTAGGGTTAGGGTTAGGGTTAGGGTTAGGGGTAGGGTTAGGGTTAGGGTTAGGGTTAGGGTTAGGGTTAGGGTTAGGGTGGGTAGGGTTAGGGTTAGGGTTAGGGTTAGGGTTAGGGTTAGGGTTAGGGTTAGGGTTAGGGTTAGGGTTAGGGTTAGGGTTAGGGTTAGGGTTAGGGTTAGGGTTAGGGTTAGGGTTAGGGTTAGGGTTAGGGTTAGGGTTAGGGTTAGGGTTAGGGTTAGGGTTAGGGTTAGGGTTAGGGTTAGGGTTAGGGTTAGGGTTAGGGTTAGGGTTAGGGTTAGGGTTAGGGTTAGGGTTAGGGTTAGGGTTAGGGTTAGGGTTAGGGTTAGGGTTAGGGTTAGGGTTAGGGTTAGGGTTAGGGTTAGGGTTAGGGTTAGGGTTAGGGTTAGGGTTAGGGTTAGGGTTAGGGTTAGGGTTAGGGTTAGGGTTAGGGTTAGGGTTAGGGTTAGGGTTAGGGTTAGGGTTAGGGTTAGGGTTAGGGTTAGGGTTAGGGTTAGGGTTAGGGTTAGGGTTAGGGTTAGGGTTAGGGTTAGGGTTAGGGTTAGGGTTAGGGTTAGGGTTAGGGTTAGGGTTAGGGTTAGGGTTAGGGTTAGGGTTAGGGTTAGGGTTAGGGTTAGGGTTAGGTAAGGGACACTTTGCCACGATGCCCGATTCGGGCACTTTGAGCAGGAGGATTTCCCGGTGTTGAAACTTTGCGTACCCCCCCATTTGTGACTACCACGGTTTCAATAGTACCTGTTTTGTGCATCTACAACCTAGTGTTTGGGAGAAGCAGCCGGTTTGCTCTGCTGTTAAATTTTCTGCTACATTTATTAATATCTTCAGGTTTAACCAATAAAGACACTTGCAGTATGTTCTCTGGCCACAAGAGGGTGTCTTTTCTGCATTTTTCTGTCCATAGTGCTAAGTGTGTGTTAGCAGAAATAGAACGTCACACACATATACAGACACAAACACACATACAGACAGAAAGACAGACACACACACACTTACTCATACAGAGTCTCTCTCTCTCACACACACACTCAAGGATACACACACACAGTCTCTCTCACACATACTCAAGGTTACACACACACACAGTCTCTCTCTCACACATACTCAAGGTTACACACACACACAGACCGTCTCTCTCTCTCTGTCTCTCTCACACATACTCAAGGATACACACACACAGTCTCTCTCTCTCTCTCTCTCTCTCTCTCTCTCTCACACACACACAGGGATACACACACACAGTCTCAGTCTCTCTCTCTCTCTCTCTCTCTCTCTCTCTCTCTCTCTCTCTCTCTCTCTCACACACGCACATACGCAAGGATACACACACAGTCTCTCTCTCTCTTTCTCTCTCTCTCTCACACATACTCAAGGTTACACACACACAGTCTCTCTTTCTCTGTCTCACACACACACAGTCTCTCTTTCCCTTTCTCTCACACACACAGTCTCTCTCCCCCTTTCTCTCACACACACAGTCTCTCTCTCCCCCTTTCTCTCACACACACAGTCTCTCTCTCCCCCTTTCTCACACACACACATATTTTATATATACAACTTAAACCCCACGGACTTTTATACACACACACACAAACACACACACATATTTAGTGCAACTTAAACCCCACAGACTTTTATACACACACACACACACACACACACATTTTATATATGCAACTTAAACCCCACGGACTTTTATACACACACACAGACACACAAACATCCATATTTTATATATACAACTTAAACCCCACGGACTTTTATACACACACACAGACACACAAACATCCATATTTTATATATACAACTTAAACCCCACGGACTTTTATTCACACAGACACACAAACACATTTTTTATAAGCAACTTAAACCCCACAGACTTTTCTACACACACACACACACACACATTTTATATATGCAACTTAAACCCCACAGACTTTTATACACACACACACATTTTATATATGCAACTTAAACCCCACAGACTTTTATACACACACACACAAACACACACATATTTTATATACAACTTAAACCCCACAGACTTTTATACACACACAAACACACACATTTTATATAAGCAACTTAAACCCCACAGACTTTTATACACACACACACACACAAACACACACATATTTTATATACAACTTAAACCCCACGGGGTTAGGGTTAGGGTTAGGGTTAGGGTTAGGGTTAGGGTTAGGGTTAGGGTTAGGGTTAGGTTAGGGTTAGGGTTAGGGTTAGGGTTAGGGTTAGGGTTAGGGTTAGGAGGGTTAGGGTTAGGTTAGGGTTAGGGTTAGGGTTAGGGTTAGGGTTAGGGTTAGGGTTAGGGTTAGGGTTAGGTAAGGGACACTTTGCCACGATGCCCGATTCGGGCACTTTGAGCAGGAGGATTTCCCGGTGTTGAAACTTTGCGTACCCCCCCATTTGTGACTACCACGGTTTCAATAGTACCTGTTTTGTGCATCTACAACCTAGTGTTTGGGAGAAGCAGCCGGTTTGCTCTGCTGTTAAATTTTCTGCTACATTTATTAATATCTTCAGGTTTAACCAATAAAGACACTTGCAGTATGTTCTCTGGCCACAAGAGGGTGTCTTTTCTGCATTTTTCTGTCCATAGTGCTAAGTGTGTGTTAGCAGAAATAGAACGTCACACACATATACAGACACAAACACACATACAGACAGAAAGACAGACACACACACACTTACTCATACAGAGTCTCTCTCTCTCACACACACACTCAAGGATACACACACACAGTCTCTCTCACACATACTCAAGGTTACACACACACACAGTCTCTCTCTCACACATACTCAAGGTTACACACACACACAGACCGTCTCTCTCTCTCTGTCTCTCTCACACATACTCAAGGATACACACACACAGTCTCTCTCTCTCTCTCTCTCTCTCTCTCTCTCACACACACACAGGGATACACACACACAGTCTCAGTCTCTCTCTCTCTCTCTCTCTCTCTCTCTCTCTCTCTCTCTCTCACACACGCACATACGCAAGGATACACACACAGTCTCTCTCTCTCTCTCTCTCTCTCTCTCACACATACTCAAGGTTACACACACACAGTCTCTCTTTCTCTGTCTCACACACACACAGTCTCTCTTTCCCTTTCTCTCACACACACAGTCTCTCTCCCCCTTTCTCTCACACACACAGTCTCTCTCTCCCCCTTTCTCTCACACACACAGTCTCTCTCTCCCCCTTTCTCACACACACACATATTTTATATATACAACTTAAACCCCACGGACTTTTATACACACACACACAAACACACACACATATTTAGTGCAACTTAAACCCCACAGACTTTTATACACACACACACACACACACACACATTTTATATATGCAACTTAAACCCCACGGACTTTTATACACACACACACAGACACACAAACATCCATATTTTATATATACAACTTAAACCCCACGGACTTTTATACACACACACAGACACACAAACATCCATATTTTATATATACAACTTAAACCCCACGGACTTTTATTCACACAGACACACAAACACATTTTTTATAAGCAACTTAAACCCCACAGACTTTTCTACACACACACACACACACACATTTTATATAAGCAACTTAAATCCCACAGACTTTTATACACACACACACATTTTATATATGCAACTTAAACCCCACAGACTTTTATACACACACACACAATCACACACATATTTTATATACAACTTAAACCCCACAGACTTTTATACACACACAAACACACACATTTTATATAAGCAACTTAAACCCCACAGACTTTTATACACACACACACACACAAACACACACATATTTTATATACAACTTAAACCCCACGGGGTTAGGGTTAGGGTTAGGGTTAGGGTTAGGGTTAGGGTTAGGGTTAGGGTTAGGGTTAGGTTAGGGTTAGGGTTAGGGTTAGGGTTAGGGTTAGGGTTAGGGTTAGGTAAGGGACACTTTGCCACGATGCCCGATTCGGGCACTTTGAGCAGGAGGCTTTCCCGGTGTTGAAACTTTGCGTACCCCCCCATTTGTGACTACCACGGTTTCAATAGTACCTGTTTTGTGCATCTACAACCTAGTGTTTGGGAGAAGCAGCCGGTTTGCTCTGCTGTTAAATTTTCTGCTACATTTATTAATATCTTCAGGTTTAACCAATAAAGACACTTGCAGTATGTTCTCTGGCCACAAGAGGGTGTCTTTTCTGCATTTTTCTGTCCATAGTGCTAAGTGTGTGTTAGCAGAAATAGAACGTCACACACATATACAGACACAAACACACATACAGACAGAAAGACAGACACACACACACTTACTCATACAGAGTCTCTCTCTCTCACACACACACTCAAGGATACACACACACAGTCTCTCTCACACATACTCAAGGTTACACACACACACAGTCTCTCTCTCACACATACTCAAGGTTACACACACACACAGACCGTCTCTCTCTCTCTGTCTCTCTCACACATACTCAAGGATACACACACACAGTCTCTCTCTCTCTCTCTCTCTCTCTCTCTCTCACACACACACAGGGATACACACACACAGTCTCAGTCTCTCTCTCTCTCTCTCTCTCTCTCTCTCTCTCTCTCTCACACACGCACATACGCAAGGATACACACACAGTCTCTCTCTCTCTTTCTCTCTCTCTCTCACACATACTCAAGGTTACACACACACAGTCTCTCTTTCTCTGTCTCACACACACACAGTCTCTCTTTCCCTTTCTCTCACACACACAGTCTCTCTCCCCCTTTCTCTCACACACACAGTCTCTCTCTCCCCCTTTCTCTCACACACACAGTCTCTCTCTCCCCCTTTCTCACACACACACATATTTTATATATACAACTTAAACCCCACGGACTTTTATACACACACACACAAACACACACACATATTTAGTGCAACTTAAACCCCACAGACTTTTATACACACACACACACACACACACACATTTTATATATGCAACTTAAACCCCACGGACTTTTATACACACACACAGACACACAAACATCCATATTTTATATATACAACTTAAACCCCACGGACTTTTATACACACACACAGACACACAAACATCCATATTTTATATATACAACTTAAACCCCACGGACTTTTATTCACACAGACACACAAACACATTTTTTATAAGCAACTTAAACCCCACAGACTTTTCTACACACACACACACACACACATTTTATATAAGCAACTTAAACCCCACAGACTTTTATACACACACACACATTTTATATATGCAACTTAAACCCCACAGACTTTTATACACACACACACAAACACACACATATTTTATATACAACTTAAACCCCACAGACTTTTATACACACACACACACATTTTATATAAGCAACTTAAACCCCACAGACTTTTATACACACACACACACACAAACACACACATATTTTATATACAACTTAAACCCCACGGGGTTAGGGTTAGGGTTAGGGTTAGGGTTAGGGTTAGGGTTAGGGTTAGGGTTAGGGTTAGGGTTAGGAGGGTTAGGGTTAGGGTTAGGGTTAGGGTTAGGGTTAGGTAAGGGACACTTTGCCACGATGCCCGATTCGGGCACTTTGAGCAGGAGGATTTCCCGGTGTTGAAACTTTGCGTACCCCCCCATTTGTGACTACCACGGTTTCAATAGTACCTGTTTTGTGCATCTACAACCTAGTGTTTGGGAGAAGCAGCCGGTTTGCTCTGCTGTTAAATTTTCTGCTACATTTATTAATATCTTCAGGTTTAACCAATAAAGACACTTGCAGTATGTTCTCTGGCCACAAGAGGGTGTCTTTTCTGCATTTTTCTGTCCATAGTGCTAAGTGTGTGTTAGCAGAAATAGAACGTCACACACATATACAGACACAAACACACATACAGACAGAAAGACAGACACACACACACTTACTCATACAGAGTCTCTCTCTCTCACACACACACTCAAGGATACACACACACAGTCTCTCTCACACATACTCAAGGTTACACACACACACAGTCTCTCTCTCACACATACTCAAGGTTACACACACACACAGACCGTCTCTCTCTCTCTGTCTCTCTCACACATACTCAAGGATACACACACACAGTCTCTCTCTCTCTCTCTCTCTCTCTCTCTCTCACACACACACAGGGATACACACACACAGTCTCAGTCTCTCTCTCTCTCTCTCTCTCTCTCTCTCTCTCTCTCTCTCACACACGCACATACGCAAGGATACACACACAGTCTCTCTCTCTCTTTCTCTCTCTCTCTCACACATACTCAAGGTTACACACACACAGTCTCTCTTTCTCTGTCTCACACACACACAGTCTCTCTTTCCCTTTCTCTCACACACACAGTCTCTCTCCCCCTTTCTCTCACACACACAGTCTCTCTCTCCCCCTTTCTCTCACACACACAGTCTCTCTCTCCCCCTTTCTCACACACACACATATTTTATATATACAACTTAAACCCCACGGACTTTTATACACACACACACAAACACACACACATATTTAGTGCAACTTAAACCCCACAGACTTTTATACACACACACACACACACACA
>CACRXE010000033.1:0-217295 GCA_902685375.1 Neostethus bicornis
TTGTGTTAATTCACTATGAATGTTAAAATGATGAAAAATGACATTTTTAGTGTTTTTTTTTGTTTAAATTGAAAAATGGGAAAAAAAATTAAGTTTGAAATTTTCTAGTTTTAGCTTAACAATGAGGAAAAAAGCTGGCAGTAAAAAAGTTTCAAAACACAATTTTTCTTGTTTGGAACTATATGCACATAATAGTTTTAGTAAAGTTAGCCTATTCTAAGTTGGTTTTAATTGTTTTTAACATTGTCCCTTATGCCAGCACTCAGAATCGTCTTCTGACTTCTTACTGATAAAAAGTGCTTTTCATGGGCTTAAAATACAATTTTGGCATTTTGCTGTTTATTCACTATGAATGGTTTAGTTTGCAAAAAACAAGTTAGAAATGATGAAAAATTACAATTTTTAGAGGTTTCTTTATGTTTAAAAGCAAAATGGGAAAAAAATTTAAGATTGAAATTTTCTAGTTTTAGCTTAACAATGAGGAAAAAAGCTGGCAGTAAAAAAGTTTCAAAACACAATTTTTCTTGTTTGGAACTATATGCACACTATAGTTTTAGTAAAGTTAGCCTATTCTAAGTTGGTTTTAACTGTTTTTAACATTGTCCCTTTTGCCAGCACTCAGAATCATTTTCTGACTTCTTACTGATAAAAAGTGCTTTTCTTGGGCTTAAAATACAATTTTGACATTTTGCTGTTAATTCACTATGAATGGTTTAGTTTGCACAAAACAAGTTAGAAATAATGAAAAATGACATTTTTATTGTTTCTTTATGTTTAAAAGCAAAATGGAAAAAAAAAAAAAAGATTGAAATGTTCTATTTTTAGCTTAACAATGAGGAAAAAAGCTGGCAGTAAAAAAGTTTCAATACACAATTTTTCTTGTTTGGAACTATAGCACACAACAGTTTTAGTAAAGTTAGCCTATTCTAAGTTGGTTTTAATTGTTTTTAACATTGTCCCTTTTGCCAGCACTCAGAATCATCTTCTGACTTCTTACTGATAAAAAATGCTTTTCTTGGGCTGAAAATAATATTTTGACATTTTGCTGTTAATTCACTATGAATGTTAAAATGATGAAAAATGACATTTTTAGTGTTTTTTTTTGTTTAAATTGAAAAATGGGAAAAAAAATTAAGTTTGAAATTTTCTAGTTTTAGCTTAACAATGAGGAAAAAAGCTGGCAGTAAAAAAGTTTCAAAACACAATTTTTCTTGTTTGGAACTATATGCACATATTAGTTTTAGTAAAGTTAGCCTATTCTAAGTTGGTTTTAATTGTTTTTAACATTGTCCCTTATGCCAGCACTCAGAATCATCTTCTGACTTCTTACTGATAAAAAGTGCTTTTCATGGGCTTAAAATACAATTTTGACATTTTGCTGTTTATTCACTATGAATGGTTTAGTTTGCAAAAAACAAGTTAGAAATGATGAAAAATTACAATTTTTAGAGGTTTCTTTATGTTTAAAAGCAAAATGGGAAAAAAATTTAAGATTGAAATTTTCTAGTTTTAGCTTAACAATGAGGAAAAAAGCTGGCAGTAAAAAAGTTTCAAAACACAATTTTTCTTGTTTGGAACTATATGCACACTATAGTTTTAGTAAAGTTAGCCTATTCTAAGTTGGTTTTAACTGTTTTTAACATTGTCCCTTTTGCCAGCACTCAGAATCATTTTCTGACTTCTTACTGATAAAAAGTGCTTTTCTTGGGCTTAAAATACAATTTTGACATTTTGCTGTTAATTCACTATGAATGGTTTAGTTTGCACAAAACAAGTTAGAAATAATGAAAAATGACATTTTTATTGTTTCTTTATGTTTAAAAGCAAAATGGAAAAAAAAAAATAAGATTGAAATTTTCTAGTTTTAGCTTAACAATTAAGAAAAAAGCTGGCAGTAAAAAAAGAATCAAAACACAATTTTTCTTGTTTGGAACTATAGCACACAGCAGTTTTAGTAAAGTTAGCCTATTCTAAGTTGGTTTTAATTGTTTTTAACATTGTCCCTTTTGCCAGCACTCAGAATCATCTTCTGACTTCTTACTGATAAAAAATGCTTTTCTTGGGCTGAAAATACAATTTTGACATTTTGCTGTTAATTCACTATGAATGGTTTAGTTTGCAAAAAACAAGTTAGAAATGATGAAAACTGACGATTTTTAGTGGTTTCTTTATGTTTAAAAAAAAAATGGGAAAAAAATTTAAGTTTGAAATTTTCTAGTTTTAGCTTAACAATTAAGAAAAAAGCTGGCAGTAAAAAAGAATCAAAACACAATTTTTCTTGTTTGGAACTATAGCACACAACAGTTTTAGTAAAGTTAGCCTATTCTAAGTTGGTTTTAATTGTTTTTAACATTGTCCCTTTTGCCAGGGACAATGGCAGCTCGAGCTGAGGAGATGAGATAAAAAGTGCTTTTCTTGGGCTTAAAATACAATCTTGACATTTTGCTGTTAATTCACTATGAATGGTTTAGTTTGCAAAAAACAAGTTAGAAATGATGAAAAATTACAATTTTTAGAGGTGTCTTTATGTTTAAAAGCAAAATGGGAAAAAAATTTAAGATTGAAATTTTCTAGTTTTAGCTTAACAATGAGGAAAAAAGCTGGCAGTAAAAAAGATTCAAAACACAATTCTTCTTGTTTGAAACTGTATGCACTCAATAGTTTTAGTAAAGTTAGCCTATTCTAAGTTGGTTTTAACTGTTTTTAACATTGTCCCTTTTGCCAGCACTCAGAATCATCTTCTGACTTCCTACTGATAAAAAATGCTTTTCTTGGGCTGGAAATACAATTTTGACATTTTGCTGTTAATTCACTATGACTGGTTTAGTTTAAAAAAACAAGTTAGAAATGATGAAAACTGACGATTTTTAGTGGTTTCTTTTATGTTTAAAAGCAAAATGGGATAAAAATTTAAGTTTGAAATTTTCTAGTTTTAGCTTAACAATGAGGAAAAAAGCTGGCAGTAAAAAAGAATCAAAACACAATTTTTCTTGTTTGGAACTATAGCACACAACAGTTTTAGTAAAGTTAGCCTATTCTAAGTTGGTTTTAATTGTTTTTAACATTGTCCCTTTTGCCAGCACTCAGAATCATCTTCTGACTTCTTACTGATAAAAAATGCTTTTCTTGGGCTGGAAATACAATTTTGACATTTTGCTGTTAATTCACTATGAATGGTTTAGTTTGCACAAAACAAGTTAGAAATGATGAAAAATGACATTTTTAGTGTTTTTTTTATGTTTAAAAGCAAAATGGGAAAAAATTTAAATTTGAAATTTTCTAGTTATAGCTTAACAATGAGGAAAAAAGCTGGCAGTAAAAAATAATCAAAACACAATTTTTCTTGTTTGGAACTATATGCACATAATAGTTTTAGTAAAGTTAGCCTCTTCTAATTTGGTTTTAACTGTTTTTAACATTGTCCCTCTTGCCAGCACTCAGAATCATCTTCTGACTTCTTACTGATAAAAAATGCTTTTCTTGGGCTTAAAATACAATTTTGACATTTAGCTCTTAATTTACTATGACTGGTTTAGTTTGCACAAAACAAGTTAGAAATGATGAAAACTGACGATTTTTAGTGGTTTCTTTATGTTTAAAAGCAAAATGGGAAAAAAATTTAAGTTTGAAATTTTCTAGTTTTAGCTTAACAATGAGGAAAAAAACTGGCAGTAAAAAAGAATCAAAACACAATTCTACTTGTTTGAAACTATATGCACACAATAGTTTTAGTAAAGTTAGCCTATTCTAAGTTGGTTTTAACTGTTTTTAACATTGTCCCTTTTGCCAGCACTCAGAATCATCTTCTGACTTCCTACCGATAAAAAAGGCTTTTCTTGGGCTGGAAATACAATTTTGACATTTTGCTGTTAATTCACTATGAATGGTTTAGTTTGCAAAAAACAAGTTAGAAATGATGAAAAATTACAATTTTTAGAGGTTTCTTTATGTTTAAAAGCAAAATGGGAAAAAAATTTAAGATTGAAATTTTCTAGTGTTATTTTAACAATGAAGAAAAAAGCTGGCAGTAAAAAAGATTCAAAACACAATTCTTCTTGTTTGAAACTATATGCACACAATAGTTTTAGTAAAGTTAGCCTATTCTAAGTTGGTTTTAACTGTTTTTAACATTGTCCCTTTTGCCAGCACTCAGAATCATCTTCTGACTTCCTACTGATAAAAAATGCTTTTCTTGGGCTGGAAATACAATTTTGACATTTTGCTGTTAATTCACTATGAATGTTAAAATGATGAAAAATGACATTTTTAGTGTTTTTTTTTGTTTAAATTGAAAAATGGGAAAAAATTTAAGTTTGAAATTTTCTAGTTTTAGCTTAACAATGAGGAAAAAAGCTGGCAGTAAAAAAGTTTCAAAACACAATTTTTCTTGTTTGGAACTATATGCACACAATAGTTTTAGTAAAGTTAGCCTATTCTAAGTTGGTTTTAACTGTTTTTAACATTGTCCCTTTTGCCAGCACTCAGAATCATCTTCTGACTTCTTACTGATAAAAAGTGCTTTTCTTGGGCTTAAAATACAATTTTGACATTTTGCTGTTAATTCACTATGAATGGTTTAGTTTGCACAAAACAAGTTAGAAATAATGAAAAATGACATTTTTATTGTTTTTTTATGTTTAAAAGCAAAATGGAAAAAAAAATATTAAGATTGAAATGTTCTAGTTTTAGCTTAACAATGAGGAAAAAAGCTGGCAGTAAAAAAGAATCAAAACACAATTTTTCTTGTTTGGAACTATAGCACACAACAGTTTTAGTAAAGTTAGCCTATTCTAAGTTGGTTTTAACTGTTTTTAACATTGTCCCTTTTGCCAGCACTCAGAATCATCTTCTGACTTCCAACTGATAAAAAATGCTTTACTTGGGCTGGAAATACAATTTTGACATTTTGCTGTTATTTCACTATGAATGGTTTAGTTTGCACAAAACAAGTTAGAAATGATGAAAAATGACATTTTTATTGTTTTTTTTATGTTTAAATTGAAAAATGGGAAAAAATTTAAATTTGAACTTTTGTAGTTATAGCTTAACAATGAGGAAAAAAGCTGGCAGTAAAAAAGATTCAAAACACAATTCTTCTTGTTTGAAACTATATGCACATAATAGTTTTAGTAAAGTTAGCCTATTCTAATTTGGTTTTAACTGTTTTTAACATTGTCCCTCTTGCCAGCACTCAGAATCATCTTCTGACTTCTTACTGATAAAAAAATGCTTTTCTTGGGCTGGAAATACACTTTTGACATTTTGCTGTTAATTCACTATGACTGGTTTAGTTTAAAAAAACAAGTTAGAAATGATGAAAACTGACGATTTTTAGTGGTTTCTTTATGTTTAAAAGCAAAATGGGAAAAAAAATTAAGTTTGAAATTTTCTAGTTTTAGCTTAACAATGAGGAAAAAAGCTGGCAGTAAAAAAGTTTCAAAACACAATTTTTCTTGTTTGGAACTATATGCACACAATAGTTTTAGTAAAGTTAGCCTATTCTAATTTGGTTTTAAGTGTTTTTAACATTGTCCCTTTTGCCAGCACTCAGAATCATCTTCTGACTTCCTACTGATAAAAAATGCTTTTCTTGGGCTGGAAATACAATTTTGACATTTTGCTGTTATTTCACTAAGAATGGTTTAGTTTGCACAAAACAAGTTAGAAATGATGAAAAATGACATTTTTAGTGTTTTTTTTATGTTTAAATTGAAAAATGGGGAAAAAATTTAAAATTGAAATTTTCTAGTTATAGCTTAACAATGAGGAAAAAAGCTGGCAGTAAAAAAGATTCAAAACACAATTTTTCTTGTTTGGAACTATATGCACATAATAGTTTTAGTAAAGTTAGCCTCTTCTAATTTGGTTTTAACTGTTTTTAACATTGTCCCTCTTGCCAGCACTCAGAATCATCTTCTGACTTCTTACTGATAAAAAATGCTTTTCTTGGGCTTAAAATACAATTTTGACATTTTGCTGTTAATTCACTATGACTGGTTTAGTTTGCAAAAAACAAGTTAGAAATGATGAAAACTGACGATTTTTAGTGGTTTCTTTATGTTTAAAAGCAAAATGGGAAAAAAATTTAAGTTTGAAATTTTCTAGTTTTAGCTTAACAATGAGGAAAAAAGCTGGCAGTAAAAAAGAATCAAAACACAATTTTTCTTGTTTGGAACTATAGCACACAACAGTTTTAGTAAAGTTAGCCTATTCTAAGTTGGTTTTAATTGTTTTTAACATTGTCCCTTTTGCCAGCACTCAGAATCATCTTCTGACTTCTTACTGATAAAATGTGCTGAAAATACAATTTTGACATTTTGCTGTTAATTCACTATGAATGGTTTAGTTTGCACAAAACAAGTTAGAAATAATGAAAAATGACATTTTTATTGTTTCTTTATGTTTAAAAGCAAAATGGAAAAAAAACAATTAAGATTGAAATGTTCTAGTTTTAGCTTAACAATGAGGAAAAAAGCTGGCAGTAAAAAAGTTTCAATACACAATTTTTCTTGTTTGGAACTATAGCACACAACAGTTTTAGTAAAGTTAGCCTATTCTAAGTTGGTTTTAACTGTTTTTAACATTGTCCCTTTTGCCAGCACTCAGAATCATCTTCTGACTTCTTACTGATAAAAAATGCTTTTCTTGGGCTGAAAATAATATTTTGACATTTTGCTGTTAATTCACTATGAATGTTAAAATGATGAAAAATGACATTTTTAGTGTTTTTTTTTGTTTAAATTGAAAAATGGGAAAAAAAATTAATTTTGAAATTTTCTAGTTTTAGCTTAACAATGAGGAAAAAAGCTGGCAGTAAAAAAGTTTCAAAACACAATTTTTCTTGTTTGGAACTATATGCACATAATAGTTTTAGTAAAGTTAGCCTATTCTAAGTTGGTTTTAATTGTTTTTAACATTGTCCCTTATGCCAGCACTCAGAATCATCTTCTGACTTCCTACTGATAAAAAATGCTTTTCTTGGGCTGGAAATACAATTTTGACATTTTGCTGTTAATTCACTATGAATGTTAAAATGATGAAAAATGACATTTTTAGTGTTTTTTTTTGTTTAAATTGAAAAATGGGAAAAAATTTAAGTTTGAAATTTTCTAGTTTTAGCTTAACAATGAGGAAAAAAGCTGGCAGTAAAAAAGTTTCAAAACACAATTTTTCTTGTTTGGAACTATATGCACACAATAGTTTTAGTAAAGTTAGCCTATTCTAAGTTGGTTTTAACTGTTTTTAACATTGTCCCTTTTGCCAGCACTCAGAATCATCTTCTGACTTCTTACTGATAAAAAGTGCTTTTCTTGGGCTTAAAATACAATTTTGACATTTTGCTGTTATTTCACTATGAATGGTTTAGTTTGCACAAAACAAGTTAGAAATAATGAAAAATGACATTTTTATTGTTTTTTTATGTTTAAAAGCAAAATGGAAAAAAAAATATTAAGATTGAAATGTTCTAGTTTTAGCTTAACAATGAGGAAAAAAGCTGGCAGTAAAAAAGAATCAAAACACAATTTTTCTTGTTTGGAACTATAGCACACAACAGTTTTAGTAAAGGTAGCCTATTCTAAGTTGGTTTTAACTGTTTTTAACATTGTCCCTTTTGCCAGCACTCAGAATCATCTTCTGACTTCCAACTGATAAAAAATGCTTTTCTTGGGCTTGAAATACAATTTTGACATTTTGCTGTTATTTCACTATGAATGGTTTAGTTTGCACAAAACAAGTTAGAAATGATGAAAAATGACATTTTTATTGTTTTTTTTATGTTTGAATTGAAAAATGGGAAAAAATTTAAATTTGAACTTTTGTAGTTATAGCTTAACAATGAGGAAAAAAGCTGGCAGTAAAAAAGATTCAAAACACAATTCTTCTTGTTTGAAACTAAATGCACACAATAGTTTTAGTAAAGTTAGCCTATTGTAAGTTGGTTTTAACTGTTTTTAACATTGTCCCTTTTGCCAGCACTCAGAATCATCTTCTGACTTCCAACTGATAAAAAATGTTTTTCTTGGGCTGAAAATACAATTTTGACATTTTGCTGTTAATTCACTATGAATGGTTTAGTTTGCACAAAACAAGTTAGAAATGATGAAAAATGACATTTTTAGTGTTTTTTTTTTGTTTAAATTGAAAAATGGGAAAAAAAATTAAGTTTGAAATTTTCTAGTTTTAGCTTAACAATGAGGAAAAAAGCTGGCAGTAAAAAAGTTTCAAAACACAATTTTTCTTGTTTGGAACTATATGCACATAATAGTTTTAGTAAAGTTAGCCTATTCTAAGTTGGTTTTAATTGTTTTTAACATTGTCCCTTATGCCAGCACTCAGAATCATCTTCTGACTTCTTACTGATAAAAAGTGCTTTTCATGGGCTTAAAATACAATTTTGACATTTTGCTGTTAATTCACTATGAATGGTTTAGTTTGCAAAAAACAAGTTAGAAATGATGAAAAATTACAATTTTTAGAGGTTTCTTTATGTTTAAAAGCAAAATGGGAAAAAAAAATAAGATTGAAATGTTCTATTTTTAGCTTAACAATGAGGAAAAAAGCTGGCAGTAAAAAAGTTTCAATACACAATTTTTCTTGTTTGGAACTATAGCACACAACAGTTTTAGTAAAGTTAGCCTATTCTAAGTTGGTTTTAACTGTTTTTAACATTGTCCCTTTTGCCAGCACTCAGAATCATCTTCTGACTTCTTACTGATAAAAAATGCTTTTCTTGGGCTGAAAATACAATTTTGACATTTTGCTGTTAATTCACTATGAATGGTTTAGTTTGCAAAAAACAAGTTAGAAATGATGAAAACTGACGATTTTTAGTGGTTTCTTTATGTTTAAAAAAAAAATGGGAAAAAAATTTAAGTTTGAAATTTTCTAGTTTTAGCTTAACAATGAGAAAAAAAGCTGGCAGTAAAAAAGATTCAAAACACAATTCTTCTTGTTTGAAACTATATGCACACAATAGTTTTAGTAAAGTTAGCCTATTCTAAGTTGGTTTTAACTGTTTTTAACATTGTCCCTTTTGCCAGCACTCAGAATCATCTTCTGACTTCTTAGTGATAAAAAGTGCTTTTCTTGGGCTTAAAATACAATTTTGACATTTTGCTGTTAATTCACTATGAATGGTTTAGTTTGCAAAAAACAAGTTAGAAATGATGAAAAATTACAATTTTTATTGTTTTTTTTAAGTTTAAAAGCAAAATGGAAAAAAAAAAATTAAGATTGAAATGTTCTAGTTTAGCTTAACAATGAGGAAAAAAGCTTGCAGTAAAAAAGAATCAAAACACAATTTTTCTTGTTTGGAACTATAGCACACAACAGTTTTAGTAAAGTTAGCCTATTCTAAGTTGGTTTTAATTGTTTTTCACATTGTCCCTTTTGCCAGCACTCAGAATCATCTTCTGACTTCTTAGTGATAAAAAGTGCTTTTCTTGGGCTTAAAATACAATTTTGACATTTTGCTGTTAATTCACTATGAATGGTTTAGTTTGCAAAAAACAAGTTAGAAATGATGAAAAATTACAATTTTTATTGTTTTTTTTAAGTTTAAAAGCAAAATGGAAAAAAAAAAATTAAGATTGAAATGTTCTAGTTTAGCTTAACAATGAGGAAAAAAGCTGGCAGTAAAAAAGATTCAAAACACAATTTTTCTTGTTTGGAACTATATGCACATAATAGTTTTAGTAAAGTTAGCCTCTTCTAATTTGGTTTTAACTGTTTTTAACATTGTCCCTCTTGCCAGCACTCAGAATCATCTTCTGACTTCTTACTGATAAAAAATGCTTTTCTTGGGCTTAAAATACAATTTTGACATTTTGCTGTTAATTCACTATGACTGGTTTAGTTTGCAAAAAACAAGTTAGAAATGATGAAAACTGACAATTTTTAGTGGTTTCTTTATGTTTAAAAGCAAAATGGGAAAAAAATTTAAGTTTGAAATTTTCTAGTTTTAGCTTAACAATGAGGAAAAAAGCTGGCAGTAAAAAAGAATCAAAACACAATTTTTCTTGTTTGGAACTATAGCACACAACAGTTTTAGTAAAGTTAGCCTATTCTAATTTGGTTTTAATTGTTTTTAACATTGTCCCTTTTGCCAGCACTCAGAATCATCTTCTGACTTCTTAGTGATAAAAAGTGCTTTTCTTGGGCTTAAAATACAATTTTGACATTTTGCTGTTAATTCACTATGAATGGTTTAGTTTGCAAAAAACAAGTTAGAAATGATGAAAAATTACAATTTTTATTGTTTTTTTTAAGTTTAAAAGCAAAATGGAAAAAAAAAAATTAAGATTGAAATGTTCTAGTTTAGCTTAACAATGAGGAAAAAAGCTTGCAGTAAAAAAGAATCAAAACACAATTTTTCTTGTTTGGAACTATAGCACACAACAGTTTTAGTAAAGTTAGCCTATTCTAAGTTGGTTTTAATTGTTTTTCACATTGTCCCTTTTGCCAGCACTCAGAATCATCTTCTGACTTCTTAGTGATAAAAAGTGCTTTTCTTGGGCTTAAAATACAATTTTGACATTTTGCTGTTAATTCACTATGAATGGTTTAGTTTGCACAAAACAAGTTAGAAATAATGAAAAATGACATTTTTATTGTTTCTTTATGTTTAAAAGCAAAATGGAAAAAAAAAATTAAAGTTTGAAATGTTCTAGTTTTAGCTTAACAATGAGGAAAAAAGCTGGCAGTAAAAAAGTTTCAATACACAATTTTTCTTGTTTGGAACTATAGCACACAACAGTTTTAGTAAAGTTAGCCTATTCTAAGTTGGTCTTAACTGTGTTACGGCCCTGGCCATAAGGGGGCATCTTGTTGTGGTTTCCCTCTGCCGCTCCTATTTGTGCACAGGTGTTCCTGGTTCGGCTTGCCTGATTGGAGCTACTATATAAGGCACCAACATGTGCCTTCTCGGGGGGTCGGCTCCTCTGCTCTCTCCTCCTCGCACTCCCGTGCTCCTGCTCCTGCTCCTGCTCCTGCTCCTTCGCCTTCGCCCATGCACATTTGAGTTTGTCTTTTCTTTTACGCACCACATTCATATCGCACCCATACACCTGCTCTTCACTCACACAACACCACCTACACCACTGATCTTCCCATACTCACACCTCATACTCTTATTTTTTGTTAATATTACTTATCTTTGTTTAATAAATATTTACTTTTGCGCACCTTACCTCCGTTGTGGTCTCCCTTTTTGTTATGGCCTTGAGCCAGTCATAACAAAATGGGGGCTCGTCCTTTAGGTTTAGAATCCGCGTTTGCCTTGGTTTAGTGGATTTTGTTTGTGTTTTCCGTGTTTTGGTTAAGAAGCCGGTTTTGGTTGAGCGTTTTACGCATTTGGCGCAGCTGTCCCTTGTGAGTATTCAGGATCTTGTGGATGAAGTTGTGCGTGCGTCTGATGGGCGTGTAATTCGGGATATTTCCTGTGACGTCAATATCCTTATTTGGATTAGGGTTGCGCTCTTTGGGAGACTCAGGAGGTTTGTCTCGTCCCGTGTTCTGGTTGGTATTCGGGATCTTGTGTATGAGGTTGTGCGTGCGTCTGATGGGCGTGTAATTCGGGGTGTTTCCCGTGACGTCATTGTCCTTATTTGGATTAGGGTTGCGCTCTTTGGGAGACTCAGGTGGTTTGTCTCGTACCCGTGTTGGTGCGTTTTTGTCTCTCCATGGCGTTTGTCAGCTGCGGCTGTTATCTGGACATGGAGGTGAGTGTGTGACTTGTAATGTGCACTGGCGCTGGAAGGTGGGAAATCCCTTGTAGGTTTAGCGGTGTTTCTCATTAGGGGATTCGCTGCGGTTTAAACTTTTAGTGTGGAAGTTGAGGGCGGGTCGGAGCTTCCCTCTTCCCCTCTCCCTACGTCGGCTCGGGAGCGCGCCGTGGTTACGGGGAATCGCCGGCGTGCTGGTTGTTCTCCCGTGCCAGCGGTATTTGGCGCATAAGAACCCATCGCCACGCTTCCCGAAGACTAGGGGTGAGTTTGTAAGATTTTTTGGTTAGGTAGATAGCGGGATTTCTGATCTTCTTTTTGTGTGCATTGCTAAGCTGTCACTTTCGCTTGGTCTTGTTTGTTTGTAGCCATGGATGAGTTTGTGGAGGATTTTGTTGAATCACCGTGTGAACAAGGTTTGGACCACTGCACTAAGAAGCAGTTGATTATGATTGCAGAGCATTTTGATGTTGATGTCGGTGATACGAAAAGAATTAAGAGTATTGTTAAGGGTAATTTGAAGGTTGGGTTGTTTGAGTTGGGCGTTTTGAAGCAGGTGGCGCAGCCTGTTGGTGTGGACTCAGCGTTTGTATCAAGTGCCGCTGGTTTAACTTTTGAGCAGCAGAGAGAATTGGAGTTAGTGAAACATCGGGTGGAAATGGCAAAACTTGAAATTGAAAGTCAGAGACTAGCGTTGATCAGAGAAGGTAGGCTTGGTTCGTCTGGTAATGAGCGTGCGTCAGGAGCGCATGTGAGTAGAGATGAGCTTGATGATTTAAAGCTTGTTCCTAAGTTTGATGAGAGTGATCCAGAGACCTTTTTCTGTTTGTTTGAACGTTTAGCGGATGCTCGGGGTTGGTCTGGACAGGCTCGTATTTTGATGTTGCAGTGCGTGTTAACTGGTAAAGCGCAACAAGCGTTTTCAGCGTTGCGTAATGTTGACGGCGCTAGGTATTCGGATGTTAAAGGTGCTGTGTTGAAAGTTTATGAGCTTGTTCCTGAAGCATATAGACAGCGTTTTCGGAGTTGGAGACGTGGGGATAGGTCGCATTTGGGGTTTATGCGTGATTTGGTAACACATTTTGAGAGTTGGTGTTCTTCTGCAGGCGTTAAAACATTGGATGACTTAAAGGAACTTATTTTGTTGGAGCAGTTCAAAAATTCAATTTCTGACAATATTTCTGTGTACGTTGGTGAGCGTGGAGTTAAGACTGTTGCTGAAGCCGCTGCGCTCGCGGACGACTTTTTTCTGACACATTCTATGAGTAATAGTGCGCTTAATGGGTCTTTTCGTTATGAGTCGAGGAATTAATGCCTCAAGCTAGGCGGATTTCTCCTGAACGTAGTCCTGCGTTGTGTACTGGTTCTGTCGTGAGTACTGCTGTGTCTGGGGTGTGTGAGGTTGCACCGGGGTTAAGATCTTTTCTGCCGTTCATTACAGAGGGCTATGTTTCTCTTGTGGAGGGTGATGAACGTGTGCGCGTCAAATTTTTGCGTGACACTGGAGCAGTTGATTTATTTATTGTAGCCTCAGCGCTTCCTTTTTCTGGGCGGACTTCAGTTGGCTCCTCTGTTTCTGTTGTGGGAATGGGCCTTAGTGTTTTAGATGTACCACGACACAGGGTGATTCTGTCTTGTGATTTCTTTCAGGGGGAAGTTTGTGTTGGGGTGCGTCCAGCTTTTCCGGTGGATGGTGTCTCTATGATCTTGGATTTCTCACGACCAGTGCGGACATCTTGGGGTCAGGAAAACCTATGATCGTGTTATGGGGCTTGCTCCTTGGACATACAGCACGTCAAAGGCCGAGATTACATCGTGGCGGATGCACTCTCTCGGGCTGGGTAACATTTTGGGAAGGCCGTTGGCTTCACCCCACCGTGTTCTGCTGTTCTGGGACGGCACGGTGGTTTTCCCCTTGTCCCGGGGCCGCCCAGCCACATTAGGTATTATTTCTGTTGATCTAGTGTAAAGGCTAAAGCTTTCTGTTGGATCTTGTGAGCTGACTCTACTTGACTAGTTTTGCTAATGTAAGCCACCTTCACTTTTTATGTACGGGTCCCTTAGTGGGGTCCCTTTTTTGTAGGGGGGGGGTGTTACGGCCCTGGCCATAAGGGGGCATCTTGTTGTGGTTTCCCTCTGCCGCTCCTATTTGTGCACAGGTGTTCCTGGTTCGGCTTGCCTGATTGGAGCTACTATATAAGGCACCAACATGTGCCTTCTCGGGGGGTCGGCTCCTCTGCTCTCTCCTCCTCGCACTCCCGTGCTCCTGCTCCTGCTCCTGCTCCTGCTCCTGCTCCTTCGCCTTCGCCCATGCACATTTGAGTTTGTCTTTTCTTTTACGCACCACATTCATATCGCACCCATACACCTGCTCTTCACTCACACAACACCACCTACACCACTGATCTTCCCATACTCACACCTCATACTCTTATTTTTTGTTAATATTACTTATCTTTGTTTAATAAATATTTACTTTTGCGCACCTTACCTCCGTTGTGGTCTCCCTTTTTGTTATGGCCTTGAGCCAGTCATAACAACTGTTTTTAACATTGTCCCTTTTGCCAGCACTCAGAATCATCTTCTGACTTCTTACTGATAAAAAGTGCTTTTCTTGGGCTTAAAATACAATTTTGACATTTTGCTGTTAATTCACTATGAATGGTTTAGTTTGCACAAAACAAGTTAGAAATAATGAAAAATGACATTTTTATTGTTTCTTTATGTTTAAAAGCAAAATGGGAAAAAAATTTAAGATTGAAATTTTCTAGTTTTAGCTTAACAATGAAGAAAAAAGCTGGCAGTAAAAAAGATTCAAAACACAATTCTTCTTGTTTGAAACTATATGCACACAATAGTTTTAGTAAAGTTAGCCTATTCTAATTTGGTTTTAACTGTTTTTAACATTGTCCCTTTTGCCAGCACTCAGAATCATCTTCTGACTTCTTACTGATAAAAAATGCTTTTCTTGGGCTGAAAATACAATTTTGACATTTTGCTGTTAATTCACTATGAATGGTTTAGTTTGCAAAAAACAAGTTAGAAATGATGAAAACTGACGATTTTTAGTGGTTTCTTTATGTTTAAAAAAAAATGGGAAAAAAATTTAAGTTTGAAATTTTCTAGTTTCAGCTTAACAATTAAGAAAAAAGCTGGCAGTAAAAAAGAATCAAAACACAATTTTTCTTGTTTGGAACTATAGCACACAACAGTTTTAGTAAAGTTAGCCTATTCTAAGTTGGTTTTAATTGTTTTTAACATTGTCCCTTTTGCCAGGGACAATGGCAGCTCGAGCTGAGGAGATGAGATAAAAAGTGCTTTTCTTGGGCTTAAAATACAATCTTGACATTTTGCTGTTAATTCACTATGAATGGTTTAGTTTGCAAAAAACAAGTTAGAAATGATGAAAAATTACAATTTTTAGGGGTGTCTTTATGTTTAAAAGCAAAATGGGAAAAAAATTTAAGATTGAAATTTTCTAGTTTTAGCTTAACAATGAGGAAAAAAGCTGGCAGTAAAAAAGATTCAAAACACAATTCTTCTTGTTTGAAACTGTATGCACACAATAGTTTTAGTAAAGTTAGCCTATTCTAAGTTGGTTTTAACTGTTTTTAACATTGTCCCTTTTGCCAGCACTCAGAATCATTTTCTGACTTCTTACTGATAAAAAATGCTTTTCTTGGGCTTAAAATACAATTTTGACATTTTGCTGTTAATTCACTATGACTGGTTTAGTTTGCAAAAAACAAGTTAGAAATGATGAAAACTGACGATTTTTAGTGGTTTCTTTATGTTTAAAAGCAAAATGGGAAAAAAATTTAAGTTTGAAATTTTCTAGTTTTAGCTTAACAATGAGGAAAAAAGCTGGCAGTAAAAAAGAATCAAAACACAATTTTTCTTGTTTGGAACTATAGCACACAACAGTTTTAGTAAAGTTAGCCTATTCTAATTTGGTTTTAATTGTTTTTAACATTGTCCCTTTTGCCAGCACTCAGAATCATCTTCTGACTTCTTACTGATAAAAAATGCTTTTCTTGGGCTGAAAATACAATTTTGACATTTTGCTGTTAATTCACTATGAATGGTTTAGTTTGCACAAAACAAGTTAGAAATAATGAAAAATGACATTTTTATTGTTTCTTTATGTTTAAAAGCAAAATGGAAAAAAAAAATTAAAGTTTGAAATGTTCTAGTTTTAGCTTAACAATGAGGAAAAAAGCTGGCAGTAAAAAAGTTTCAATACACAATTTTTCCTGTTTGGAACTATAGCACACAACAGTTTTAGTAAAGTTAGCCTATTCTAAGTTGGTTTTAACTGTTTTTAACATTGTCCCTTTTGCCAGCACTCAGAATCATCTTCTGACTTCTTACTGATAAAAAGTGCTTTTCTTGGGCTTAAAATACAATTTTGACATTTTGCTGTTAATTCACTATGAATGGTTTAGTTTGCACAAAACAAGTTAGAAATAATGAAAAATGACATTTTTATTGTTTCTTTATGTTTAAAAGCAAAATGGGAAAAAAATTTAAGATTGAAATTTTCTAGTTTTAGCTTAACAATTAAGAAAAAAGCTGGCAGTAAAAAAGAATCAAAACACAATTTTTCTTGTTTGGAACTATAGCACACAACAGTTTTAGTAAAGTTAGCCTATTCTAAGTTGGTTTTAATTGTTTTTAACATTGTCCCTTTTGCCAGGGACAATGGCAGCTCAAGCTGAGGAGATGAGATAAAAAGTGCTTTTCTTGGGCTTAAAATACAATCTTGACATTTTGCTGTTAATTCACTATGAATGGTTTAGTTTGCAAAAAACAAGTTAGAAATGATGAAAAATTACAATTTTTAGAGGTGTCTTTATGTTTAAAAGCAAAATGGGAAAAAAATTTAAGATTGAAATTTTCTAGTTTTAGCTTAACAATGAGGAAAAAAGCTGGCAGTAAAAAAGATTCAAAACACAATTCTTCTTGTTTGGAACTATAGCACACAACAGTTTTAGTAAAGTTAGCCTATTCTAAGTTGGTTTTAACTGTTTTTAACATTGTCCCTTTTGCCAGCACTCAGAATCATCTTCTGACTTCCTACTGATAAAAAATGCTTTTCTTGGGCTGGAAATACAATTTTGACATTTTGCTGTTAATTCACTATGACTGGTTTAGTTTAAAAAAACAAGTTAGAAATGATGAAAACTGACGATTTTTAGTGGTTTCTTTTATGTTTAAAAGCAAAATGGGATAAAAATTTAAGTTTGAAATTTTCTAGTTTTAGCTTAACAATGAGGAAAAAAGCTGGCAGTAAAAAAAGAATCAAAACACAATTTTTCTTGTTTGGAACTATAGCACACAACAGTTTTAGTAAAGTTAGCCTATTCTAAGTTGGTTTTAATTGTTTTTAACATTGTCCCTTTTGCCAGCACTCAGAATCATCTTCTGACTTCTTACTGATAAAAAATGCTTTTCTTAAGCTGGAAATACAATTTTTACATTTTGCTGTTAATTCACTATGAATGGTTTAGTTTGCACAAAACAAGTTAGAAATGATGAAAAATGACATTTTTAGTGTTTTTTTTATGTTTAAAAGCAAAATGGGAAAAAATTTAAATTTGAAATTTTCTAGTTATAGCTTAACAATGAGGAAAAAAGCTGGCAGTAAAAAATAATCAAAACACAATTTTTCTTGTTTGGAACTATATGCACATAATAGTTTTAGTAAAGTTAGCCTATTCTAAGTTGGTTTTAATTGTTTTTAACATTGTCCCTCTTGCCAGCACTCAGAATTATCTTCTGACTTCTTACTGATAAAAAATGCTTTTCTTGGGCTTAAAATACAATTTTGACATTTTGCTGTTAATTTACTATGACTGGTTTAGTTTGCAAAAACAAGTTAGAAATGATGAAAACTGACGATTTTTAGTGGTTTCTTTATGTTTAAAAGCAAAATGGGAAAAAAATTTAAGTTTGAAATTTTCTAGTTTTAGCTTAACAATGAGAAAAAAAGCTGGCAGTAAAAAAGATTCAAAACACAATTCTTCTTGTTTGAAACTATATGCACACAATAGTTTTAGTAAAGTTAGCCTATTCTAAGTTGGTTTTAACTGTTTTTAACATTGTCCCTTTTGCCAGCACTCAGAATCATCTTCTGACTTCTTAGTGATAAAAAGTGCTTTTCTTGGGCTTAAAATACAATTTTGACATTTTGCTGTTAATTCACTACGAATGGTTTAGTTTGCAAAAAACAAGTTAGAAATGATGAAAAATTACAATTTTTATTGTTTTTTTTAAGTTTAAAAGCAAAATGGAAAAAAAAAAATTAAGATTGAAATGTTCTAGTTTAGCTTAACAATGAGGAAAAAAGCTTGCAGTAAAAAAGAATCAAAACACAATTTTTCTTGTTTGGAACTATAGCACACAACAGTTTTAGTAAAGTTAGCCTATTATAAGTTGGTTTTAATTGTTTTTCACATTGTCCCTTTTGCCAGCACTCAGAATCATCTTCTGACTTCTTACTGATAAAAAGTACTTTTCTTGGGCTTAAAAAACAATTTTGACATTTTGCTGTTAATTCACTATGAATGGTTTAGTTTGCACAAAACAAGTTAGAAATGATGAAAAATGACATTTTTAGTGTTTTTTTTTTATGTTTAAAAGCAAAATGGGAAAAAAATTTTAAGATTGAAATTTTCTAGTTATAGCTTAACAATGAGGAAAAAAACTGGCAGTAAAAAAAGAATCAAAACACAATTTTTCTTGTTTGGAACTATATGCACATAATAGTTTTAGTAAAGTTAGGCTATTCTAAGTTGGTTTTAATAGTGTTTAACATTCTCCCCTTTGCAAGCACTCAGAATCATTTTTGACTTGTCACGGATAAGAGGTGGTTTTCTTGGGCTAAAAATAAAATTTTGACATTTTGCTGTTTTCACTAGGAATGGTTTAGTTTGCACAAAACAAGTTAGAAATGATTAAAAAAAAACAAAACATTTTTAGTGGTTTCTTTATGTTTAAAAGCATAATGGGAAAAAAAATTTAAGATTGAAATTTTCTAGTTTTAACTTAACAATGAGGGAAAAACCTGGCAGTAAAAAAGTTTCAAAACACAATTTTTCTTTTTTGGAACTACATATGCACACAATAGTTTTAGTAAATTTAGCCTATTCTAAGTTGGTTTTAACTGTTTTTAACATTGTCCCTTTAGCCAACACTCAGAAACATCTTCTGACTTCTTACTGATAAAAATTGCTTTTCTTGGGCTGAAAATACAATTTTGACATTTTGCTGTTAATTCACTATGAATGGTTTAGTTTGCACAAAACAAGTTAGAAATTATGAAAAATGACATTTTTAGTGTTTTTTTTATGTTTAAAAGCAAAATGAAAAAAAAAAAAAAGTTTGAAATTAGCTAGTTTCAGCTTAACAGTGAGGAAAAAAGCTGGCAGTAAAAAAGTTTCAAAACACAATTTTTTTTTGTTTGGAACTATATGCACACAATAGTTTTAGTAAAGTTAGCCTATTCTAAGTTGGTTTTAACTGTTTTTAACATTGTCCCCTTTGCAAGCACTCAGAATCATCTTCCGACTTCTTACTGATAAAAAGTACTTTTCTTGGGCTTAAAATACAATTTTGACATTTTGCTGTTATTTCACTATGAATGGTTTAGTTTGCACAAAACAAGTTAGAAATGATAAAAAAATGACCATTTTTAGTGGTTTCTTTATCTTTAAAAGCAAAATGGAAAAAAAAATTTAGTTTGAAATTGGCTAGTTTTAGCTTAACAGAGAGGAAAAAAGCTGGCATTAAAAAAGTTTCAAAACACAATTTTTCTTGTTTGGAACTAAATGCACACAATAGTTTTAGGAAAGTTAGCCTATTCGAAGTTGGTTTTAACAGTGTTTAACATTCTCCCCTTTGCAAGCACTCGGAATCATCTTCTGACTTCTTTCTTACTGATAAAAAGTAGCTTTTCTTGGGCTGAAAATACAATTTTGACATTTTGTTGTTAATTCACTATGAATGGTTTAATTTGCACAAAACAAGTTAGAAATGATATAAAAAAATGAATATTTCTTGTGGATTTTCATGTTTAAAAGCAAAATGGAAAAAAATGTCAAGTTTCAAATTTACGCTTTTCAGCACAACAGTGCGGACAAAAGCTGGCAGTAAAAACGTTTCAAAACACAATTTTTCTTGTTGGGAATTAAATGCACACAATAGTTTTAGTAGTTTTAGTAAAGTTAGCCTATTCTAAGTTGGTTTTAACAGTTTTTAACATTCTCCCCTTTGCAAGCACTCACAATCATCTCCTGACTTCTTACAGACAGAAACTGCTTTTCATGTGCTGAAAACATGATTTTGACATTTTGCTGTTAATTAACTATGAATGGTTTAGTTTGTACAAAACAAGTTAAAAATGATCAATGAACTTTCATAGTGATTTCTTTATGTTTGAAAAGCAAAATGTAAAGAAAATTTAAGTTTGAAATTTGTTGTTTTCATTAGAACAGTAAGGAAAAAGGCTGCTTAGTACAAAATTTCAAAACACTTTTTTTCTTGTTTGGAACTAAATGCACTCAATAGTTTTAGTAACGTTAGCCTATTCTAAGTTGGTTTTAACTGTTTTCAATATTCTTCCTTTTGCCAGCACTCAGAATCATCTTCTGACTTCTTACTGATAAAAAGTGCTTTTCATGTGCTGAAAAAATTATTTTGACATTTTGCTGTTAATTTATTAAGAGTTGTCTAGTTTGCACAAAACAAGTTAGAAATGATATAAAATGAACTTTCATAGTGGTTTCTTTATGTTTGAAAAGCAAAATGTAAAGACAATTCAAGTTTGAAATTTGCTGTTTTCATTAGAACAGTGAGAAAAAAGGCTGGTAATGAGAAACAGTCAAACCACTTATTTTCCTGTTTGGAACTAAATTCACAAAATAGTTTTAGTAAAGTTAGCCTATTCTAAGTTGGTTTTAACAGTTTTTAACATTCTCCCCGTTGCCAGCACTCAGAATCACCTTTTGACTTCTGACTGACAAAAACTGCTTTTCAGCGGCTGAAAACATGATGTTGACATTTTGCTGTTAATTCACTTTGAATGGTCTAGTTTGCACAAAACAAGTTAGAAATGATCAAAAATGAACATTTCTAGTGGTTTCTTTATGTTTGAAAAGCAAAATGGAAAGAAAATTTAAGTTTGAAATTTGTTGTTTTCATCCTCCTGTGCAGGAAGAGTTATCCCAGCAGAAGGTAGGACTGGATCTATGTGGGCAGGCTCTGGAAATGCTGCATCACATCAGCCTTCAACAGAGCAAGCATCTGCAAGATCTTCAGGCCCAGTTCATCCACAGGACCTTAGCCTCTAACTGGACCCCAGAACCTTCAACCACCGACCCGGAAGTTTTCGATGGGACTCTTGGGAAGTGTAGGGGCTTCCTTCTTCAATGCTCTCATATCTTTGCTCTCCGTCCACAGACTTTTCATTCCGACATGACTAAGGTTCTCTACATAGTGGGGCTCCTGCGAGGACGTGCTTACAATGGGTGGAGGCAGAGAACTTCGGATCCCCACTTACCACTCGATCCCTGGACGCTTTCCTTTGCTCTTTCCGAGCGGCATTCGACCTTCCGGACCACGCAGGCAACGTATCCCGGAGATTGTTACGGATCACCCAGGGGAAGGAGTCGGTTTCGGAATACTCAATTCGATTCCGGTTACGTGGAATTTTTATGGAAGGGCTGAACCACCATCTGTGACACAAACTGGCGATGAGAGGTGAGTCATCAGATCTAAACACCCTTATAAATCTTGCTATCCAATTAGATAACAGCCTTAGGGAAAATCGACCAAGGGGAGATCTCGGACCACCACGACTCTCCTCCCTCAGCTCCCCGTTCCGTCGGAGGTCCTCTCCAGTTCGTTCTCCTGTGGATACTGCCTCTCCTGAGTATAACCCCGATCTTTTGGAACCCATGCAGTTGGGAAAGACAGCCTTGTCTGCAGAAGAGAGAGCGCAGACTCAGGAGTGGGAGTTGTTTGTAATGTGGTGAGCGGAGCCACCTTCTGCCCAACTACCCTGTGAGACCAAGAAAAGATGATCGACCTACAACAAAAGGGTACCTGGTGAGCTCGACCCAAGTCATGTCTGTCAGTCATTCCCGTTAATACCATACAAGTGACTCTAATGATCTCTCCTTCTTCCTCATTAACTGTAAAAGCGTTAATGAACTCTGGTGCCGATGGCAATTTCATGGATGCTGAGCTTTTTCTTTCTTTCTTTCTTTCTTTCTTTCTTTCTTCCTTTCTTTCTTTTTCTCTCTCTCTCTCCCACGGTGGTGGGATTACGGTAAGGTCCAGATCAAACAGCTGCGTCAGCAGTACACTCGTGGTGTCACGGGCGACAAAGCCCGACGTGTGAGAGAACTGGAGCTGCAGGTGGTGGAGCTGCAGTCTTTGGTAGACTAAACTGGGGATGGGGGTCGTGTAAGTTCTCTCAGCTCTAAGCGTTCGGCGTTAGCCGACCTGCTGTGTACCGCCACCCAGGGGGCGCTAGTGAGATCCCGCCATGTGGACCTCTCCCAAATGGACGCCCCTTCCCGGTTCTTTTTTGGTCTAGAGAAGAGGAACGGCCAGAAGAACATCATGCAGTCTCTTCATCCTGACGGTAACACCATCATCACAGACTCCGGTCAGATCAGGTCGTACGCCTCGAGTTTCTACGACCGTCTGTTTACGTCTGGTCTGGGACGAGACCAAGACAGCACTGTGTGGAGGGGTTTCCTGGAGGGTCTGCCTCAGGTCAACAGGGAGCAGAACCGCTGTCTGTCTGGCCCCATTACTCTACCTGAACTGACTGCGGCCCTAGGGGGGATGAAGACCGGCAGGGCTCCCGGCATCGATGGCCTCCCAGTGGAGTTTTATAAAGCCTTCTGGGATATATTGGGTGAGGATCTGCTGGAGGTGTTCACGGAGGGCCTGCAAGATGGTCGCCTGCCTTTGAGTTGTCGTAGAGCGGTGCTGGCTTTATTGCCTAAGACGGGTGATTTACAACTACTTCAGAACTGGAGGCCCATATCGCTGCTCTGCACGGATTATAAGATCCTATCCAAAGTTCTGGCCTCTCGTCTTCGTCACGTCATGGCCTCTGTGGTCCATGCTGACCAGACCTACTGCGTGCCTGGAAGGCTGATAAGTGATAACATCACGCTGGTCCGCGACGTTTTGGATGTCTCCAACTCGTCAGGCGTCGACCTTGGTCTGATCTTGGTGGATCAGGAAAAGGCGTTCGACAGAGTCGAACACCAGTACCTGTGGCGTGCCTTGGCGGCGTTTGGGTTTGACCCTGTGTTCGTGGGTCGTGTCCGCACTTTATATAATGACATTGCGAGTGTTCTGAAGGTCAATGGGGGTTTGGGTACACCGTTCTCCGTGGGCGGGCCCTGCTCTACGGGACCGCTGTATCAGCGGGGGACTCACGACCGTCGGTGTACTATTGGACTGGACCGACTGTACCCACACCCGTACGGACGCTCTGGTCGCTCGTCTGGGCATAAGGTCGGCTCGGACTCTAGGAAGGCTACTCACCCACTGGAGGGGGCGACTCTCTCAGCAGGAGTGGGGTCTGTTGCGGGACTATGGCTCGGGTTCTCTCCTCCCCGACCCCACCGACCCCTTCCCTACTGTTGTCCTCGATCCTGACCTCCACGACTCCTCTGGTCCCTTGCTGACCGCTCCTGCTCCTGTCTCTTTGGACTCGGCCTCCGGAAAGTCTCTTTATAAACTGATGGTCCAGGCTCTGAACCACCAGCAATTAAACGGCCGCACAGACACCGTGTGGAGGGATCATCTGGGCTTGGGTCCTGACCAGGGCCCGGCCTGGTCCTTCCTGTGCAAGCCCCCCCTCAGTAAGAGACAGGGTGACCTGCAGTGGAAATTGCTACACGGAGCAGTGGCTGTGAATTCTTTTGTACATCGTGTAAATAGTTTCGAGGGTGAGGGGTGTCCGTTTTGTGGGGAGAGGGAGTCTGTTTTTCACTGTTTTTGGGGATGCGGTCGGCTGACGCAGCTGTTTGATCTGTTGAGGGGGGTGTTCAGGACTCTGGGGGCAGTTTTTGATGCACAGGTGTTTGTGGGAGGGGTCGGGTACTCTCGACGCAGCAGGAGGATGAGGCGCGTCCTGAACTTTCTCCTGGCTCAAGCTAAAATGGCCATCTATGTGAGCAGGAGGAGGATGGTACAGACTGGGACGGCTTTGTGTGTGAGGGAGGTGTTTAGGAAGATGGTGGAGGCACGGCTCAGGTTGGAGTTTGGAGTGTTTCAGATAAACCCCCGTTTATCTGAAACACTCCAAACTCCAACTGGAGGGTTGGAGGGTTGGAGGTTGGAGGGTTTTGAGGAGCTGTGGGGGTGTGAAGTGGTTTTGGCCACGGTGAAAGAGGGGGATCTTGCACTTGGGTTTCTGTTTGTGTGAGGGTGGGTGTTTGTGTGAGGGTGGGTGTTTGTGTGAGGGTGGGTGTTGGTGTGACGGTGGGTGGGAATTTGGGTCTATTTTTCTTTTTTGTTGTGTCATGTAAGTAGTGTTGATGGGAAATGTATGTGGTATAAATGTTGTTTATTGAATGTATTTTGTGGTTTGTTTTGTGTTTTGGCTGTACATAGTGTACACCGTGTGAACCGTGCTGTTTTTGGTGTTGTTGATATTGTGTATTTTGAGTTTTGTGTAAGTGCAAATACTAGTTGTAGAATGTTTTTTACAGGCAAATAAAGGTCTGTTAAAAATCAATCTCTCTCTCTCTCTGTCTCTCTCTCTCTTTCCGCAGTTTGTCTTAATACCCTTGCCGGCTAACGCTATTGTAGGCCGTCTGTTGTCTTCTGTGACACACCGCACAGCCATCTTAGAACTCCTCACTTCGGGTAATCATCGGGAACACATTCGTTTTATGTTATTGAACACTCCCAACTGTCCTGTGGTGTTGGGTATCCCTTGGCTTCAGTTGCACAACCCTCACATTTACTGGAAGTCTGGAAAAATAATAGGTTGGTGCACTCATTGTCACGCGGTGTGTCTTCGTTCTGTGATCCCTGCTGCATGTTCTGGTAAGATTAATCCTGTAGAAACCCCTGATATAGCTAATGTTCCGGCCGCTTATCATGATCTCTCTTTTGTTTTCTCTAAAACACATGCTCAGTCACTGCCACCTCACCGCCCTTACGACGGCCCCATTGACCTGCTCCCTGGTGCCACGTTTCCTAAAAGTAGCCTATACAACCTGTCTAAACCGGAATGTGCATCAATGGAGTCATACATCAAGGAAGCATTAGCAGAGGGGTTAATTCGTCCACCGTCGTCACCTTTGGGTGCAGGGTTTGTCTTTGTAGAGAAGAAGGACCGCTCGCTACGCCCATGCATTGATTACCGAGGCCTAAATCAAATCACTATACGCAACAAGTATCCACTCCCCCTTCTTAACTCCACCTTTGAACTGCTCCAAGGAGCGTCTGTATTCACAAAACTTGACCTCCGTAACGCATATCACCTGGTTCGGATCCGCCAAGGGGACGAGTGGAAAACTGGTTTCAACACCCATCTCGAAGACTTTGCATACCTGGTCATGCCTTTCGGACTTACTAATGCCCCAGCAGTGTTCCAATCCTTTATTAATGATGTGTTACGTGACTTCATCAATCATTTTGTGTTTGTATAGCTTGATGACATTCTGATTTTCTCTCTGTCACTAGAAGCTCACCAGGTCCATGTTAGAACGGTTCTTCAACGGTCGCTGGAAAATAAACTATTCGTCAAAGCAGAAAAATGTGAGTTCCATTCTACATCAGTTTTGTTCTTGGGGTTCAAGATCGGCTCCGGTACTATCGAGACCGACCCAGAAAAGATTTGGGCTGTTAAGGAGTGGCCTCGTCCTGGCACTCGGCGACAGCTACAGCAGTTCCTGGGATTTGCCAACTTTTACAGGCGATTTATCAAGAACTACAGCCAACTATGCACCCTTCTCTCAACTGACCTCCGCTGCTTGTTCCTTCAAGTGGTCTCCTGAGGCCGACGAGCCTTCTGTACCCCAAAGGAGAGATTCGTCCGCTCCTGTCCTCATCCAACCAGACCCTTCTCGCCAATTCGTCGTGGAGGTGGATGCATCTGACTCTGGGGTGGGTGCCGTCCTATCTCAGCGCTCCACTTCTGACGGCAAACTCCATCCCTGCGCCTTCTACTCTCGCCGACTCTCACCCACGAACAAAATTATGACGTGGGGAATCGCGAACTGCTCACCATAAAAGCGGCCCTGGAGGAATGGCGCCACTGGCTGGAAGGTGCGGAACCCCCTTTTCTAATTTGGACTGATCATAAGAACTTGTCTTACATACAATCTGCCAAGAGACTTAATGCACGCCAGGCTTGGTGGTAATTATTCTTCTCCCGGTTTAACTTCACTTTGACCTAGAGACCCGGTTCCCGCAATGCGAAGCCGGATGCTCTCTCTCGTCTCCATGTTACAGGTGACCCCGTCGGCGGACCCTCAGAGATAATTTCTCTCAGTTGTGTGGTGGAAGCCATCACCTGGGAGATAGAAAAGGGCGTCACTGAAGCCCTGCAGACTAGCACAGAATCAGGTAATCCTCCGTCTGGTTGTCTCTTTGTCCCGTTTTCTGTTCGCCCACAGGTCTTGCAGTGGGCCCATTCATCCCACTGGGCCTGCCACCCGGGAGTAAGCCGAACCATGGAAATCATCAGGCGACGATTTTGGTGGTCACCACTGAACAAAGACACCCGAGAGTTTGTTGGCTCCTGTGCAGTTTGTGCCCGTGGAAAGTCCTCTCACCGTCCGCCAGCTGGGTTTCATCACCCTCTACTCGTTCCGTCTCGTCCTTGGTCCCACGTGGCACTCGATTTTGTGACCGGCTTGCCTCCCTCTGACGGTAACACAGTGATCTTTACTATTGTTGACCGTTTCTCCAAATCAGCTCACTTTGTTCCTCTGCCCAAGCTACCCTCTGCTTTGGAAACAGCTCAACTACTTGTTTTACATGTTTTTTGTTTACATGGAAGATATCGTCTCGGACCGCGGCCCCCAATTCACCTCCCGAGTGTGGAAGGCCTTCTGTCAAGCCCTGGGAGCAACAGTGAGTCTGTCGTCGGGCTACCATCCCCAGACCAATGGCCAGACGGAACGGGCGAATCAGCACATTGAATCAGTCCTCCGCTGCATGGTAGCCGACACTCCTTCTGCTTGGAGCTCCTTCCTACCCTGGGCAGAATACGTCTACAATTCACAAACTTGTAGAGCCACGGGCCGGACCCCTTTTGATGTAACCCTTGGTTTTCAACCTCCTCTTTTCGCTCTCAGGAGTCCGAGATCTCGGTGCCATCAGTCCAATACCACCTCAAACGATGCCGACTGATGTGGATGCGCACTCGCAGAGCGCTGCTTCGGACCACGGAACAAAACCAGCAGATCGCCAACAGGCGGCGGACACTGGCTCCGGTTTATCAGGAGGGGCAGTCAGTTTGGCTGTCCTTAAAAACCATTCCCCTACAGGTCGAATCACGCAAACTGGCTCCCCGGTTCATCGGTCCATTCATCATCGAGAAGATCATTAACCCAGTCCAGGTACGCCTCCGCGTTCCACCTACCCTTCGTATTCATCCCGTTTTCCACATCTCGCAGGTCAAGCCCCATGTCTCCAGTCCTCTGCAGCACCCACGAGTTCTCTGCCGGCTCTGCGGATTCATGGACGGCGCCCCTGCATTCACGGTCAGTTGTCTTCTGGACGTCTGTCGCAGAGGTCGTGGACTTCAGTACCTGGTCGACTGGCAGGGATACCGCCCAGAAGAACATTCCTGGGTCCCACGTTCAGCCATCTTGGACAGCGACCTGGTCAGGAATTTCCACGCCTCCAACCCTGACAAACCAAGGCAACCTGGAGGTGGTCGTAGAGGGGTGTTACTGTTGTGGTTCCCTCAACCACCATCAGAGGGAGCCAGGGACCATCTCACCTTTCCCCCAATTCTACCTGATTTGGACCACCTGCGCCTAATTTCTCTACTGACTTTTTAAAGGCAGCCTCACCAGCATTCCCTGTCGGGTCTTCATGCCTTCCAGCTTTGGCTGACTCCCGACCCAACGGATATCCTTTAGGAACTGTGATTAACTCTTTGAAAACCTTATTGATCCCTTTTTGACTTCTGTTCCTTTGCTTACAGCCTTGCTGATCCTTGGTTAAATAAATCTTGTTTGATGTCATGCATTTGGGTCCTCCTCCTTCCACATCACAACACAAGAGTGATTTGCATTTACAGATCATCTCATTAGTGCCACCTTGCTTCAAGCTGAGGAGTTTGAAGAATACGCTGGGGAATTCCCCGAGCAGGCTTTGGCGGGAACCTTAAATGAATACGCTGCCCTCACTGGAAACAGGCTGATGTCAGAGCTGCTAGTCATCTATAGCAAAAAGGATTATCAATTCAATTCAATTTATTCAGGAATTTATAAAAAGAAAACAACAAAAAATAACTACAGGTACAAATAAAAATACACAAAGTCTGAAAAGTAATAAGGCTTATAAGCGCCTATCCCCTTTACTCTAAACATAAAGCGCTGCTACATTTACAATATAAGTTAACAGTTTATTTCTCTGTATAATTGAAACTTGAAACTTGAAACTTTTTTATTTCGGACTCAGTTTCCTATAACATTATATACATTAACAAAAACAAATCCTCATACTCAAATGATACAGGTGACCAAGAACAGGCTGAAGCAAAAAAAATGCTTGTGTGTCCAAAAAAACTAGCTTTTACAACATAGGTTATCTTGAAACAAATTTACAAAAAGATGAAAAAAAGGAAAAAAAAATGACAGAAATCACAAAGTTTAGTAACTTTCAAAATTAAATTGTGAGAGTTTCTTTTTAAAAATTTGAAACGAAACACATTCTTTTATATCTTTAGATATAAAATTATTCCATAAATGAGGTCCAACATAAGATAAACACCTTTGTCTGAACCCTTTTTCTGGTTTGGGGTAAAATAAATTTACAGTCATCTCTGAAATCATAAACAGTTTGTTGAAGTTTAAAGTATTTTTGTATATTTACGGGTAAAAGATTGAACTTAGCTTTAAACATAAATTTAAGTACTTTGAAATGATGTCAATCTTTAAATTTAATCAATCTAGATTTAATAAATAAAGGATGTGTGTGTTCAAAATACCCAACTTTGTTTATTAATCTTATTGCACGTTTCTGTAATAAAAAGATCTCATTAATTAAAGTTTTATATGTTCCACCCCACAGTTCAACACAATACGTAATTTAAGGAAGAATTAAAGAGGAGTAGATAACAGATAAAGCCTTAAAACTGAATAAATCTTTAGTTTTATACAGTATTCCTAGAGTTTTTGAGATTTTTGTCTTTATATATTTTAGATGTTGTTTCCATGTTAATTTAGCATTGATTATAATTCCTAAAAATTTAGTTTCATATACTCTTTCAATTTCAACATCATCTATTTTAAGTTTTGTATCACTATCAATATCCTTTTTATTACCAAAAATCATATATTTTGTGTTGCTGTATTAAGTGATAACTTATTTAAATCAAACCAGACTTTAAGCTGTTGTAGTTCATGTTGAATGTTGCTCAATAATTCCTGGAGTTTTTTTCCTGAACAGACTATTGTTGTGTCATCGGCAAAAATAATAAATTTAAATAAATTTGAACAATTACATATATCATTAATATTTATTTTAAAGAGTTTTGGTCCAATCACAGATCCTTGTGGTATTCCACAAGTTACCGATCTAAAGTTTGATCTTACATTGTGTATTTCAACACACTGTTTTCTGTTTTCTAAATAACTTTTTATCCAGGAATGTGCAGTTCCTCTAATACCATATTTTTCTAATTTTGTTAGTAATTGTTTATGATCTATAGTATCAAATGCTCGTTTTAAGTCTATATAGATACCAATTATATCATCAGAGTTCCTAGTCTCTGATGTTTTTCACTGACATGGCAATAAAAGCATTCTGATTCTGATTCTGATTACATATTCATTTCTGTCCATAGAGGAACTGACCTCCTCAATGATGTTCGTCACTGCGTAGGTAGTTGTTAACTGTTTTCTAAACCCAAACTGTTGTGGAGAAATTAACTGATTTTTTTCAAGAAAATTATCTAACTGTTTAACAAAAAGCTTTTCCAAAATTTTTGAAATTTGTGGTAAAAGTGAGATTGGTCTGTAATTTGATATGAGATGTTTGTTACCACCTTTGAATATGGGTATAACTTTTGCCATTTTCATGTCATCTGGTACAACGCCATGATAAAAAGATTGATTGCATATGTGAGTCAACGGTTGAGCAATTTGATCTATAACTTCTTTAATTATTATCACATCAGTTTGATTTATATCTGTTGATTTTTTATTTTTAAATGCTTTAACTATATTTTTCACATCCATTTCGGTTACTCCACGTAGGAACATCGACTTTACACTTGTATTTACCGTTTCTTTAATTTTATACTTGTCATAATTTATATTACCAGTATTTATTTTTGAAGCTAAAGTCTGTCCCATGTCTATAAAATAATTATTAAATTCATTAGATATACTCTCCAGGTTTTCTACTTTTATATTTTTCTCATTTTGAAAATAACTTGGGAAGTCTGTGTTTTTACATCTATCGGTTAATACATGATTTATAACATCCCATGTCTTTTTAATATTATTTTTACTATCCTCAAAAATCTTATTATAATACAATTGTCTCTGCTTTATTAAAATAGATGTCAGTTTATTTTTATAGTTTTTATACTCGTTCTCATTTTCATTGGTTCTATTTTGTAAATACCTCTTATACAGGTCTTTCTTCTTTTGACAGGCCTTTATTAGGCCAAAAGTCATCCATGGTTTTCTTAAACGTTTAGTTTTTTGGTTGTACATTATGATTGGACAGTAATAGTTGTATAGTTTCTGAAAAGTTACCATAAAGGCCTGGTAGGCCTGATTTGGATTTTCAACATAAACACCTTCCCAAGAACATTGTGTTAAATGATTTTTGAATGCTTCAAGGTTTTCAGGTTTCCTGAGTCTTAAAAACTTATATATTAATTCTTGTGTTTTTTTTTGTTTTATCATTTGACTATTTATAAACACAGGAAAATGATCACTAATATCACTTAACAATATTTCACTTGTTGTAATTTCATATATATTTGTGAAAATATTATCAATGAGTGTAACACTATCACCACTTATTCGTGTTGGTTTATCAATAATCGGTCTTAATCCATAACCAAACATCTCATTTATAAAATCACTAGTTAACTTATGTACCTTCCATTTTAATAAATCAATATTGAAGTCACCACAAACAGAGACAGCCTTCTTATTATTCAATTTCTCTAATAATTTTGGTAATAAATGAATAAAATGATCAATATGTCCTCCTGGTGTCCTGTAAATACAACATATAAATATACTTTGTTCTTTATTTAGTTTGATCTGTATAGTCAAACTCTCCAAAACATCATCAATAACTAAACTGTCTATCATTTCACACCAATATTCTTTTAGGACATAAATTGCAACACCACCACCTTTTTTATTTTTTCTATTTACATAATATAAATCATATCCATCTAACATAAATCTCTCACTTTCTTCATCAGTTAACCAAGTCTCTGTAATGGCAACAACTTGAAATGTACATGTTGTTGATTTTTAAACATGTTTTAATCTCTTCAAAATTTTTTCTAAGACTTCTACTATTAAAATGAATCATTGAAAATCCTGTCAAATTTAACTGCATCAATTGATCTTCTGAATAATAGGAAGCATTCATATTTTTTAAACTTAATATATGAGTTTCTGGATCAATATCTATATCAAAATCAGTATTTTTTACATCATTTTGTTTTAAATAACTTAAATCTAGCTCACGAAGGCCTTTTTCAACATCTTTATCTTCAATCTCCAATATGTTTTCATCTTCATCAGATAAATTTAAATGATCACTTATAGTCAAAATTTATAAGTAAATAACATAAACTCTTCATAAGTATTTAAATTATACAATCCTTTTCAATATAAATAATCATTTGAACATACCAAACAGTCCTTATGATTGAGGTAATGATCCAGTTCATTTATATTTCTCTAATTCTTTCAGACCTTTTATCATTATGGGTTTTCCTTGTTCGTTTAACTTTATGTAGATTTTTCAATTTCTTGTCCACGTAGACTGGATTTTCTGTTGTTTCCTCAGTAGACGTCCATATTTAGCAATTTCCCCATTTTTCTTGGTCAGATGTTCATTTAAGTAGATGCCAGTACCTCTCAGGTTCTTTGATTGTCTTAGTAGCTCAATCTTATGCTTGATGCTAGTTAGCTGCATCACAATAACAGGCTTGTTTTTAGGGTCCTTCTTAGGAAATGTGTAGCAAATGGACACATTTTCTTTATTGAGGCTGATATTTTTGCTGCTAAAGAAGTCCAGGAGTTGATTTTCCAATGTTTGTAGTTCTTGAACAGGAGCATCTGAACCTTCATTTAGCTCTGCTGCTGCTCTTGCATAGCTTCTGTACTTTAAATCAAGCCCAGTGATGACAAGATCTCTAACCAGAGATTGTTGTTCCATGTCATCAATTCTCATTTCTAAAAGTTCAATTTTTTTGTCTTTTTCAATCATTTTTTGTTTCAATTCCTTTACTTCCTCCATAAGTTTAGTTAGAGTTGCTTGTTGTTGTCCAATATTACTAATCTCTTGACTCATGAAATTCAGATACTTTTTTATTTCTTCAAATTCCTCTGCCATCTTCTTTGAAACAGTCGGCATTTAGTCTGTATTTAAAGCCACAAAGTAAGATCCAAGGTACCTTTAAAAGGGCTGCACAGAAGTAATCAGGTGCAGGTCTGAGTTAGCCTTTCTTCAGCCTTTCTCTCTTTGTTAATTGTTGAGCAATATCCCCAGAGATGAATCTACAAACATTACTATGAGAGTAGTAATGTTATATTCCGGTTAGATGGTATTAATTTCTGTGGATTTTTGTTGGATTAAAGAGCAACTCTGAGCAGAAAAATCACAGCTGCAGCCATCTTTGATGACATCATCAAAGATCAAATTTCCCTTATATATATACCATTTAAACTTTTAAAGCATCTCAGAGGTTTTAAAGCATCTTGGTCTTCTAGAGTCTTTGATGTCTTGATCTAACTTGAACCATTAATTTACTCCAACAGCAGAAATACAGTGTTGTTTGACATTTTTTCTAACCCAAGGCTTTCTGAAAACATCGTTTCCTCTGAGATTATAAGTACTCTCTCCATTTTATACAAAAATTTTGAATCTGATTTGGTACCTGTTTATTCTTAATTTTATACATGAATTGTGCGGTTTTATAATCTACTAAGTCTTTGAATTTCAATCTGTTTCTTTGGATGAAGAGTTGGTTTGTATGTGCCCTGTACGGGACTTTATTGACAATCCTAATTGTTCGTTTTTGGACAAGAGAAATTGGAATGATATTTGTTTTGTACGTGTTTGCCCACACCTCCACGCAGTAAGTCAAATATGGTAAAATTAATAAATTATACAAATTATATAATGCCTTTTCATTCAAACATTCGTTTTGTTGTGACCCCTGCTCCTGCTTCTAAGAGGGTGTTTGTCTCTGTGGTAACTTGCTCACCACATGAAGATCATCAGGAATCAGCAAACTACATTAGCCATCTTTCACCCCCAGCTTGTGTCAGATTGTTGAGTTCCACGTGGTAACAAGAGGCCTTTTGTAAATTTTTGCTGATTTTCTTGCCTGTGGTCTTATATTCTGTTTTCCTTTATTGAAGAAACTTGCTTGCCTTGGAGTACCCGCCAGCCTCGGACAACCCGCCAGCCTCGGACAACCCGCCAGCCTCGGACAACCTGCCTGCTTCATAAGAACCCGCCTGCTTCGAAGAATCTGTGTCTACCTAACTAGTAGTAAAATTTGATGTTTCTCCTTTTCATCCTGTGTCCCACGCTTGGATTCTACCTCACCTTTCCCCAACACTTTTACCTTTGATATAATTGATAATGATTTACATAGTTTTGTTTTTACAAATTGTATGTCACTTTTCCAACTTTGTTTTGGATTGTTATTCCTAAAAATTTGATTTAATTTATTTCCTCCATCTGTGCATCTTGAAAAAGGACTTTTCTATTCACATTTATACTCAATTTGTAAATATTATCAATTTTGTTTTCTTTAAATTTAAAGTTAATTTGTTTGAATGAAACCAGTTTTTAGAATTTCTAGTTCTTTTTCAACCTTATCAAGTAGTACTTCCAAATTATTGCCACAGCAAATTATATTTGTGTCATCAGCAAATAATATAAGGTGTAAAATTTTTGACACCAGACAAATATCTGGTGTTTGCCCGCTGCTTTTTAAAGAATAAAAAGCAGCGGGCTCAACACTGAGCTCTGAGGGAGGCCACATGACACTTTTACATGGTCTGAAAGAATTCCATTTATGTGATCTATTTTCAATATAACTTTTGATCCAAGTGAACTGAGAGGTGCTTTTCAACTTTGAAAAGAATAAAAACTTTTCTTAGAAACACCATGAGCCAGAACAGGCTGAATGCACTGGTCATGCTGTCCATGGGAAAAAATGATCACAAGTATGAGGGACTTTAATCAGAAGGTGATTAAAAATGTTTGTAGCAGAAAGAAAGAGGGACCAAATTACTGTTCAAGTAGAGTGGATCATATGTGATATCTTTTGTATAGAGTATATCTCAAAATACATATATTTTGTGTGTGTGTGTTTGAAAAATGTGCGCCCCCCCACCCCCAAGTTTTTAATTTTTTTCATTTTTATTGATTTGGAGTCTGAGCAGTCCCAGGGGGAATTGAACCAGGTTCTCCCGGCGAAAAGACGGCAACTCTCCCACTACGCTAATGCCCCCTCGGACCCCAATTTTTTTTACCAACAGCCGCCACTGGCCTCTAGCTGGGTTTCGGGAGCGGTGTGTCCTGGACCACATGGATTTTATGCAGTGGAAATGGTACTGGAATTTATGGGGAAATCCCTGGTGAATGTACCTTCGACAAAGCTCTTAAACGATGTCAAAAGGTGGATGGAGCCCGGCATTGGGCTGTGCAGCAGTGGAGGTGTGGAAAAGTTTAACAGATCTTCATCTGAATACTGAAAGAGTGGCTTTGCTTGCAGATGGAAAAGAGATAGGAAAAGCAAGGTGAGTATCAGCCAGTATATTGTGTTGTAGATCAAGAAAACCTTTATTTGTCCCACAATGTGGAAATTGCAATATCCTACAGCATAGATATAGGAAGAAAAAAAGGTCACGATAAGTATGTGCAAATAAAATAAAAAGGTAAAATACATAAAGGATAAAAAATATGCATTTAAAGTGAGCTATTGCACAGTTCTGGTGAGAAATAGTTAATAAAGATTTATATAGTTTTAAAACAGCAAAATCAGAGAGCCGAGTGTCAGTATTCAGACGGGTAGCAGATGGTTTAGAGGGGCCAGCAGGTGCAATAGAGAGTGCCAGCAGCAGCAAAAGTGGCGATTGTGGAAAAACACTTGTTATATTTTAGCCACAAGTAGTTGTGGCTTTAAGAAGTGTTCCAGGCAAGCAAGAAATAGAGGGTTTTCATTCGTCGTGAGGGCAGGGGAAAAACATGAAAGTGTTCACTTGACCAGAACCGGAAATGAAAACCGTGTCATTTCAGACAACGTACACCTGCAAATTAGCATTACAAAAGTGACCAACGGTGAAGAACATAGATATACCAGGCCATTTTTATTCTTCATCTATGGTCACCAGATCTATTTTTTCAGGTCTTAAAGCTTTTCTCGTTTTACTAATTAAAGGTAAAAGCTTATTTTTTTATTGACTCCAACAAGTGACGATAAGCAGAAATCTGTTTTTTTTAGGTTCATGCAACCCCATATATGCCAGCAAGCAGGAAGGGTCACACAGATCTCTGCAGCTGGTCCTCCCTCCACTCACTGACCAGGCGATTGGCAGCTGCATGTTCGGGTGGCAACCAGATGGAGAAGGGGTCACCTCGGGTAGGAGGATTTTTCACCTGGAGGGCACGAGTAATATCCTCCAGGGTAAACCAGCGAGCATCCTCCAGCTCTGAGCGATCCAAGTCCAGCTGAAAGACAGGTAAAGTAAATTCTGCCAGACTGTTTAACTGCTTTTTATGAAGACTTGAGGGTTACCTGGGTGTGAGCGGGGTGAACGGTAGCATGGCAGCCAAGCATGAAAGAGCTGTGAGGGAACGGCCAGTGCTGTGAGGAACTATACTTGATGCTCTGGACCTCCAAACCCACCTCCTCAGCCACCTCCCTGCAAAGAGCTTCCTCCATGGTTTCACCTGAAATCAGAATAAAACCAGGAGCCTCATTTAAGAAAATCAAGTTATTTCTGAAGGCAGAAGTTGCCGTATGCAAATTGTAAGACGTGTGGAAAAGAGGAGACTTTGTAACAGTACCCAACAAGGTTTGTCAAGTCAAACTTTAGGGACAAAAAAAAAAAAGTTCCAGGGTCTATTGTGATGACATCATCCTGCTATAGCTGGATTAATCAGGAGATGACGTCATCCTCGAACACTTGGGTTAATCAGAGAGTAGAAACAGAAAGCAGGAAAAGAAGCAGTCAAGCCCTATTCTGAGGCTAAAAGTGCACAGAAAAATAATCTGAGAAGACAGAAACCTACACAAAGTTGGAGAGGCAGTTGGTAAGAAAATTACTTTTAAGAGGACCGTGGAATTCAAACCTTGAGTATGTACAGCTACAAAGACACCGTCACTGTTAGATGGCAAGCTCTGATATACAATCAATCATTCATTTAAATGGTTGTGTTTGCTAGGGATGGCCAGCTCGAGCCTTTCTGCTCATGCTAAGCGGAATAGAGTGACACAAAAGTATCGCAAGAATTACTCCGATTCAGTGTGTCGGAATATCAAACATCGCGCGACCCAATCCCCAAGCTACTGTCACGTGGAGCCAGGTGTCAAAGAGCTCGGAAAATTTGAAGGGGTAGGTGGTCAGTTAGCCAATATACAGTATATAAAAGGGTTGCATTTATTCAGGGAGTTATGTGTTTTTGCGAGGAGATTTTCTAGCAATTTTGCAACATCACAACTTTGAATTATACAAGGATATTATCCTAGTAGTTATTGCACACATTAAAATCACATTAATCCTGTTAGACCTTTGGTAGCTATCACTTAAAACACAGACACACATTCAACCAACAAGTTTAAGGATTCACCAACGCAAATATAGAGTGTTTGGAACTGAGAAGTTGAAAGAGTTTTCCGTTAACTGTGTGAGAGAGTGAAAGGTGAGTGTGTGTTTCTACAGGTATGTTAGTAGTCACAACTGGGAACGTCATCTTCAGCGGAAAATGATCATTTCTGGGACATGCTGGGCAGCCGGGTTGGTACATATTTACATCTAATCAACGATGCACTCATGTTTTATGGTTTTACAATACTAACTTCTTTTTTTCTATGTCACACCTAGAGAGGTCAGAGCGTGACGGTGAACGCGACAGTGGAGGTTCAGAGATAGCTATCGGAGCCCTATCTCTCTAGGGGAGAAGACCCGCTGGGCATCTGGGCATCGAGGATAATGGTTAACCCAAAACCTGTACAAACTGGTTAACTGGTCAATCCCCACATGTAAGCAACCTCGGTGCCTTGTGAGCGGGTCTTCTCTAAAGCTGGAGAGGTAGTCAGTCAGAACAGTAGACTAAACCCAAGCATTGTGGAAAATATTTTATTTCTAATTAAAAATTTATGACAAACATTTGCAATTGTCCTGTTTCAGTTTTTTGCTCTGTATGAGAGCCACAGACTCGATTACGTCTTCCCTAAATGCTACTGCTTGTGTCATCACAGATTCAAATGGTATTGAATTTATACAGCACTTCTCTTACCAAAGCATTATTACAAAGTGCTTTAGATTAAAAGAACAATATCCAAACAGACTTTATTATTCATTCTTTATTTGATTGGGAGAGCACCTAATTCCTCCAAGTGAGGTCTATGATAAAATTAAAACCTCGTGTGGCAAAAATCGCTCAGAGACAGGAAGATATCCTGGAATCCGTGGCCGAGGTAAAAAGGCTTCGCGTTCTCAGTGAGGAGAAGGAGAAGCGCATTGCAACTTTGGAGCGGAGGGTTTTGGAGCTGGAACAACATACCAGAATGAACAATGTAATTATAACCGGTGTCAATATCAAACCACGATCGTATGCACACACGGTGGTATCTGACAACAACGAAGGTGAACCCAGCGAGGCATGACTTCCGCTGAGCAGCAGGTTAAAATGTATCTGAGCACCAAAGGAATCGAGTTGGATACTACTAAAATTTAGGCGTGGTACAAGGTTCCCAAAAGAAAAGCTGCAGAGAAAGCGAAAAAAAACCCAGAGAAAACAGCCATAGTAATGCGGTTTATGGACTGCAAAGATAAGAAAGTGGTCTTTCAACAAGGTTATGAATATTAAAATATTAAACGTTAAAAGGCGCCTCCCCGGGCAGCTGCCTGCTGCGGTGTCTCCTGTTTTTTTTTTTTTTGGCGTCTGGTCGACTATTTTTGCATTTTTTCTACTCGGTTTCTTTTTGTCTTCTACCTGTGTTTGGTCCTGGTCTGGAGATGTGACTTTGTGCGCTCTTTGGACGTCGTTTTGGACTGCACTGTTTTGCTTCAGACGACTGTTTTTAGGGGTTTTTGGTTTCAACGGCTAGCTCGCGTTTTGCTGGTCATGGAGTCATTTCGCTTTGTTAGCGTGGACTCAACCAGCAGCTAGCTCTTGGAACAAGATCCACTGAGGCTGGAGGAGTCTATGCAGTCCCGACAGAACTGAGAAGGAAACGATCAGAAAGGAGGCGCTTTGAGCTCAGTGTCCCAGCGGTTGTCATGGGTAACATCCGGATGCACGCTGGCAAGATGGAGGAACTGGGGACACTCGCTCTGACCCAGCTTTTACACCATGTAAGCGGACCGGGAAGGCATCGAGGTGTTAGCACCGTAGCATCAAATTTCCCTTCGGGGATTAATAAAGTATTTTCAATTCAATTACATTCAAATGAAAAGGATCCAACGTCTATTTAAATGAGCACCTAACAAAGGAAAATGTGGAGTTGGCAAAGAAAGTCCGCTACCTGAGGAAACCGAAGAAAATCAGAATCAGAATATACTTTAATCGTCCCAGACATGGGAAATTTGTGTGTCACAGCAACAACTTCCTATCTGCTATGTGAGTCGTTGTAGAGCCCGATCACGTACGGGAAGAAAGACCTCCGGTAATGAGATGTTCTTGAGCGGAGCTGTCTGAGCCACTTGGAGAAGGAGCTCCACTGTTCGTCCAGGAGTGGGTAGAGAGGATGGTCATGATTGTCCATGATGGACAAAAGTTTGTTCAGTGACCTCCTCTCCACCACTGCCTTCAGGTGAGTCCTGTTTGCTGCCAATGACAGAGCCAGCCAGTCTGATTAGTTTATTCAGTCTGTTAGCGTCACTGGCTGCGATGGTGCTCCCCCAGCAGATGACAGAGAAGAACAAGGTGCTGGCCACCACAGACTGGTAGAAGGTCTCCAGGATCTTGCTGCACAAATTGAAGGACCTCAGCTTCCTTAGAAAGTAAAGTCGGCTGCAGGTCTTCTTGTACACTGCAGTACTGTTGCTCCTCCAGGTCAGTCTGCTGTCGATGGTCACTCCCAGGTATTTGTACTCCTCCACCACTTCCACAACACTACCCAGAATGCAGAGCTACTGAAAAGCACTCCTCTTCTTCCGGAAGTCAATCACCATCTCCCTAGTCTTGTCTACATTGAGGAGCAAGTGATTCTCTCCTGCCCACACCACAAATCCATCCACCACCCTCCTGTACTCCTCCTCCTGCCCACCACTTATACACCCTACAACTGCAGAGTCATCAGAGAATTTCTGTAGGTGACATGATTCCGAGTTGTGCTGGAAGTCTGAGGTGTACAATGTGAAGAGGAATGGAGAGAGCACAGTGCCCTGTGGGGCTCCCACACCACTCAGAACCACATCAGACAGGACTTTGCTCAGCCGGACAAACTGTGGCCTGTCTGTCAGGTAATCAGTAATCCAGGAGACGATGGATGTACCAGCGCCCATCAGCCGCAGCTTATCACCTAGTAATGAGGGCTGGATGGTGTTAAAGGCACTAGAGAAATCAAAGGAGATTTTCACCATGCCTCCACCACCATCCAGATGTGAGTGAGCTCGCTGCAGCAGATGGATGACGGCATCCTCGACTCCCAGGCGCGGCCGGTAGGCAAACTGCAGGGGGTCCAGAGAGGAATTCACCAACGGTCTCATGTGAGCTAACACCAGCCTCTCCAGCACCTTCATCACATGAGATGTGAGGACAACTGGACGGAAATCCTTGAGGTGAGATGAAGATGGTTTCTCGGGTACAGGGACCAGGCACGATGTCTTCCAGAGAAGCGGAACCCTCTCCAGCCGGAGGCTCAGGTTGAAGAGAAACAGCTGTTTCTTGACCTGAAAGGTGGTCACAGTCAAACAGTCGGTTGGGGGGATAGGGAGGTTCAGGATCTGGTCGATTGAATAGCTGAGAAGGAGCAGACGCTGGTGGCAGGTGTGATGGAGGTAGGGAAGGGGAGGCAGAGGCATTCAGAGAACTAAACCTATTGAAGAAGGTATTAAAGTCATTAGCTCTATTTTTGCTGCCACTAGTGGGTCTGCTTCTCCCCCCATATCCAGTGATCTTTTTCATTCCGGACCACACCTCCCTCATGTTGTCCTGCTGAAGTTTGAATTCCAGCTTCTTCTTATATGTGTCTTTTCCTTTCCTTAGCTGGTCTCGGAGTTGGTGCTGCCCCCTCTTCAGTTCCACACAATTTCTGGACCTGAAGGCTATCTTTTTCCTGTTAAGGGAAGTCTTAACAGAAAGGTCACAGGTGATCCAGGGTTTGTTGTTGGGGAAGCATCGAACAGTCCGGGTGGGCACGACAGACTCTTCACAGAACTTAATGTATTCTGTAATGCAGTCTGTCAAGCTATTATTGTCTTCTCCGTGAGGTGTGCAGAGTGCACCCCAGTCCGTTGATCCAAGACAGTCCTGCAGGCCCCGCTCAGTTTCCAGAGTTCACTTCCTGACAGTCATTTTGGACACAGGTGTCTGCATGGCGATTGAGACATAACACGGCTTTAGATGAATAAAATACAAGGAACCTGGACGGCAAATGGTAAAGTTTTTATCAAGTTGAATGGAACGCCTTAGGAGTCCAAAGTTATTGCCATCGTAAATAAGGAGCAACTGGAAAAGTTTGAGTAAAGACAACAGAGACTGAAGCAACACTTATGACTACAACAAATATGAGAATGATGATTGCCTCATAACGGATTATGGCTATTGACCAGTTGAAACTACGAACTCTGGACTATGGATCATAATGTGCATGGTCTCAAGCAGTATTTAGACACAGACAATAATTTTCTTCGAACATTAATAACTGTGCATACTATACTGAGGAGCAGTGCAATGACTGTATAAAAAGTGAAGGAAAACTTTCAGTTATTCACTTCAATATCGAAAGTCTTTATGCTAACTTTTTACATGTAAAAGATTATTTAGAAATGTTTGCTCACTTTTTTTAACAACAAAAAAAAATGAGATCTTTATAGATTTGAAAATATCTATATACACTCAACAAAAATATAAACGCAACACTTTTGTTTTTGCTCCCATTTTTCATGAGATGGACTTAAAGATCCAAAATTCATTCCAGATACACAATATTACCATTTTATTGTGTATTTATGGCCTTTTATTGTGGGCAGTATAAGGGATACCTGTGTACTAATCATGATGTCAATTCAGCATCTTGATGTGGCACACCTGTGAGGTGGGATGTATTATCTCAGCAAAGCAGAAGTGCTCACTATCACACATTTAGACAGATTTGTCAACAATGTTTGAGAGAAATGGTAATATTGTGTATCTGGAATGAATTTTACATCTTCAAGTCCATCTCATGAAAAATGGGAGCAAAAACAAAAGTGTTGCGTTGATATTTTTGTTGAGTGTAGTTTCAGTTATTATTGCTATGTCTGAAACGTGGATAAGTGAAAGTAGAGGTGTGAATTTTGTTTTGGATGGGTATGAACAACACGATGTAAACAGACTGAACAAGACTAGGGGAAGTGTAGCATTAAACGTGAACAAAGACTTAAATTACAAGATAGAAAACATGTCGTTGGCTGTGGATAATTGATCGGAACGGATTACTGTTGAATATGCTACGAAAAAAGTAAGAATATTATTATAAGATGTAGTTATAGAGCACCTGATACAAATATTGAAGAATTCAAAAGATGGGTTGAAGAAAATTTTTTGCAAATAAATAAATAAATAAAAAAAAGAGTTCTACTTTGTGGAGATATAAACATTGATTTGTTAAATCCAAATAATGTTAAGGCAATAGATGAATTTACATATACACTATATAGTTTAAGCCTTTTCTCTAAAATAACAAAACCAACTCGGATTACGAGTCATTGCGCTATTCTTATAGATAATTTATTCTCAAATGATCTGGACAATGATTCATTAAATAAACTTCTCATAAATGACATTACAGACCACTTCCCTATTTTCACAGTAATTAATACAAAAGTTTCTAGAAAAGAATTAAAGAATAATCAGATATATGAACACTTGAAATACGTAAAAAAGAGCAATAACAGCACTTGAAAAAGATTTTGCAATGCAAGATTGGAGTGATATACTGTATATTTAACGTACGACGTTGATGCAGCTCATGACAGTTTTTTTTTTTTAAAATGTTGCTGTAAAACAAGAACTGCCCTTTAAAGCAACAGAAATAGAAAACATCCATGGATAACAGAAAGAGTACAGAGAGCTTGTAAAAAGAAAAATGAATTGTAGAAGACATTCATCAATGAAAAAAACAAAAGAAGCAGAAATAAAATACAAAACTTACAAAAATAAATTAACTACTCTTACAAGGGCTAGTAAAAAAGATTATTTTGCCAGTTAGATACGAATAAAAACAACATCAAAGAAGTATAGAAAACAGTAAATAAAATGTTGTCAAATAAATCTAACAGAAAAGACTACCCTGAATGTTTCATTCAAAGCAATGTAGAAATAAATAACATGGAGGACATTATAAATGGGTTCAAACGTTTTTTGTTAATGTTGGTCCTGAACTAGCTGCACAAATTCCGACAAAACGAAGTTATCCAATTACAGATTCAAGGTACAAAACTTGATAGAGTAAAAAAATTGATATAGTACAAAAAAAAAAAAAAAAGGATGAAATTTCTAGGTGTCATGATAGATGATAAATTAAGTTTGAAAGATTATTTCCAATATGTAACTAAACTAGCAAAAAACACTGCAGTACTAAACAAAGCTAGGTATTTTTTGGATCTAAAAGCTTTGCACATACTTTCTAATACATTAATTTTTTAATTCCTATATTACTGTGCAGAAATTTGGGGTAATAATTTTAAAACAATTACAGTATAGAGCCACTAAATATTCTCAGAAAAAGAGCCATGAGAATAATTAATAAAATAGGGGTTTCATGATTCTTTTTATTTCATCAAAAGTCATCAAATTTAAGGATATAAGTAAGCTGCAGACGATACTAATAATGTACAAAGCCTATAATAAACCAGCAAGTGTTCAAAAACATCTTGTTGAAAGAGAAAGTTCATATACAACCGGATTCCAAAAAAGTTGGGACACTTTAGAAATTGTGAATAAAAACTGAATGCAATGATGTGGAGGTGCCAACTTCTAATATTTTATTCAGAATACAACATAAATCACAGGTCAATAGTTTAAACTGAGAAAATGTATGATATTAAGGAAAAATATGCTCATTCAAAATTTCATGGTGTCAACAAATCCCAAAAAAGTTGGGACAAGAACCTATTAGAGGCTGGAAAAAGTCATTTGAGCATACAACAAACACCTGGAAGACCAATCAGCACTAATCAGGTCAATTGGCAATATGATGGGTATAAAAAGTGCTTCTCAGATTGGCAGTGTCTCTCAGAAGCCAAGATGGGTAGAGGATCACCAACTCCCACAATGTTGCGTAAAAAGATAGTGGAACAGTATCAGAGAGGTGTTACCCAGCGAAAAATTGCAAAGAGTTTGCAGTTGTCATCATCAACTGTGAATAATATCATCAGAAGATTCAGAGAATCTGGAAAAATCTCTGTGCGTAAAGGTCAAGGCCGGAGAACCATACTGAATGCCCGTGATCTCCGGGCCCTTAAACGACACTGCATCAAAAACAGGAGTGCTACTGTGAAGGAAATCACAGCATGGGCTCAGGAGTACTTCCAGAAACCATTGTCAGTGAACACAATCCACCGTGCCATCCGCCGTTGCCAGCTGAAACTCTATTCTGCAAAGAAGAAGCCATTTCTAACAAAGATCCACAAGCGAAGACGTTTTCACTGGGCTGGATTTTTTAGGCCGGATCTCACCTCTGGCTGCGGCTCTATTCCCGTGTTCTACAGCGTGACCGATCGCCTTGAGTTTAAACTCTGTGGTGTAACAGCATCTCTTGGTAGAAGCCATTTCCGGGTCTTTACAGAAACACACAAATGGAAATGAGACACCCTTTCATGCATGCACTGCGCACTACTTCTTCTACGGGGGAAATGGAGTCGGCGGCTGCTTACCGCAGTTGCAACACCTGTTGTACCTCAATATTAATCCATATACAAGGCGCTCTGGGTTAAAAGGCGCATCGTGGACTTTAGAGAAAATCTAAGGTTTTTAGGTGCGCCTTATAGTGCGGAAAATACAGTATTTGTCTTTTTTCATGAATGAGACAAGGTTATCATTACTTATTAATTATTTGTAGCAGAAGCGGAATAAAAGTTTTGATTGCACTGTTTGAGGGGTGGGGTGAATAAGCATTGCTTCTACCCACTCCTTTTCGGTATTCATGAGTGAGATTCAGATGCAAAATTGTAAAAAGAATTGATGGAATGAATATTTTAATTGATAATGGAGTTACAATTTTGTCTTGTTTTTTTTTTTTTCCTCTTTACCAAATAAAGATCTTTACTGAATAATTGGACATGAGTGAAAATATCTTAATTACCATGTGACCATCTTAAATTATGGCACATGAAACATTCATTTTCATTTGTTGAGCTTTGAAGACATACAGGATTAATATATATATTTTTTTAAATACTTTATTAATCCCTCACGGGAAATTAGGGTGGAGACGGTGGCGTTCGCCTGCGGACCGGAAGGTCGCGGGTTCGCGTCCCACGGAGAGCACGTCTAGGGTCCTTGGGGAAGACACCTAACCCCCGCTTCTCCCACCATTGGCGCCGTTGAAGGGCAGCCTGCTGCGGTGTAAGGAGTGCAGCAAACAAATTTTCCCGGTGAGGGATGAATAGAGTTATTTATTTATTTATTTTATTATTGTGCTGCATTTCACCGCAGCAGGCTGCCACCTATGACGGCGCCAATGGTGGGAGAAACGAGGGGTTAGGGTCTTCTCCAAGGACCCTAGATGTGCACTCAGTGGGATGTGAACCTGCGAGCTTCCGGTTTGCAGGCGAACATTCTACCCACTGAGCCACCATCTCCCCTCATCATTCATACAACCTAATCATACACACTCCCAAAACCATCCAAACTATTTTTATTAAATCTTCCACTGCGCACTCACACAGACATTTCGGTGTTGAATTACACCAGTGTTTTAATATTTTCCCTGACGCACGATTCTGTCAGCCAATCCTCTGTCGTTATTCATTCAACTGACAAAAAACAGCGCGGGTCAGTGTGTGCTTCATTAATACGTTAATCAGATAGAAATGAGTTTCACCGATCAAACAGTTTCGGGTTTCCATAAACAAAAAATGAAAAAAATATGTAATGAAAGACAAATGTTTTTTTTTTTAATGTAAGTGACTAGCTGACAGTCAATAAAAAATTTACCACAGAAGTGATGGCGGTGAAAAGGTGTTTTTAGTTCCGATGTGTGTTATCAGTTGTTATTGTGTTAAACACGGATTGAAATATACATGTTTTGGCATGATGAGAAATCTAGACATAAATAGCTCTCCTGGTTCTTGAAAACATGGATTATTCAACAGATTAGGATACTGGTAGGCCTTGGGAACCTAGATTCAACACATTCACTTATCTATTTATTCATGTCAAGTTGCTGTGGACTGGACCTGTAGGTTAAAAGAAGACTTGGAGCACACAGAAGAAATTCTTAAAGGAATGGCAGTCGAACGCAGAAAAATATCTGTTTGAATAGGGAGGAACACAGTTGATAACAATCAGAACGTTTGTTTCAGATTCAGGAGAAAGGCAGTCTTGCAGTTTAGAGAGTCAAGAACAGGAAGTAAAGTTATTTACATCAGGTTGTAGTCTTTTTACACACTAAATTATTTCATTTGTGGAAAGACACACATCAAATAAAAAATTGTGCAAATTAAGTTTTGATGCGTTTCAACATTGGACAGAAACTCTGTTGGACAGAAAATTATTTACACTATTCATTGATAAATATAAATATATTTTAATAAATTTCAGTTTTTTTTCACATCTGCTCGTGATCATTGTTAATCTGAAAAGCTTGTTTGTGTACTGGACCAGAACTGATTTTCTAGCAATGAACTTTTCCCACTTTTACCTCCAACTGTCAGCAAAGCAGCAGAGATGGTAACACATCAACTAGAAAGTTGATGTGAAAATTAACGTTTCCACATTTATTTTGATCAGTCTACATTGTACGTAGAAATGGACCTACAACATGCTTTTGTGCGCACATGCGCTTTGTACATTAGGGTCACCAGAATCAATCAAGATTCAGCAGAACCAGAAAGGACATATAGGATCAGATAAGAGCTGACTGACCCTGTGTGATGTCACACTTACCCATGTCACAGAAACCTGCCAAAGCACTATAAAGACCCGGAGGGAAGGAGGACTGGCGGGCCAATAAGCAGCGGTTTCCATCAGACACCAGAGCAATTACCACTGCAGACATCTAGAGTCAGAAACCCCATAGAAAATAGTCAAAAAAACATAAGGGTTGTTTTAGCCATTTTTAGCTTTCTGCTGTGGTCCTAATGAGGTACCTTTGGATAGTGAATGATGGAGCTGCTGCCAGACACCCTTTGCGTGCCAGCCTGATTCCGAACAGTTGGCTGGCCAGTTGCACTGCAGAACTTGTTCGTCTGATGCCACCGCAGCAAGGCCTGGGCCTACAGGAAGCAGAAGACATCAACCAGGTATTCAGTCTACAAACGTGTGGCAGGGGCCCACCTTTGCTATCAAAGGTGAATCAGCTGCTGGTAGAATAAAGAAGGCTTTCCTCAGGTCCATGAAGATTCCCTGACACTGCTTGGCAACAACAGACTGATCCAGTTCCCCTGAACAAAAACAGAACTGTCCAACCGTTAGCTCCTACTAGGACTGTATCTCATTTCAGCTGACTTACCGACATCCAGACAGAACTGAGGCTGGTTTTGCTCAGAGATTCCAATCAGAACTGACTCTCTTAACAAAGAAGTTTCCGAACCAGAGCTCTGCAGGACTGACTGAATATCTAGAACCGGGAAAAAAAAGGCAGTCAAAACTATAACTCAGTGTGACACAGCCCAGTTGTGTACCTGCACAGGTGAGATGGACAGGTGCAAAGGCTCCGGTCTGGCAGCGATGTAGCAGAGGACTCAGATGGTGGAAGAGGAAGAACAGACCATTGTCCAGCGCTTTCACACACAACTCATCATCCGACTTCAGACGGTTCAGAAGCCTAAAGGTCAATCACACAACCATCTCCAACTCAGATTTCTGAACCAGTAGTCCCTAAACCTGCCAACCTCATTGCCAGCAAAGGCAGGTTCACCAGGGTGCTGTACCCCGTAATTAGGCACAGCTGGACATGGTCACACCTCACAGTATCAGAACAGAAGTGAAACTGAAGAAATGTTTTTACAAGCTTTTTTTTAAAAAAAATATCATGCTATTTTTTTACCTCATTCTACAAACAAATCCTGAAGACCGATGACCCACTGCTCTTTGATTGCTGGAGAGGAACTTCCTGATGGGTGTGAACAGGGCCGCCATCTTGAAGTGAATTTGCTGAAAGACAGAGCGATGTCATCCATTGCAACCACATTAGTGATAGGAAGTCCGGCTATTTTTAAAGAACCGTCTCTTTCGGCTCAGCTCACTAAAAAGAGCTGGCTCTTCGGCTCCCGAACGGCTCTTCAGATTAATTTTTTTTTGTTTGAAATGATTCACTTAAAATATGCACAAATTAATTCCTGCTTTTGTTTTTAAATATTTTTATTAAACAAACCTGCCATTACTTACTGTCAAAAATAAAATATAATAATTTATATAAAACTTATTGTAAAATGTAAAAAAAAAAAAAATCTAGTATATACAACTCAAATTTGAACTACTTGAATTTTCAGCTTTTTAAACAAATTTAAAATGAACAGACACAGAACATTTACATCAAAATACAACATAAATTAAAATAAGCAAACAAAAAAGAGCCCTAAAATTTTTTACTCCAGATTGGCATTCAGAAACACTAAATGCATCAGTTTTGAAGAGCTGATCCGGTTTCTTCTGTGTGTAATTATCTGCCCAGTTTAAGAAAAGTGTGTTTTTGACCTTTGGGTTGTTGGCCCCTCATAAAAAAATATACATAAACAAAAAATATGTTAATAATTAAGGCTACGTTTCTGCTGTTGAAGTTTTAAAAAATTTAAAAAACTTAAAAAGTTTAAGTTTTTTTAAACAAATATTTACGATTCTTTTATAGGTTAATCTGTGGTGATCCAGCCTCGCATTTGACTTAAAAATGCAAGAAAACTCCTAAAAATTGTGTCAATCGTTTGTGCTGTAAAAAATCTTTGTTTATGCTATTTCAGTTTATTATTATTATTATTATTGTTTTAAGAATTACGATTTGGGCGATGCAGAAAAACTAAAAAAGTAAAAACAAAAAATTTTCCAGCACAAAACATCAGACGTAGCACAAAACGTAGCACAAGCGATTGACATTTTTTTTGTTCATATATTATTTTAAGAGGGGCCAGCTTCACGGAGGTGTGTTTTTGCCCTTCCTCCTCATTGTCCACAATGCATGCAAACACATAATAGGTGTGTTTGAGAAGATTTGCCCTAAACACCGTACGTTTCCCGTTGTACCCTCCCCTCCTCACCCTAAACACCGTACGTTTCCCGTTGTACCCTCCCCTCCTCACCCTAAACACCGTACGTTTCCCGTTGTACCCTCCCCTCCTCACCCTAAACACCGTACGTTTCCCGTTGTACCCTCCCCTTCTCACCCTAGGGTGAGGTGGGGGAGTTTAGGTGTTTAGGGTGAGGTGGGGAGGGTACAACGGGAAACCCTAAACACCGTACGTTTCCCGTTGTACCCTCCCCTCCTCACCCTAAACACCGTACGTTTCCCGTTGTACCCTCCCCTCCTCACCCTAAACACCGTACGTTTCCCGTTGTACCCTCACCACCTCACCCTAAACACCGTACGTTTCCCGTTGTACCCTCCCCTCCTCACCCTAAACACCGTACGTTTCCCGTTGTACCCTCCCCTCCTCACCCTAAACACCGTACGTTTCCCGTTGTACCCTCCCCTCCTCACCCTAAACACAGTACGTTTCCCGTTGTACCCTCACCACCTCACCCTAAACACCGTACGTTTCCCGTTGTACCCTCACCACCTCACCCTAAACACCGTACGTTTCCCGTTGTACCCTCACCACCTTATCCTTCCCACACTACAGTTATCACATGGCCACCTCACCCTTCCTACCATACACTCATCACCTCAAAGTTTCTGTGTGGAAAGGCTCTGTGTAAAGGTTCTATGTTTTTCTGTGTAAAGGTTCTGTGTTTTTCTGTGTAAAGGTTCTGGGTTTTTGTGTGTAAAGGTTCTATGTTTTTCTGTGTAAAGGTTCTGTGTTTTTGTGTGTAAAGGTTCTGTGTTTTTCTGTGTAAAGGTTCTGTGTTTTTGTGTGTAAAGGTTCTGTGTTTTTCTGTGTAAAGGTTCTGTGTTTTTGTGTAAAGGTTCTCTGTTTTTCTGTGGAAAGGTTCTGTGTTTTTAAGTGGAACGGTTCTGTGTTTCTGTGTAAAGGTTCTATGTTTCTGTGTAAAGGTTCTGTGTTTTTGTGTAAAGGTTCTGTGTTTTTCTGTGTAATAATTTTCTGTTTTTCTGTGGAAAGGTTCTGTGTTTTTGTGTAAAGGTTCTGTGTTTTTCTGTGTAATAATTTTCTGTTTTTCTGTGGAACGGTTCTGTGTTTTTCTGTGTAAAGGTTCTGTGTTTTTCTGTGTAATAATTTTCTGTTTTTCTGTGTAAAGGTTCTGTGTTTCTCTGTGTAATAATTTTCTGTTTTTCTGTAGAAAGGTTCAGTGTTTTTAAGTGGAACGGTTCTGTGTTTTTCTGTGTAAAGGTTCTGTGTTTTTCTGTGTAAAGGTTCTGTGTTTTTGTGTGTAAAGGTTCTGTGTTTTTAAGTGGAACGGTTCTGTGTTTTTCTGTGTAAAGGTTCTGTGTTTTTCTGTGTAAAGGTTCTGTGTTTTTGTGTGTAAAGGTTCTGTGTTTTTAAGTGGAACGGTTCTGTGTTTTTCTGTGTAAAGGTTCTATGTTTTTGTGTGTAAAGGTTCTTTGTTTTTGTGTAAAGGTTCTGTGTTTTTGTGTGTAAAGGTTCTGTGTTTTTAAGTGGAACGGTTCTGTGTTTTTCTGTGGAAATGTTCTGTGTTTTTCTGTGTAAAGGTTCTGTGTTTTTGTGTGTAAAGGTTCTGTGTTTTTAAGTGGAACGGTTCTGTGTTTTTCTGTGTAAAGGTTCTATGTTTTTGTGTGTAAAGGTTCTGTGTTTTTGTGTAAAGGTTCTGTGTTTTTGTGTGTAAAGGTTCTGTGTTTTTAAGTGGAACGGTTCTGTGTTTTTCTGTGGAAATGTTCTGTGTATTATCACCTCTTTCTTGGCTCTTTTCTTCCTGTTTATTTTTTTCTTCTTCTCTTGGTCCTGCGCGCTTCTTCTTCTTCTTCTAACGGTAAAAGCGCACCGACGCACGCCCCCTGCTGAGTAAACACATTCCTGCACGCAGCCGAAAAACAAAAATTCTCTTTTTCTTTTTAGAGGCACAAAGCACTGTAAAAAGTTCACTACTGCCACCTACTGATTCTCCAAATGAGCTACAGTTTATCCTCCTTAGCAACCCCATACACCACAACAATGCAATACGGAAACCTTCCACTGACGACGATACCTAAACACTACCTGTAAAACAAACCTTCATGAGCTTCTAACATACACACAGGAAGTCACAGCGCCCTTGTTGGAAAGTTTTAAAAAACTCAACTTGTGTTTGATCCGGAAGTAAAACCAAGTAGTTCCAATCTTTACGAGGTTCTATGAACGCAACAGGTAGTCAAGACTCCAGCTCCCAGAGATCATTGCGGCAACACACTGTAGGCGTGTTTGAGATGATTTGCGCCTTGCCTGGATTTCAGACGAGACCAGGCGGGTTTAGACAGACGGGAACAAGAAGTAACAGTTTATTTACATCCGGTTTTAATTTTTTACACAATAAACGTGTCTATTTGTGGAAAAAAACGCATCAAATCAAAACTTGTGAAAGTTATTTTAAGTTCTGATGTTTTTTAGACTCAGAAGTTATTGTAGATTATTTTAATATAAATGACGTTAATTAAGTTCCATATTTTCATGTCTTACAACTATTTAGGTCATTTTTGAAGAATTAAATAAAAACTTGTCAGTAAAAGATCATCAGTGAGTGTGTGAGCGACAGGCGTAAAAAAAATAAATAAAACTTAAAGCAGCAATGAAATAAATATAAACAGAGCAGATATGTATTGATAAGAAATCAAAGAGTTTCTAATGTAAACATCACTGAGAGCCAATCAGCTATCAGTACACATCTTGAAAAGACTCCATTTCCCATCATGCCGTTTGCTTTGTAGTCCAAACAGGCGGCGCAGTTGGTAAAAAGCAGCTGCGTCCGCCTGGCTCAAAGCCTGCGTCTGCCTTGCTCTCGCGAGAGTCTCGTTACCGGCGCACAGGTGACATCAGAGCAAGTCGGCGGCATCTCGAACGCAAAAACTAACCGGCATGCATTGCGCACCGATCTGCGCCGATCAGAACTGCGTCCGCCTGTGTCATCTCAAACACACCTTGTGAAACCAAGATGTCGGCGTTCATGGATCTAAACCTGCATTTAAGATCGGACCGAAGTGAACTGCGCACACTGCTGGAAGCAGCTGCTAGCCGTGAGTAGAAACTCGATGGAAATGAAGCAGCTAGGTTAATGCCTCCCTAATGTTGAAACTAGGCTATCACCACACTAATGGAGCATGTAGAGCTAACCCCATGCAGCGTTGCCAGGTGTAAGATAATTATCGTATTTGTACGAATTTTTTGCCCTCTGTACGATCAATAATTGCAAAAAATGCTGAAAATACGATAATTTGAACGTTTTTTTGTTAGTTGTTTTCATCTGCCGCGACTGTTTGTCCGAGTTTTTTATTTAATTTTTATGAACCCTGAATGCATCACGCCGAGGAACAAATGAATGATTGGCTGAAAGGTCCAGTCAATCATTCTGGCTAGTGAATGCTTCGATTGGGGCGAGTAGCACCGCCCACAAAGTTATAAAGAGCAGGAACGATAATTTGCTTATTTGAGGGTTGTTGCGGGCTCGGAAATGAAAGCTTTCTGCCGACGCTGCAAAACTGAACTTTTGGTTGAATTGCAATGAAAAATAATCTTTTTTATTATTTTCAGCCTGCAGTCAATGTAAACGTCTTTGCTGAAAATGTTGTAGATAGTATTTTTTTTTTATAAAAATAACTTTGATCTGTGATGCACTATTTTATCTTTAGAAAAAAAGCTAATTGAACTGATTAATCCATAAATAGTAGTGTTGGTGAGGGATGAAGTATTTGTGCTTAAAAGCATCCAAAATGTTATTCATTAGTTTATAAAGACTGACAGAAGCGATTAAAACTACACATCGCTTAGATTTTGTATAATGTAGGGGTTAACGTTAAAATAACCTGACACGTATACGTACATACATATATTTATATGTAGAATTTATATTTATATATACTGTCTCTTAAGTCCCGTCCCAACTGATTTCTTTTTGGGTTTCTTAAATTCTTGTTTCACTCCCACTGCCACGTAAAGGGTGATATTTAACAAGAGAGAGGCTAAACCTCGTCAATGGGCGTGGTTTTAATGGGTGTACGATCATTTTTTGTAAAATTCGATAATTTTACGTCATTTGTACGATAATCCAGCATCTCCCACCTGGCAACGCTGACCCCATGATAATGGAGCATGTAGAGCTTCTTCTTTTGACATTTCCCTTCGGGGGTCGCCACAGCAAGTCACTTTCTTCCATCTAAATCAGGCATGGTCAAAGTACGGCCCGTGGGCCACATGCGGCCCGTTAAACTCTTTAATCCGGCCCGCCGAACTAGAAAAAAAAATTATGTTAGTTTGATTTTTTTTTTTGTTTGTTTTTCTTGAATTTTTTTATGGTCGTCACTAGATAGTGCCAAAAATACAACAACACTGCTTCCATTAAAATGTGTGTGACGCGCACACTTTCAAAATAAACAGTGTGCACAGATATGGAAAGTCATCGGGCCCAATACACGCACGTAAAACAAGCGTGTTAGATGTTAAAACAAGCAAAATGTTACATCAAGCACTTAGATTTCAAACCTAGCTCCGCTAAATGCACGTTTTTAAGCGCTATCGCACTAGATTTCAGACCTAGCGCCGCTAGATTTGAAATTTAACGCTCTTGATGTAACATTTAGTGCTTGTTTAAAATCTAGAGCTTTATTCTATCAGTCCAATCTAGCGGTTACCAAAGCATGCCATCCGCTCCTGTTCCCAGGGCAAATACAGAATTTTCTAAAGGAGGGGGTGGCGGGGCAGAAAACCAGCACCTATGGTGCTCGCCAGTATAGAGGGGTGTGGTGGCATCCCCCGCCCCCGAACCTTTTTGGAAAATAAGTAATTTTTCTGCATTTTGGTGCATTTTTAACCAAAGTTTACAATAAGAACAATTTTTTTTGTCGACCTGGGTTCGCCCCGCATGTCAAATGTTAGAACTCAATGTGGCCCGTGAGTCAAAAAGTTTGCCTACCCCTGACCTAACCCTATCTACTGCATCCTCTTTAGTCACACCTACTATCTTCATGTCTTCCTTCACTGTATCCATGAACCTCCTCTTTGGTCTTCCTCTAGGCCTCTTTCCTGGTGGTTCCAAACCCCGCATCCTTTCTCCGATATACTCTTTCTCCTCTGCACATGTCCAAATTCTCAGTCTGGCCTCTGACTTCTCCAAAACCTTTAACATGTGCTGTTCCTCTGATATACTCATTTCTGATCCTGTCCATCCTAGTCACTCCCAGAGAGATCCTCAGCATCTTTATCTCTGTTACCTCCATCTCTGTTTCCTGTCTTTTTCTCAGTGCCACTGTTTCTAGACCAAACAGCATGGCGGGTCTCGCCACGGTTTTCTACACTTCTCCTTTCATTTTGGCTGAAACTCTTCTGTCACACATCACACCTGATACTTTTTTCCTACGTTCCAGCCTGCCTGAACGCGCTTCTTCACCTCTTTTCCACACTCTCCATTGCTCTGGACTGTTGATCCTCGATACTTAAAATCTTCCACCTTCTTTATCTCTTCTCCCTGTAACCTCACTTTTCCATTTGGATCCCCCTCATTCACACACATGTACTCTGTCTTACTCTTCATTCCTCTTCTTTCTAGAGCAAACCTCCACGTCTCCAGCTTTTCCTCCACCTCTTCCCTCCTCTCACTACAGATCACGATGTCATCTGCAAACATCATTGTCCATGGGGATTCCTGTCTGACCTCGTCTGTCAGCCTGTCCATCACCATAGAAAACAGCAAAGGACTCAGAGCATATCCCTGATGCAGTCCCACCCCCACACTGAACTCCTCTATCTCACCTACAGCACACCTCACCACTGTCTTATAGTCCTCATACATGTCCTGCACTGCTCTAACATACTTCTCTGTCACACCAGACTTCCTCATACAATACCATAGTTCTTCTCTAGGTACCCTGTTATATGCTTTCTCTTGATCTACAAAGACACAGTGCAGCTCCCTCTGACCTTCCTTGTACTTCTCTATCAATAGCATGTAGAGCTAACCCCATGCTAATGGAGCATGTAGTGCTAACCCCATGTTAATGTAGTATGCAGAGCTAACCCATGTTAAATGGAGCTGGCTTAAAACTAGCATCATTTATGTTTTTATTTATTTATTTATTTTTTTACCAGTACATAAGTGCTTAATAACTCCCAAGTTGAAACTGTACTGGACTAAAATCTGCATCAGAGATGGAGGACTGTTAAGTGCTGTGTTTCTCTGCTGATTGGACTAGAATATTCTAAATATTAAGGCTGGGTGATGTGGGGGAAAAAAAATCTCTATTTTTTTTTTTTTTTTAATTTTTTGTATATCTTGATATACAATATCAATATCATATATGATATTGATATATGATATCTTGATATACTCTTGATATCTTGATATATGATGTCTTGATATACTTGTAAACAAAAACCTGCTCTTTAAAATAGTGTAAAAGCAAATATTTTCTGTCGCAAAGTAACTTTTAGTAAATTGCAACCAAATTATAAAACACAAAAGAGATTTCCTTCCTGAAATAAGGGAACATCTGTTAAAAAAAGCAGATGTTTTTTGAAAAATGTAAACTAAGACAGGGTAAAATAAAGCGTCTTACAAGTTCAACCAGGTAGATTTTTATTAATTAAAGTGTCCCTCTTCCTTGGGTTTTGCGCAAACAGAAAAATAAACAAAAACAATAAAGAGTACATTTTGCACTAGCTTCTTATATTTTGAACAAGGAACTCTGTCAAAGTGTAACGGGGATCTACATTCTTTAACATGTTGATAAAAACGCATTGTTTCACAACAGAAATTGGTACCATATCGGCTCAAACGTGAAACAGACTGTCAAACGACACAATTTCTTGCTTTTTTTTCTCAGTGCATGCTCCGTGTTTAAAGCACGTGCCACTGTCGTTTGCACTGAGGTGTTGCTGGTGGTCTTGTGGTTTTGTGTATGGCATCTCCACTAAGCAATTTGTTTAAAAAAAAAAAATAAAGATAAAATGAATTACTCTATTCATCCCTCACTGGGGAAATATGTGTGCTGCACTCCTTACACCGCAACAGGCTGCCCTTCGACGACGCCAATGGTGGAAGAAGCGGGAGTTAGGTGTACTCTCCAAGGACCCTCGACGTGCTCTCTGTAGGACGCAAACCTGCGAACTTCCGCTCCGCGCGTGAACGCTCTAACCTCTGAGCAGCCGTCTCCTCCCAAACTTAAACTGCTCGCATTAAAGTTTGTGTCAAACTTGCAAATGGCGGCACAAGTTTGTAGTGCTTGCCCCTTTCGCCGGTATTTCTGTTCGAATTTCACAGTAGAAAACATTATTTTGTTGTTTATCCGATGGTTTGAACCCCAAGTATCTTCAGATACTTTGAAGATAACCCCATGTTCTCGTATTTACAGATAACTTAACCAATAGCCCGTTTTTTTTTAAAATTTCAATACTCTTCTCGGTGCCACCTTCGCTAACCATGCTGCCTGTGGGCGATGCCATGCTAGCTGAGTCGTCAAGTAGGAGGAGGGGCGAGAAGAAAAAGTAAAGAGGTGGGGGCACGCAGCAGAGCGATGGTGCGAATGACGGACTGAGAACCTAATGGGCAAACCCCAATTTAAAATCCCAGCGTTATCGATATATACGAAATGTGAACATTTATTTTGTGTTTTAAGATACAATATATTGCCCAGTCCGGAGTGGTGGTCTGGATCGGAGGGGTGTGCTCCAACTATCGAGGGATCACACTCCTCAGCCTCCCTGGGAAGGTCTATTCGGGAGTACTGGAGAGGAGAGTCCGTCGGATTGTCGAGTCTCGGATTGAAGAGGAGCAGTGTGGTTTCCGTCCCGGACGTGGAACTACGGACCAGCTCTATACCCTCTTCAGGATCCTGGAGGGGTCATGGGAGTTTGCCCAACCAGTCTACATGTGTTTTGTGGATCTGGAGATGGCATTCGATCGTGTTCCTAGGGGACTCCTGTGGGGGGTGCTCCGGGAGTACGGGTCTCGGAGCCCTTGGTTACGGGCTGTCCGATCTTTGTACGACCGGAGCCAGAGCTTGGTCCGTATAGCTGGCAGTATCTCAATTCCATTTCCAGTGAGAGTTGGACTCCGCCAAGGCTGCCCTTTGTCACCGATTCTGTTCATCACCTTTATGGACAGAATATCTCGGTGCAGCCGAGGCGTTGGAGAGATCCGGTTTGGTGACCTCAGGATCGGATCTCTGCTTTTTGCGGATGATGTGGTTCTGTTGGCTTCATCGGACCGTGATCTCCAGCTCTCGCTGGATCGATTTGCTGCCGAGTGTGAAGCGGCCGGGATGGGAATTAGCGCCTCCAAATCAGAGACCATGGTCCTCGCCCGGAAAAGGGTGGAATGCTCCCTGCGGGTCAGGGACAGGGTCCTGCCCCAAGTGGAGGAGTTTAAGTATCTCGGGGTCTTGTTCACGAGTGGGGGAAGGATGGAGCGGGAGATCGACAAGCGGATCGGTGCGGCATCAGCAATAACTAGGACACTGCATAGGTCTGTCGTGGTAAAGAGAGAGCTGAGCCGAAAAGCAGAGCTCTCGATTTACAAGTCGATCTACGTTCCAACCCTCACCTATGGTCACCAGCTGTGGGTGGTGACCGAAAGAATGAGATCGTGGGTACAAGCGGCCGAAATGAGCTTCCTCTGCAGGGTGGCTGGGCTCTCACTCAGAGATCGGGTGAGGAGCTCTGCCATCCGGGAGGAGCTCAGTGTCGAGCCGCTCCTCCTCCAGGTTGAGAGGAGCCAGATGGGATGGTTCGGCCATCTGGTCAAGATGCCCCCCGAGCGCCTCGCGGGCGAGGTGTTTTGGGCACATTCCATCGGGAGGTGACCAAGGGACCGACCCCGGACCCGCTGGAGAGACTATGTCTCACAGCTGGCCGGGGAACAACTTGGGATCCTTCCAGGTGAGCTAGAGGATGCAGCCGGGGAGAGAGAGGCCTGGGCTGCCCGCTTGAGGCTGTTGCCCCCGCAACCTGACCCCGGAACAAGCGGAAGATGACGGAACGGGATATTGCCCAGTCCTTCTAAATATATTGGCTTCGTAAGAAAGAGTGAGGGAATGATTAGAATATAATCACGCACATTAAAAAAAAAAAAAAATTACATGACATTATGCCAGCTTAAGTGAAAAAAAAAATATTTTCAAGAAAAAACATTTTTTACATACATTTTTATTGTCTGAATCTCCTCTGAATACTGTTTTATTCTGTCGTAGAAAACATTCTTTTAACATTTTGTTTTAGCCCAATATGTCACCAATTAGTTTTCCATACAGCAGCACAAAATGGGCATGTTTCTGCAGCCTGTAACGTCTGTGTGTGTCTTCAGTGGGATTCTCAACTGTTGCCATCAACCAAATATTTGAACCGACGGCCAGGAAGAAACAGGTATGATGTGTCCGATCACTGATTTAAGGTGTCTGATTACTGTGTGATCAGGTCCAGCGTTGCCAGGTGGGAGCTGTAGGATATATAAATACATATATGTATGGATATGCAGGATTTTGAAATTAATTAATTGAATTAATCAGATTTTAATGTCATTTTTGCTAACGGTCTCCTAATAAAGAATTTGAATTCTACAAAATTAAAAAAATGTACTGTATGACTAATCAATTGAATACAGTAAGAAGAAAAGATTTTAAATCCAATTTATTATTGGTGAACTGTGCCTCATTAGGCCAGGTGCATTAAGTCAAACAAATACAGCAAAATAGTTCAATAAAATAAAACTGTCTTCAGAACTGTTAAACAAACACCACACAGATAAATAAATTAAATCTCTGAAATCAAACACCAAACAACATAATGTCTTCTTTAGCCAGTTGCTCAGACAGACAAGCTTGTTTACATTGTCTGAATGTAAGGCTGCCCTCTTCTTTTGTATGATGTTACCTGCGAGTGAAAAGAGTCTCTGGCTTGGCACTGACGTTGCAGGAGTTGCCAGGTACTTGCAAGCAAGACAGGATAGTTGTCCATAGGTGGCCACAACATGTTTTGCGTTTAGACGGTATGTCAGGCTGGAGTTTCTCCGGTGGTAGGAGAACTCCTTTTTGAAAAAAACCTACAAATTACTGCTTTTTTTATTCATTATCCTGTCTCTATTATTTTTGTATAAAAACTTGCCATTCAGTGGCCCGACTGTCTCATCATCCTTAGTCTTGACCATGTCTGTTGTGTTGGACCACTACTGCCTTGTTAATTTTTCAGAATCAGAATGCTTTTATTGCCATGTCAATGAAGAATATCAGAGACTAGGAACTTGCTATGATACAGGTGTGCAAAAAATAAAATAAAAATAAAAAATTTGCCAGCACAGGCGATATAGCACAGCTGAGAGGATTAGGGGTCCTTCAACGGGCCAAAATTCAAATGTGCAAGAATTGACTTGCCCCCGATAATACGTCATAATTAACTGCGTTAATTGTTTTAATGCATTAAAATGCGGCGTTATTAATTGATCGAATTAACGCGTTAAAATGACATCACTAATATATATAAATAAAACCACACAGAGGTGGGTAGTAACGTGTTACATTTACTCCATTACATTTACTTAAGTAACTTTTTGAATGAAATATACTTCTATGAGTATTTTTAATAGTTTGTACTTTACTTGAGTAAATTTGTAAGTAAATAATAAGAAAGTAAGAAAACCTTTATTTGTCCCACAATGGGGAAATTGCAGTATGCAACAGTATAGGCACAGGAAGAAAAAAGGTCACGACAAGTAAGCACAGACAAAACAAAAACAAAAAAGGCAAAATAGACTAAGGACAAAAACATGCATTCAAAGTGAGCTACCGCACAGTTCTGGTGAGAAATAGCATAATGAGCACATGGTTAAAATTATTCATTGTGGAGTCTCACAGCAGAAGGAAGTAATATTACCCTTACTCTGTTACATTGGGCAAAAGTTGACCCGTTACATTGTACAGAAACACGTCTTAAAAGCAAGAAAAGTAAGTATTCTCTAAAGAGGGCTTCCTGCTTTGATGACTGAAGACAACGTTCCTCTAATCAATTGTAGTAAACACAGTCACATGACTTCATCTGATCTAACAGACGTACCCTTGCACCATCTTACAGGAAAACAAAACTTAGTACCAAAAAGTTATTTTGGAAAAAATTTACTGCTAGTGTAGGTAAAAACATTGTTTTCATCTGATTTGCGTCCAGGGCTGTTGGTCTAATAACCACAGTAAAACAACGCAAGTATCACTTTTTTTTTTTTTTATAACTGATCTTTTAGCTTTATTTTGAAATTACAAATGTTGCACATTTTGTTGTATGTTTATATTCTTATGACTACAAATAAATCAGATGTTACTTTTAAAGTTACTCAGTACTCGAGAAGCTATTTCAACGCATACTTTTTAGTCTTACTTGAGTACATTTTTAGGTCCACTTATTACTTTTACTTGAGTACAAATATTTTGGAGTAACTTTTTGAGTAAATTTTTTTGTCTACTCTACCCACCTTTGTAGCTAGGCTGCTAGGCTCAAGCTAACCGTTCACCACGTTCGGAAATGCGAATTTTATTTCAGTGTGGCTGATTGAAATTCTGCATAATTAGCCACTCTGCCAGTCTGTGGCGAATCTGTTGTTAGATAAATCAACAGTTCATAATTTTGCCTGTGATTAACATTGGAATCCATTTTGCCTATCGGTAGTCACGGTAGGGTTCCCCAATCGTCACATCATGCACCAAATAATGTGAGATTTGCAGCCTGGAGTTTTCATCCAGCTGGCAAGATCACGACCAAAACGGTCTTCAATTGCTTCCGATTTCGGCACAAAAAACTCAAATCCAAACAAAGAAAATATATCAACTAAGGACTAAAGTTAAAGGAAAGCAAAGTATGATCGTAATGACTCACAATTTGTTTAGGGTAAGTGGTTCAAAGACTTTCCTTGACTAAAACTTGACGGAGATCCTCCAGTGGACACTCCAAATCCGGGGTGCCCAACCACTCGATCACGATCTACTGGCTGCCCGCGAATTGATTGCAAGTCGACCGCCAGGTGTGTTGGAAAAAAAATGAAGTCTGTATTGTCAACTCAGCAACTTTGAGGCTACATTTAGCGAGCATTCAGGCCCTCTAGTTGCTAAAATTTGCGAGTTTTTAAAGAGTCAATCTAGCTGCGTTTCAAATGTTATTGTAGATTTTCTGAGACTGTGACGTGGACGCAAGTTGTTAACTCTAATCAATAAGCAATGCCTGGTGCTGCTGCAGCTCCTCCCCCTCCCAAAGTGCTCTGTGCGCATAGAAAATGAGTGCGTGCGCATAAAAAATGAGTGAGTGAGTGAGTGTGTGAGTGCATGCGTGCGTGCGTGCATGCGTGTGAGAGAGAAAAAGAATGGGAGCAATAGAGAGGAAAATGTCAGTGTGTATTTCAGAGAGGAACTTGTGTCTGTGTGTTTGAGACAAAGTGAGGAACTTGTCTGTCTGTGTTTGAGAGAGAGAAAGACACAATAACTTGTCCCTGTGTGTGTGTCTTCTGTCTGTGTTTGAAAGAGAGGAACTTGTTTGTGTCTGTGTTTGAAAGAGGGCGGGTTTCTGATGTAATGTCTAATGGTTGTGTAACAACAACAAACGTGTTGTGAGGATAGTTTTTGTGCAGGCTTGAAGAAATCTGTTATAGATTGTCACATATTTTTATTATTATTCATCAAATGACACATTCTGCAATTAATTACAACAGATTCATTAAGAACAAAGCTTAAAGCGTAAGTACCTTTACTGTTATAGTCAATTTTATTTGTACAGCCCAAAATCCCAGAATTTCTGTCTCAATGGGCTTCACATTGCAGATTCAGAAGGATGAAAAACAAGAAAAAAGAGGAACTTATAAACACACATAAACAGCAAGAAAGTTAACTAACAAATGCAAGCTTGACAATATTAGCACATTTCTGCCCTTATATTTTCCATATACACAAATCAAATACTGTTTCTATATGATGTAACATTTTCAGCGTGATGCGTTCAGGATTGATTTAGAAAACAAAACCTTCAACAAACAGTCACGGCACATGAAAACAACTAACAGTTACACAGATAAGAAACATTCAGTTATCATATTTTGAGCACTTTTCACAATTGTTGTTTGTAAATCTTACAGAAGGCAAAAATATTGTACACATTCGATAATTATTGTAAACTTGTCAATGCTGGTCTGATCACCAATTACTGTGTCTGATCACTGTGTCCAATCACAGGAAGTGCCGTCACCCATTTCCACCAATGAGCTGGTTCCGCTGCCCATGGTCCAAGGTCGGGCTCGGCCTCTCAGAGTGCTGAATAGGCTGACAGTGGTGATGTCAGACCCCACCCACTTTGTGAGTACAACCTTCATCTGACAGGAGGTGACTAACATCTGTCTGGTGTAAAACATGGCTGTGCTTTCAGAGACCGAATGCTGCGGAGTATCGACAGTTTGATCTTCTAGCTGTGCAGCCCACCACAGAGAAACTCTTTCACGTGAGCTCCTCCTCATTTCTGACTAACTGCATTACAGTTACGATGTCCCAGGTACCATGTTCTGGGTACAATGTCCCTGGTTCAACATCCAAGGTAGAATAACCCAGGTAGAATAACCCAGGTACGGACAGGATGACCTTACTGTGCAACCTGCTACAGAGAAACTTTTTCACGTGAGCTTCTCCACACTTCTCACTAACTGCATTACAGTTACAAAGTCCCAGGTAGAATGTCCCGGTTACGACCCAAATAGGATATCACAGGTAGGAAAAACTAGATACTATGTTTCAGGTACAATGACCTTGGTAGAAAGTCCCAGATAAGATAAACCTGGTACAATGCTACAAGTATGATAAACTAGGTAGGAATTCCCAGGTATGGTGTCCCATGTGGAATGTCCCAGGTAAGATCAACTATGTCAAAATTCCCTGGTAGGATAACCGAAGAATGTGTGTGTGCATGTGTGTCTAGGCAGCGTGTCTGCTCTACGATGTCGACATTATCTGCATCTCTGTGTCGGAGAAGCTTCCGTTTTTCTTCAAGCGAACGCCGATAAAAGGGGTAAGCCCATGGGATACACCTGAAACACCCTGTCACTGACTGATTGGCTGGTACACTCCCTGTGAGAGTCTGATTGGCTGGTACACTCCCTGTGAGAGTCTGATTGGCTAGTACACTCCCTGTGAGAGTCTGATTGGCTGGTACACTCCCTGTGAGAGTCTGACTGGATGGTACACTCCCGGTGAGAGTCTGATTGGCTGGTACACTCCCTGTGAGAGTCTGATTGGCTAGTACACTCCCTGTGAGAGTCTGATTGGCTGGTACACTCCCTGTGAGAGTCTGACTGGATGGTACACTCCCTGTGAGAGTCTGACTGGATGGTACACTCCCTGTGAGAGTCTGACTGGATGGTACACTCCATGTGAGTCACTAGGTGTGTTTGAGATGACTCAGACAGACATAGTTCTGATTGAGCACCAATCGGTGCGCCAACGCCTGCTGGTTAGTTTTTGTGTTTGAAATTTCGCCAACTTGCTTTGACGTCACCTGTGCGCCGGTAATGAGAATCTTGCAAGAGCAAGGCAGATCCAGGCTTTGAACCAGTGGCAGCTGTGTACTAGCAGCTGATTGGTTTTCATCAAAAACTCTCTTTATATTTATTTCCATTAGTTTAAGCTGTCTTTATTTATTGTGTGGGGACCTCATGAGTAACATGAAAGATGTATCTAAATTATATTAGATATTATTTATAAATGTGATGATACCTGTCCCTCACACACTCAGCAGCTGATCTTCTACTGACAAGTTTTTTTTTTACTGTAATTCTTCAAATGTGATGGAAATGACTGTAAGTCATAGAGATATGGAACATAATTAAGTTAATTTATATTAAAACAATCTACAATAACTTCTGAGATCAGATGTTTCAGTCATTTGGAACCAAACCTGATAGTGAACACCTAAACTGTGTGAAGCTTCTATGTAACTAAGACCAAATATATCTATGGTGTATTTACATTTTTACAACACATGGAACAACATAGAAAACCTTCTGCTTCCTCTTATATATTATCTATATGAATGTTATAAACTTCATAAAGCATACATTAACGTAAATATGTCTAAATGTTTCTTTACAGATTTCCCACATTGGATTATTTTCTATCTGCTGGATCTCTAGGATTTTAAAATCCTTTCATTTCACCAACAATAAAACTGTATTATGAAAAAGAAAATGTTCCACCTAAAGTTACATTTACAGGTTCACATTTACATTACTGCTTCTCTAAACAGAAAATAATTAAAAAAAAAAAAAAAAAGTATATTTGTTAACATGTTAAAGAGCTAAAGACTGCTCAGTATTAAGCATGGAGATTGAAATTATATATTTAATTATATAAGGTTCTATTGGGTAACTGTACAAAAGTTATGCAGATAAAATTATTTAAATTAATTGATTGTTCCGTTCAGTCATCTTCCGCTCATCCGGGGCTGCGTCGCAGAGGCAACAGCCTCAAACGGAAAACCAAGGCTTCACTTTCCCCGGCTGCATCCTCCAGCTCACCCGAAAGGATCCCACGTCGTTCCCCGGCCAGCTGGGAGACATAGTCTTTCCAGCGGATCCGGGGTCTGCCCCTTGGTCTCCTCCAGGTGGGACATGCCCGAAACACCTCACTTGGAGGCATCCTGACCAGATGCCCGAACCACCCCATCTGGCTCCTCTCCACCTGGAGGAGGAGCGGCTCGACACCGAGCTCCTTCCGGATGGCAGAGCTCCTCACCCGATCTCTGAGTGAGAGCCCAGCCACCCTGCGGAGGGAGCTCATTTTGGCTGCTTTGACCCACAGCTGGTGACCATAGGTGAGGGTAGGAACGTAGATCGACTTGTAAATCGAGAACTTTGCTTTTGGGCTCAGCTCTTTCTTCACCTCAACGGATCAGTGCAGTGTCCTACTTATTGCTGACGCTGCACCGATCCGTCTGTTGATCTCCTGCTCCATCCTTCCCCCACTGTGAACGGGACCCCGAGATACTTAACTCCTCCACTTGGAGCAGGACCCTGTCCCTGACCCGCAGGGGGCATTCCACCCTTTTCCAGGCGAGGACCGTGGTTTCATTATGCCAAAATGATATGCATCAAAAACAACAGAAAGTGTACTTATTTAATTCAACTGCCTGTGCATTTTTCATGCATGTGCTCCTGTCTAGTGTAGCTCACACTTTTAAATTCGAACCCAAACACAAAACAATAAATTTACAAAAGCTTAATAACAACTTCTCATTTGTTATTTTATATATGTGCTTTGTTAAAATGTGCACCACTCTAAACAAGAACTCTGTTGCTGCATTGGTCGTGTCTGTTGGTTTGGTGAACAGCACTTCCCAGCTACCCACAAAAAATTTTGGTGTAAAGTCGCTGTGGACCTTAGTGAAATGGCGTTCCACGTTACATCTTTTATCGTCAGACACGCTGGCACCATAGATCAAACACATGTGCTTGTTGTTGGTGTAACATTGTTTACAGAGTAACAAATTAAATGTGCCTAATAAAAGTTGTATAGGATTCAGAAAACCTTTGGCGAGCTAATCAAAAAGGGGCGGAAGCTACCGACGGCTCACGAACTAAAGGTCGGAGACCCCTGATTTAAACCTTTAGGTGGATGATTTTCACAAATGTTTGATAAACGGGTTTATTGTGGTGATATGAATGGTAACATAATTTGATAACATTTACACAGAATAATATTTAAGAGGAAGCAGAAGGTTTTCTATTTTGTTCTGCGAGTTGTAAATACTGTACATGAATACACCCTACACTCTATGTAATTGGTCTGATATTTATTGACATCTATCTTAATTCTTATGAAACACAGTCATAACTACATAGAAGTTTGACACACTGTAGGATTTGGTTCCAAATGGTTAAAACATCTGATCTCAGATGTTATTGTAGATTATTGTAATATAAATTAAGTTAATTACGTTCCATATCTCTATGTCTTGCAGCCATATCCATCACCTTTGAAGAGTCATAGTAAAACACTTGTCAGTAGAAGATCAGGAGCTGAATGTGGGAAAGACAGGCGTCACCATTATAAATAATATCTAATATAATTTAGATCCATCTTTCATGTCACTCATGAGGTCACCTTACAAAATACACATCAATAAATAAAGACAGCTTTAACTAATGGAAATAAATGCAGATATGTATAAATAAGTGCAGATATGTATTGGTCAAGATAAAAATGTCACTCAGAACCAATCAGCTGTCAGTACACATGTGATAAGACACAATTTTTCATAATGCCTTTCGGTTTGTAGTCCAAACAGGCGGCGCAGTTGGTAAAAAGCATCTGCGCTCGCCTAGCTCAAAGTCTGCGTTCGCCTTGCTCTTGTGAGATTCTCGTTACCGGCGCACAGGTGACGTCAGAGAAAGTCAGTGGCATCTCAAATGCAAACACTAACCAGCATGTATTGCGCGCCGATCAGAACTGCGTCCGCCTGGGTCATCTCAAACGCACCTACTGATTGGATGGTATACTCTCTTTGAAAGTCTGATTGGATGGTGCACTCCCTGTGTGAGTCTGATTGAATGGCACACTCCTTGTGAGAGTCTGATTGAATGGTACACTCCTTGTGAGAGTCTGATTGAATGGTACACTCTCTGTGAGACTCTGACTGGATGGTACAGTCATTGTGAGGCTCTTAATTGGATGAAAGTCTCTCTGACACTCTGATTGGATGGTATATAATACCTGTGAGACTGATTGGATGGTGTAGTCCCTGTGATACTAGGCATGTTTGAGATGAGCCAGGTGAAGGGGCGCGGCCCCTTTCTAGGTCCACAAAAAAAGTGTTCTTACTACTTTTAATTATTATCAACTTTGGTTAAAATATGCACCAAAATGCAGAAAAATTACTTATTTTTCAAAAAGGTTCCGGGGGGATGCCCCAGACCCCTCTGTACTGACAAGCACTACAAGTGCCCCCACTTTAGAAAATCCTGGATTCACCCCTGGGAACAGGAGCAGATGGATGGCATGCTTTTCTAACCGCTAGATTAGACCAGTGCTCCTCAATTATTTTCTGTTGCGCCCCCCCCCAGGAAAAAGAAAATATGTCGCGCCCCCCCACTCTCCGATGTGACTATAATTAGTATCATCTGTCTATGAAATTGTTCTAAGTACTCCTCTGCATAACATTGTATCCTCATTAACAATAAAGAAAAGAAAAAAAAAGGAAGAAAAAGCAACGTACAACAAAAAACAGCTTTATTAACATTGTTTTTTAGTCTGAAACAGAAAAGATTTAAAGTGCATCAATTAACTTGAAATTAAAAAAAGCGCCAACTACTGTAATGCAGTGGTCCCCACCACCGGGCCGCGGACCGGTACCGGGCCGCATAGAATGAAGAAATAACTTCCATTTATTTCTATTTGGTTCACTATTTGAGCCTTTATTATGAAGGTTTTCTTGATTCTTGATGACGATGTTTTGATTTGAAAAGTGACCGGATACAGAGTTACGAAGCAGACTGGACTTTAGAAACACTCCTCAGGTTTCAGGTCAAAATGGGACTGTCTGGTTCCAGCAAAACAAACTCAGAACTCCCATTGATCTAGTCTTAATGTGTAAATTTTATTCACTTTATTTTTGTGATGTCTTTTATTTTGAAGGTATGTTTACCGTTACCAAGACAACCAGATTACGTTCGAGTTGAGAGAATGTTTCAGTGTTATAAAGACGCTGCTAATAAATTTTCTCGTGAGGGCGAAAAGGATTTAAGTTTATTATTTATTTTAAAAACCAATTTTTTTTAGGCTGGTCTTATTTTGTTTTTCTGCTACACCTTTAGACCAGTCCGTGAAAATATTATCAGACACTAAACCGGTCTATAGCGCAGGAAAGGTTGGGGACCCCTGCTGTACTGGATGTGCAATTACACTTTATTCTAGTGCGACAAAAAAAAAAAAAACAGCATGTTCCACAGGGTCACACCGTGGCGGGCACGCCCCACTATTTGAGAAGCACTGGATTAGACCAAAAGAATGGCGCGCTAGATTTTAATTAAGCGCTAAATGTTACATCAAGAGCATTAAATTTCAAATCTAGCGGCGCAAGGTCTGAAATCTACTGCGATAGTTCTTAAAAAAGTACGTTTAGCGGAGCTGCTTGTTTTAATATCTAACATGCTTGTTTACGTGTGTGTATTGGGCCCGATGGCTTTCCATATCTGTGCACACTTTGAAGGTGTGCACATCACGAAAACGCAGTGTTTTTTGTATTTTTGGCGCCATCAAGTGACGAAGATCAGAATTGCAGGATGAATCAAACCAACGTTGTTTATTTATTTAATTTTTTTCTAGTTTGGCGGGCTGGATTAAAAGGCTTAACGGGCCGCAGTTTGCCCATGTCTGACGTAGGCTGTGAGAGACTTGCAGAACTTTCTGTAACTATTGCTGTGTTTGTATACTCGCATTTTAATGAGCGTAGTGTTGTTGCTTTCTCAACAAAACCAATATTTTCAGAGTGCGCCATCTAGTGAGGAAACATCAGAATTGCAGGGAAAATAAAACATTAATGAGATTTATTTAATTTTTTCAAGTTCGAACGGATTAAAACGTTTAACGGGTCACATGTGGCCCGCGGGCCGTTGTTTGCTCATGCCTGGTCTAGCTAATCTCTAAAGTGGTCTACTTACTTTCTATTGTCTTCACCAAAACTAAACAACCAGTAAGATGCTGATAATAGCCCTGTGAATTGAAACTCTCGTCTGCAATCCAGGCGAGGCGCAGTTCATCTCAAACAAGCCTGATTGGGTGGCACATTCCCTGTGAGACCGATTGGATGGATGGTCCATTCGTTGTGAGACTGATTGGATTAGTGTAGTCTCTCTGAGAATTTGATTGGCTGCTACATTCTCTGTAAGACACTGATTGGATGGTGTAGTCTCTCTGAGACTCTGGTTGGATGGTAAAGTCCCTGTGAGACACTTATTGGATGGATTGTGTTTCCAGGCCCTGGACAGAGATGTGGTTTTTGAGGTGACATACTCGGGAGCAATCGGAGACGCCACAATAAGGCGCCACACCATAGCCAATGCCACTAGTCTGATGCAGACCCTTAAGGGCAAGGTCAGTAAGCACCCAGGCAATGCCAAGCCTCTTAGAAAGGATGGCGCTGAATATTGTTTGTTTTTCTTAGAATATCATCCTGTGCAGCGGCGCGGAAAAGGTGAGTGCTCTGGTAATGTTCCTCCTTTCTGCTGGTTGCCTGGGCAGCATAACTCTTCCTATTTTCTATTTTTCCAGGCCCTGGAGCTGCGAGGACCGTATGATGTCACTAACCTGTATCCTTGTGGTTCTGATCTGGTTAGCACCAGTCATGTGTATGTGTTTGCAAGGGGTTGCTGATTCAGTCGGGCTTTTCCTGATAAACAATTAGAGGTTTCCTTTTTGGTTTATCCGCCTCAGAATCCAAAGAGGCCATTTCCTCCACTTGCAGAAAGATTTTACTGCACGCAGGTGAGTTCTACCGGGTTCCACTGAACAAAATTATACTGCACAAGATGTTAGCACTGTGTGTGTTTGCAGAAAGCAGACGGACCGCTAGTGGCGTGGTCCAAACCTGGAAGAACCTGCAGGATGTGTGTGAGAACAGTTCCGCCTCCTTTGTTCACTAGCCAAGAAAATAAAAGCGCTGGACTTATTTTTTTAAAATCATTTTATTTTGGTATTTCTTGTAAAATAAACTAATTTCATGCTTGGTGCTGTGTTCCAGTGTCTGTATGCACCAGCGTGTTTGTTTGTGTGCGTGTGTGTGTTTGCGCCAGTGTCTGCGTGTGGCAGCGACCTGTTTAACAGGCTAAGGAGTGAAAATATCCACAAAAAAAAAATAGACAGAGAAAAATGAAAATGCAGGTCAAAGGTCACATAAGAATCTTAGCCTTAGCTGCAGGGTAAAGGTCATGGGACCATCGCTATAAGTTCAAAGTCACAATATGGCCTTTTGTTCCCAAATTAGGGGAGCCTCCCCTGGATGGAGATGGGTTGGTCCACTGAAACCTTTAGCTGGAGAGATGCAGAGCCTCTGGAACGCCTGGTGGGATGCAGCAGAGCCTTAGCGAGCCATGATGTGGTTAATGTGACCCTGTAAGCATAATAAAACAATAAAACCATACTGGTCACATTGCAAGCAGCCAATCACCTTACCGGTTCTCCACTGAGACACCGCAGGCAGCTGAGCCGGGCAGCCTGGACTAACATAACCTGTTTCCACAGCAAGAAAGCATGGGATGAAATGAATGGAAAGAGTGGAGCCACAAGAATATGTAAGAAGGCCTGTTGTTGTGATTACCTGCTGATTGGTTGCTGTGACATTAGGATAAGTTTCCATTGGATGTTCTGATACCTGAAACTCTGCCTCCAAACACGGCCGTTTCTAGATCAACGTTTGGACAACACAGGACATCACTATCTGGGACTTAGTTGCACATGACAATACTATCCACTATGTCACTAAGCAGGGTATCATTATCTGGGACGTAGGCAGAACATCCTTCCGCTGGAAAGTCTCTACGCTAGACATCGCAAAGCAGAGTATCACTATCTTAAACATACACAGGACATACATTGTTACGCAGGACATCTCTACCCTAGACTGAGAGAGCTACGATCCATTTGGGAAGAGCAAATAATGAACAAAGCTAAATGTATCCTGAGTCAACCTCAGCATCCTTTGTGCACTTACTTTATTTTAATGCCTTCAAGACGTCTGTTTTATGCCCCTGAAAGATCGACGAACTTTTTCATATTCTTTTGACCCCTTTGGCAATTAAATTTTTAAGTTAGTTATGGTTTATATGGGGGTTTTTAACTGGGTGTTTGTATGGGGTTTCTTTATGTGATTTTTATTATCTTTCATTTTTATGTTGTTTTTAGTGAGATGATGTGTGGTGTAGTACATTGTGAAGGAATGCTGTAAAACAATTGCTCTCTGGGACTAATAAAGTTTTTCTGATTCTGGCCATTGCTACAAAGGGGGACAGAGTATCACTTTGTCATATGTCCATCATCCTTCCACCCTTGCATCTCTTACCGTTTTCTGGTTCCAAACTTCCACCTGTCCATCTTGGCCCCGCCTTTTCAGTCGGTAAGCTACCTGCATGCTAACGGTGTTAGCCTGCTAACTCCACGGATTATGATTTTAACTTGCTGTTTTTATCCAGTAACAAGCCTAAACCAGCTTAACTAAATTAAACTAACCTCTAACCCGTTTAAACTACCTTTAACTAACCTGAAACTCGCCTAACAAAATTAAACTAACTGTATCTAGCCTCTAGCTAGCCAAAACTAGCCACAGTTAGCAACCCTACTGACCAGAAACGGTTTAAAAGTAGAACTTCCGGTTCGAGTTCAGTGACGTAGGTACCTGGAAATCGGATCGATAACAATAAGATCCTTGAGCAGTGTTACCGCTATGACACTGACATCTTACGACTGGCATGTAGTAAGATGACTTTAGTAAGTCTAAATGCTTATAATAATAAATAATACGTGTATATTATTTATTTTTATATGGCAGAAATAAGACGTATATTTTAAAACGCTTACTTTAAAAAACACTCATTAACGTTCAGTGGGTTTTTATTAAACATGATTTTTCCAGGAGAATAAAATAGCTACTTTTTATATCATTAAAACTGATGCACATTCCATATTTGTCATGCTTTATTTAATGTTAGAACTAATTGACCTAATTGACAAAAACAAATCAGTGTATACACTGCGTTCCAAATTATTATGCAAATGATGTTTTTGTTTGATTTTCCAAAATACTTGATGCAAATGACGATCAGCATCATTTTCAAGTCATTAGCTGTCAAATTGTATTTCAAATATTATTGAACAAACCTCCTAATGAAAACAGTATTTAAAAAATAAATGAAAAACTTAAAATGCACTGTTCCAAATTATTATGCATAACATAGTTTCAAGACTTTTTCTAGTTTATAAAGAACTGAAAATAGTAATTTGTTGAATTTACAGCAATATGAGGTCATATTCACTGAAATAAAAAGCCATTTCAATCCAAAACATCTTAACAGGTCAAGTTACATGTTAACATAGGACCCCTTGTTTGATAGCAGCTTCACAATTCTTGCATCCATAGAACTTGTGAGTTTATGGAGAGTTTCTGCTTGAATGTCTTTGCAGGATGTCAGAACAGCCTCCCAAAGTTGCTGTTTGGATGTGAACTGCCTCCCACCTGCATAGATCTTTTGCTTGATGATGCTCCAGAGATTCTCAATAGGGTTGAGGTCAGGGCAGGATGGGGACCACACCATGAGTTTCTCCCCTTTTATGCCCATAGCAGCCAATGAAGCAGCCAATGAATGCAGCATGAGATGGTGCATTGTCGTGCATAAAGATAATTTTGTTTCGGGAAGCAGGATTCTTCTTTTTGTACCACGGAAGGAAGTGGTCAGTCAGAAACTCAACATACTTTGCAGAAGTCATTTTCACACCGTCAGGGACCCTAAAGGGACCAAGCAGATCTTTCCCTAGGATTCCGGCCCAAAACATGACTCCGCCACCTCCTTGCTGACGTCGCAGCCTTGTTGGGACATGGTGGCCATCCACTACTCCATCTATCTGGACCATCCAGACTTGCACGGCACTCATCAGTGAACAAGACTGTTTGAAAATCGGTCTTCATGTATTTCTGGGCCCACTGCAGCCGTTTCTGCTTGTGAGCATTGTTTAGGGGTGGTCGAATAGAAGGTTTATGCATAACTGCAAGCCTCTGGAGGATTCTACACCTTGATGTTCGTGGGACTCCAGGGACATCAGCAACTTTAAATACCTGTTTGCTGCTTTGTAATGACACTTTAGCAGCTGCTCTCTTTATCCGATGCATTTGTCTAGCAGAAACCTTCCTCATTTTGCCTTTATCTGCACGAACCCGTGTGTGCTCTGAATCAGCCACAAATCTCTTAATGGTACGATGATCACGCTTAAGTTTTCGTGAAATATCTAAAGTTCTCATACCTTGTCCAAGGCATTCAACTATTTCACGCTTTTCAGCAGCAGAGAGATCCTTTTTCTTTCCCATATTGCTTGAAAATGGTGGTCTGCTTAATAATGTGGAACATCCTTCTTAAGCAGTTTTTCCCTTAATTGGACTCACCTCGCCAACTAAATATCATGGGTGTATGTAATTGATTTCAGTGATCCACAGAGCCCTGAGACACAATACCATCCATGAGTTTAACTGAAAAACACTAAATTTAATCTTTATGACACTTAAATACAATTTGCATAATAATTTGGAACGCAGTGTAATATGGTTTGTATATTTATATCTATGAAAGTTCCATTTCACCAATAATACTATGAAACCAATTATGTAAAACAGTAGTGGGTAAAACTACAGGTTTCAAGCAAAGATAAAAAATGACTTGCAGATCCAGGATTCTCTCGAGGGGTTAGGTCATGGACCAAACGAGTACCTGTGGTGCTTGCCAGTATAGGGGCTATGGGGCATTCCTCCCAGAACATTTTGAAAAATAGGAGTCATTTTCCTGCATTTTGGTGCACATTTCCCCCAAAGTTTATAATAATTAAAGTAATAAGAACACTTTTTTTTTTTGGTGGATTAAAAGGGAGGCGTGGGAGTTGCGCCCCCTACTCCTCCCCTGCAGATCACTTGGTTCCGCGTGAGTTTTTTTTATAGGCAGAATAAAAAATGTTTACAAAAATATGTATGTATTTACTCTTAAAATACCTAAATCATAAAATTATTGAATCATAAAATTATAACCTAAATCATAAAATACCTAAATAATTAAATATGAGAATAAAAAAAATATTTCTAAAAAATTTTGTTATACGTGTCTGTGATCGGTAACAAGGGAAATAGTAAAGATATTGATGCTATAAATGTAACATTTTGATAAAGTAATTATGTTAAATAAAATAACTTGCACCCATTTTCTTCTGCAAAAATGAAGATAATTACTATATATGTAAAACAATATTGTGGTGAATAGTCTCACCATTAAGCATTGTGTGGTTATCCTCTACAGATGTAATCTTACTGTTGTCCTTTCATCTGTGTGTTTGGCTTGGTGAAGACCTTGTGGAGGTAGCCTTTGTTATCCTGTAAACAGGCTGAATAGTTCACTGGAGGAGAAAAGATGCTTCTTTCGTCCAGAAGGGAAATCTACGTTTATGCTTTCAAGAAATAACCTAATTGTGAATGGACTCCATTTGTTTACTACTACCCCAGCATGTTCAGTCAATGGTGTTATATATGTGAGTACAGTAAGCCATTTTTTTTTACAAACATTTGCTTGTCCAATGTTGGCCTGAGCCAAAACAGCAAATTATGCAACTTTGAATTCAATTGAATTTACTTTATTAATTCCTGATGGAAAATTTGACTACTGCAGAGCAAACACCAGGTGTTTAACACCTCGATGCCTCTCGCCCCTAGCCACCAGCGTCCCAGTCCGGTCGCACTGTGTCCAACCCGGCAACCCAAAAGCTGGAGTCCGGAATATCTACTTCGAATACGTATCTTTGCTCATGCAACATTTTGTATTTATGCGGGCTTGGAACTGGTGCAAGGAGACACTGACTTGTGCCTCTCTGATGTGACCTATCAAGAATTGGAGAACAAATTTTAGAAAAATGTTTGATTTATTTTACCAAAAATATATAGTTCCAAGAATAGACCAGGCCCACAAAACAGGTGAACACCAGATTAACTGACTAAACCAGACCTCAACACATGTACAGTATAGTGGTTGATCAAACCATATACACACTAAAAAGGGGGAAATCAAACAAACAGACAAAGAAATTGACATGGAAATAATGACTTCCAAAATAGTAAAATTAAAAAGGGAAAACAACTTTTACTAAATTAAGGTTTAAAAAATATAAAACATACTAAACTGCCTTGTGGGCAAGGCATGCTTATTATGCCTTGCCCACAAGATGTAATTACTGGGAGGACTGCCTATACACCCCTCTCAACCTCCTTATGGCCATATTAGTTTAAATGTTTATTATTTACCGCATCCACATCAGGAACAACCTAACTACAAACCATTTCATAACAACTTGAACTGTTATTAATTACATACTAATTTAGCTGGGTACAACATAAAAACCTGAATGACAATCAATAATGTCCTTCTAACCCCAATAAGAGTGTGGTCCTAAAATTTTGAAAGATGTTTTTACCGACCAGGCATTCTTTACTGAACAAAGCAACTTTGGCCTCCAACTTCACAGTTAGGAACCAAGGAGTTTTATATGACCATGATTTGTTATTTAGGGCTCACATTGCACAAGTTTGTAAAACTGTATTTTTTTAGAATCTAAAATATTTTATTTAAAAGTGATGTTGAAAAAGTCATTCATGCATCAAGATGTTACATCTTGTTACATCAACGTTTGATCATTTTACGCTTTGCTAGCAGCGTGCCCCACTATAAACAATGTGAAGTCTGTTGAGACAATTGTTTTGTTTTATTTGGCTATACAAATAACATTGAATTCCATTAAACATTTCTATGATCATCTTGCTTCCTATGAGTGGGACCCGGACAAATCGACCCCATCTCTCGCCGCTCAGACGGATCAGCTTTTTCCCGGTGCGGCTGTCAGACCATCACATCTCCTCTTCTCTGGGTCATTTGTCATGAAGGAAATCAGAGTTGAAATCTTTCTGGGCTGTAATATGTATGTCAGTCAGTTCTGTTCTTCATCTACGTGTGATGCTATCCATGAAAAAGAGGTAACTGTGCATGATGGTATCCGTGCCAGTGCGTGATGATATCCGTGCCAGTCTATCTGTCCGTGATGCTAAGCCTATCTCAGCACCTCCTCTACTGCGCTTCGTTTAATGTTAAGAAGATGATAAGAAATAATGGGCTTTCTTTTTTCATGTAGTTTTAGCGAGGTAGCGCCAACCACACATCCATCACTGGCTATTTATCTGCCCCAACTTTCACAAGGAAAATAATAACTGCCCCAGAAGCCTGTATCTGGTTGATGCAGGGGTAGTTATTAGATTGAAAAGCTGTCCACTTTCTCAAGAAGAGGGGCTGTGAGGGAAAGGCTGTGAAGTAGAAAAACAGGAGAGACAAAAGAGAGGGGGCTGTGATGCACAATAAGGAGGCCGTGAGCGAGGGTTTCATTGTTGTTTGACACTGGGTGGGGAGAAAGGGTCAGTGTGGGGGGTGGGGTGTTTGCCTCAAATACAAAGTTATTTAGACTGAAACAATTAATGATAACTAAACTAAGCAGAGCCAGTCCTTAAAGCCTCCTTCTTGGAGAGGAAAATCAGCAGAAACTTAAAAAACAAAAGAAGTTAGACAGGTCATCTGATCTGGTGACATATTCTTTAAAACCCCTCTTGAACGCTTGGAAAAGTTTTGCTTCAAGCGGTTTGGCGAACTTTCATTTAAATGGAATAAATTCCTATGCTGCACTATTAAAATATTTTTAATCTTTCTAGGAGTGTCATATCTTATCTGAAATTTTCTCAATAGATATTTGGCCATCTTTCCATCTAAATTGTATGATGATATTTGCGCCAAAATACAACTAACAAAGTTGTGGATTTTGTGAAGCATGTTTAACCCTGCGAAACCCGGAAATAGAAATATTTATTGAAAAGAATAATCATTTGTTGCATATTTACAACAGCGGGTGCAATGGGGTTAAAAACACAGCTTTGAGATGTGGCAAAAAGCAATTCATTTTGAAAGGAGAATTTCAGATTCAATACTCTTTATCGTCACAATGCGAGCATGGTGAAATTTTGACAGGCTCACAGCTAAACGTAAACTTCCGGTTAGTTTTTACTTGCGGGGCGGGCCTGGGCATCCCATGAACATGGCAATTAAATTTGCAGATGACACCGCCGTGCTGGGTCTCATATCCAATAACGATGAGACCCATTACAGATAGGAGGTCCAGAGCCTCGCACAGTGGTGTTCAGAAAATAACCTCACCCTGAACACCAGTAAAACAAGGAGGTGGTAGTGGACTACAGAAGATCCAGGAGGACTGAACACGCTCCCCTTTACATACGTACAAGGGAAAGCTGTTGAGTGTGTTGACAGCGTGAAATTCCTGGGAATCCCCGTCTCCACAGACCTCTCATGGACTACCAACACACTACACCTGGTGAAGAAGGCCCAAAAACGTCTCTTCGTTTACAGGAAGCTTAAGCGCTCTGGACTCTCCTCTCAATTGATGAACTTCTTCAGAGCCACTATAGGGAGCATCCTGTCTCTCAATATGACTGCATGGTACAGCAGCTGCACCACACAGGATAAAAAGGACTTGCCCCGGGTGGTAAAGACTGTGCAGGCAATCTTAGGGTGCCGGCTGCCAGCTGCCAGATCTGGATTCGATCAACAGCTCCCGAGTTTAGGGAGCGACGGATAGCGATGGACCCTCCCACCCAGATTATAGACTGTTTATACATCTCCCATCAGGGAAATGGTACAGAACCATAAAAACCACCACTTCAGAGACAGTCTCATCCCATCTCAGAGACAGTTTTTTTTCCCAGAGCTGTGAAAGCAATCCCCCCCCCCTCACCTACATCCTCTCGTCTCATCATCTCATCGGGAACGCTCTTCCCGAGAGCATGAGGGCTCCACAAAGCGTTGAGGTTTTTTAAAAAAGACTGAAGACATTTTTATTTCTAAAGGCTTTTCAACAAAGTTTTTAGTGTTTTTTGTGTTGTGGTTATATGTACTTTTGCTGTTTGTTGTTGCTTTTGGTTATTGTAGCACTTTGAGATCTCCACTGGAAATATAAAGTGCGTTATAAATAAAATTTTTATTATTATTATTATCCACTAGTACTAAGGACACTTTACAGCAACACACACTTTAACAACACTGCACTGTTAATTATTTTTGTTAAATCATCCTGTTGTCCATTTTATACTGTTTTTGGGTCTTTTTATACTGTTTTTGTTAGTTTTACTTTTATTTCTACTTCTGATTATATATACAAACATATACAGTGGTGGTCAAAAGTTTACATACACTTGTAAAGAACATAATGTCATGGCTGTCTTGAGTTTCCAGTTATTTCAACAACTCTGATTTTTCTCTGATATAGTGATTGGAACAGATCCTTCTTTGTCACAAAAACATTCATGAAGTTTGATTCTTTTATGACTTTATTATGGGTAAACTGAAAATGTGACGAAATCAGCTGGGTCAAAAATATACATACAGCAATGCTAATATTTGGTTACATGTCCTTTGGCCATTTTTACTTCAATTAGGCGCTTTTGGTAGCCATCCACAAGCTTCTGACAAGTTTCTGGTTGAATCTTTGACCACTCCTCTTGACAGAATTGGTGCAGTTCAGTTAAATTTGTTGGCTTTCTGACATGGACTTGTTTCTTCAGCATTATTCACATGTTCTCAATGGGATTTAAGTCAGGACTTTGGGAAGGCCATTCTAAAACCTTAATTCTAGCCTGATTTAGCCATTCCATTACCACTTTTGATGTGTGTTTGGGGTCATTGTCCTGTTGGAACACCCAACTGCGCCCAAGACCCAACCTTCGGGCTGATGACTTCAGGTTTTCTTGAAGAATTTGAAGGTAATCCTCCTTCTTCATTGTCCCATTGACTCTCTGTAAAGCACCAGTTCCATTGGCAGCAAAACAGGCCCACAGCATAATACTACCACCACAGTGCTTGATGGTAGGCATGGTGTTCTTGGGGTTAAAGGCCTCACCTTTTCTCCTCCAAACATATTGCTGGGCATTGTGGCCAAATAGCTCAATTTTTGTTTCATCTGACCACAGAACTTTGTCCATGTGATCAGCAGCAAACTTTAGTTGAGCCTTAAGGTGCCGCTTTTGGAGCAAGGGCTTCCTTCTTGCACGGCAACCTCTCAGTCCATGGTGATGCAAAACACGCTTGACTGTGGACACTGACACCTGTGTTCCAGCAGCTTCTAATTCTTGGCAGATCTGCTTTTTGGTGCTCCTGGGTTGATTCTTCACCCTCCTGACCAGTTTTCTCTCAGCAGCAGGTGACAGCTTGCGTTTTCTTCCTGATCGTGGCAGTGACAAAACAGTGCCATGCACTTTATACTTACAAACAATTGTTTGCACTGTTGCTCTTGGAACCTGCAGCTGCTTTGAAATGGCTCCAAGTGACTTTCCTGACTTGTTCAAGTCAATGATTCTCTTTTTCAAATCTGTGCTGAGCTCCTTTGACTTTCCCATTGTAGCGTTTGTGGGTGTTTTTATCCAATGAGCCCTTTTTAAATGGCCTCAGAGAAGTCACCAGCTGTAGTCACTCATAATCACTCACAAGAAGTTAAGAGGTAATGCTATGAAGCTCATGTCATTGACACAACTTTCTAAGTCTCCAAAATTGCTCATTCATTTTGCTGTATGTATATTTTTGACCCAGCTGATTTCGTCACATTTTCAGTTTACCCATAATAAAGTCATAAAAGAATCAAACTTCATGAATGTTTTTTGTGACAAAGAAGGATCTGTTCCAATCACTATATCAGAGAAAAATCAGAGTTGTTGAAATAACTGGAAACTCAAGACAGCCATGACATTATGTTCTTTACAAGTGTATGTAAACTTTTGACCACCACTGTATGTATTTATACATATATACATATATATGTATATATGTATATATACATACATATATGTATATATACACATATACATATATATGTATATATGTATATATACATATATATATATGTATATATATACATATATATGTATGTATATATACATATATATGTATATATATGTGTATATAAGCAGTATATATATACTGCTTATATACACATAAGCAGTAGATATATATATATATATATATATATATATACAGTATATGTTTTTAGCCTGATGCCTGCCTAAATCACAGAACAGCGACAATAAAGAATCTTGAATAATGTGAATAAATAAATAATTTTGTTTGGAGACTTCAATATAGAATCTAGAAAATCCTACGGTAACCAATTATTTTAAAATGAATATGGAAACGGCAGGCCTATGATAACTAAACGCACAAGGATCAGTAGTCATAGTGTCCCTCTCGCTGTAATAATTAATGGCATCCTAATAGTAGATGTAAGTGATCATCTCCCTGTATTTTTATCAGAATCAGAATCAGAATGCTTTTATTGCCATGTCAATGAAGAATATCAGAGACTAGGAACTTGCTTTGATACAGGTGTGCAATAATATAAGACAAAACCAACAAAAAATAAAATAAATAAAAATAATTTTAACAAAACAAAGAATGCTCAGAAAGAAAAAGAAAAGTAGTGCAATGTCATAGAAAATAATAAAAGATAATAAAGATAGTAAAGTGACAAGAGGGAGGTGACTAAGAGATGTGGGGATCAGGTTACAAAGTATTCATTAGACCAACGGCAGAAGGGAAGAAGCTGTTTTTGTGGCGGGACGTTCTGGTCCGAATGGACCGGAGCCTCCTGCCCGAGGGGAGTCGCTCAAAAAGTCCATGTCCAGGGTGGGAAGGGTCAGCTGCTATCCGACCTGCACGCCCCCGAGTCCTGGAGATGTACAGGTCTTCGAGAGATGGAAGGCTACAGCCGATCACCTTCTTTGCAGAGCGCACAATGCGCTGCAGTCTGTGTTTGTCCCTGGCTGTGGCTCCAGCGTACCACACGGTGATGGAGGAGGTGAGGATGGACTCGATGATGGCTGTGTAAAACTGCACCAACATCTGGGCGGGCAGCTTGGCTTTCTTCAACTGCCGCAGAAAGTACATCCTCTGCTGGGCCTTTTTGATCAGGGAGCTGATGGACGGCTCCCACTTTAGGTCCTGTGTGATGGTAGTGCCGAGGAAGCGGAAAGAGTCTACAATGGTGATGGGGGAGTCTGCCAGTGCAAGGGGGGTAATGGGTGCTATAGCTTTCCTAAAGTCCAAGATCATCTCCACTGTCTTCTGAGCGTTGAGCTCCAGGTTGTTGTTGCTGCACCAGGACACCAGCTGGTCTACCTCCATCCTGTAGGCCGACCCATCACCATCAGAGATGAGCCCGATGAGAGTGGTGTCGTCCGCAAACTTGATCAGTTTGACAGAGTCATGGCTGGAGGTGCAGCAGTTGGTGTACAGGGAGAAGAGCAGGGGAGAGAGGACACAGCCCTGTGGAGATCCTGTGCTGATAGTCCGAGAGGTTGAGACATTCTTCCTCAGCCGCACGCACTGCCTCCGGTCTGTTAGGAAGTCAGTAATCCACCTGCAGGTGGAGTCAGGCACGTTGAGCTGAGAGAGCTTGTCCTGAAGCAGAGTAGGGAGGATGGTGTTGAATGCAGAGCTGAAGTCCACAAACAGGATCCTGGCATAGGTTCCCGGGGAGTCCAGGTGCTGCAGGGTGAAGTGGAGGGCCAGGTTGATAGCGTCGTCTACAGACCTGTTGGCTCTGTAGGCAAACTGCAGAGGGTCCAGAGAGGGAGAGGTGAAGTGCTTGAGATGAGGAAGGACCAGGCGTTTGAATGACTTCATGACTACAGACGTAAGCGCCACAGGCCTGTAGTCATTAAGTCCAGTGATACGGGGCTTCTTGGGGACAGGAACGATGGTCGACAGCTTGAAGCAGGCTGGAACGTGGCATGTCTTCAGCGAGGTGTTGAAAATGTCTGTGAAAACTGGAGACAGTTCCTCAGCACAGTGTTTCAGGGTGGCAGGGGAGACACCATCTGGGCCCGAAGCTTTCCGAGGGTTTTGCTTGCGGAAGAGCTTGAGCACATCCTGTTTTGTCACCAAGAAAGCAGTGGAGGGGGAGGGCTGGTCAGTTGGAGTGACCTCTGTTGTTAATTGGGTGGGGGATGGGAGTGGCTTCAAAGTGTCTGAAGGTTGTTGATCAGTGAGGGGGGAGGAGAGTGAGACATCAAACCTGGCATAGAAGGTGTTGAGTTTCTCTGCCAGTTGTAAGTCATCAGCAGCTTGTGGGGCTTTCGGCTTATAATTGGTAATTTGCCGAAGTGATCTCCAGACAGAGGCGGTGTCATTGACAGAGAATTGGTCCTTCAGGCGTTTATTGTACCTGGATCTCGCCTGCTGTACCTGTCTCGAGAACCGGTACTTAGCGCCTTTGTAGCTCTATCTTATCCAGGAAAAGTTATATATAGTAGATCCTGTGCAAAACAATACTCCGATTGCTAATAGAGATACATTTAATAAGGCTTAAAAGCTTTCAAAGAGACCTCAAAAGGCAAAATTGGGAGTGCATATGTAGAAAATCTAAATGATACCCATAATGCATTCCTCACTAAAGTTATAAATTTATAAAAACAACAAAATTATAAAAAAAATGTTTGATCAGCGGGAGAAAATACTCATTCATGGATGACAAATGGATATTAAATATACATGTAAGAAAAATAATTATTTATACAAGCTATTTCTTAAATCTAGAACTAATGAAGTAGAAGCCAAATACAAAACATATAAAAATAAACTTGTTTCAATCATAAGAAAACAAACAAAAAAAATTATTACACCAAATTATTAAACCAAAATAAAAATAGTATCAGGAACACCTAGGGTACACATACTAAACACAATCTGGCATAAAGGTAAAGTCAAATCTAATATTCCAAACTATTTCACAAAGAATTACGTAGGTACTTCCAGTAGAGAAAATCAAAAACGAATTTCATAACTTTCATTAAATAAATTTCTTAACATGAAGCCTGCCCCAAGATGTCCTCTTCACCCCTAATGTGAATGGTGAAAGAACGACTATCGTCAAGGACGACACCCAGACTCTTTAGCTGAGAGGAGGGAGAACTGGCGAAGCCGTCGATGAAGAGTGAGGACTGATAATGAAATGAGAGAGAGCGTGATCCAAGATGGCACCGTGAATGGACGCCTGTTTACAGTAGCTCTTTAGTTTTTTCTGTTTAATCATCGTTAATCATCGTTTTTATATTCTATATCTTGTTATTTTTGTTATTTTTTCTTATTTTGCTCCTTTTTTTGAAAGATCTGTTCATTAAAAGTCTCTCTTTGAAGTCTTTTTTTATACAAATGGCTATTGTTTACTCACGCGACCAGCTGTTAGCTCTGAGTCAACCTAGCCTGGTCTATGGAGCCCGGCATGAAATCCCGAGTGAGATCCGGAGAAGACGCCGTGGTTGCAGAGCCGGGACCCACGCTCGGATGAACAGGAGGAGATTTAAGCTTGCTGTGCCTGCAGTGTTCGGTGCTCCACCATCTTGGCCACCTGTAGGATCGGAGACCTTCTCATCAACCATCCCAGTCCGTGTTGGGCAACGCGGGCTCCGCCGACCATGGAACCTAAACAGACCGCCTTGGCGGGGGCTGTTCGGCCTGCCTGTCTCCACCCGGTCCTCGCCTGTGACTCTGCGCTGCACAGCCGGACCATCACTGGCGGCAACGTCATCGGAGCGCGACGGATGCGACAGTGAGTGGCGAACTGCGTCGGAATTGGAGACAGGGAGAACACGGGGTGGATTTCCGCTCTCTCCCGGACACTTCCAAAATGTAGGAGCATCTCCCAGATAAAGATAGAACTCTTAAATACACAGTCACTTGCTAACAAAGCCAGCTTAATATCGGATCATATTTTGGAGAAACAATTACACATCATGTGTCTCACTGAAACCTGGCATAAACCGGAGTCATATTTTACACTTAATGAAGCATGTCCTGCAGGATATACATATCTAGAAAAGGCCAGGTCTACTGGCCGTGGTGGTGGTCTGGCTGTCATTTACCACAAAGACCTGAATATAACTCCCTTTCCACTGCCGCAGCTAGCCACATTTGAATGTGTTGCCTTTAAATGTAGACTACAAAAACAAATAACAACAATACTTGTTGTTTATCGCCCTCCCAAACTGCATCCTGGATTTATAAATGAGCTACAGGACCTTCTCACATCAGTCTGTACCGCATCCTGCATCACACTAGTAATGGGAGATTTCAACCTTCATGTCGACTCCCCCACTAATCATCCTGCTGCAGAATTCCTGAAACTCCTGGACTGTCTACACCTCACACGGCATGTAACGGCTGCCACACATACAAAAGGCCACACCCTGGATCTGATTATAACAGACCTCAGCGTGTCTGACCATAAGGTCATCACCATGGAGTTACCTTTAGCAGGTTTTTTTTTTTCCCAAAACAGCACGCCAAATCCATTTCAGAAATGATAAATAACTATGATAAATAATGATAAATAATAATATAATGATAAATAAAAATGATAATAACCTCCTCAAGCAGGACATACAAAACATCTCACCGGTTACACAGTTCACGTCGATAAACAGATCACGTGACCACTATAACTCCAGTCTTCACTCCCTACTTGAGTTACATGCACCCACCAGGATTCGAACAGTTATCATTTCCAGGTCAGCACCTTGGTACACACCTGAGCTGAGAAGGATGAAGACAGCTGAATGTACCCTCGAGCGGAAATTTCTGTCTAGTGGTCTGCTTGTATGCAAGCAATCATACCGAGACCATCAAAAGGCCTATTCTAGAGCTCTCACCTCAGCCAGGTTCTCAAATGTTACTCGGATACAAGTAGAGAAGGTCATGAATTGCATGAATACCTTCACATGCTCTCTGGATCCTCTGCCTACTTCACTGCTCACATCCAACATTACAGCCATCAGTCCTTTAATCACTGCCATCATAAACCAGTCACTACAGTCTGGCCAAGTCCCTACAGTCCTTAAAACGGCGGTTATACACCCCCATCTGAAAAAGCCCTCACTGGACCCCGACATTCTTGCACAGTATAGACCTATTTCAAACTCACCGTTCTTATCCAAAGTCTTGGAAAAAGTTGTTGCAATCCAACTTCATCATCACCTTCATTCCCATAATAACTATGACAAATTTCAATCTGGTTTCCGATCTGCACACAGTACAGAGACTGCTCTGGTTCGCGTCATGAACGACCTGCTCATTACCGCTGACCAAGGCTCCCCGTCTCTTCTCGTCTTACTGGACTTTTCAGCAGCTTTTGATACCGTGGACCATAACTTCCTGCTCCACAGACGTCGCACTGTAGTGGGCCTTACTAGGACCACCCTTGACTGGTTCCAGTCGTACCTCTCCGGCAGGTCAGAGTTTGTGGCCTTGGGGCAGAGCAAATCACTTCCACGTATGGAGTGGCACAAGGGTCCAACTCTGTTCACTATTTACATGCTTCCCCTATTCATAGACATAATCTTTCATTCAACTCTTATGCAGACGACACACAACTGTACATGAAAATGAACACTGCTCTACCTTCAGCTCTGCCATTTGTGCTTTCGGTTTGGCTGGAGAAGATTAAGACATGGATGTCTGAAAACTTTCTCCAACTCAATAGCAGCAAAACAGAAGCCATTCTCATCGGCACACCTCACCAAACCCAGTCACTTTCCTTCAGTAGTATCCCCATTTTTGGACACAGCATCCCTCTGTCATCCTCTGTAAAAAAACCTTGGAGTCAAAATGGATTCTAACCTCACCTTTGACTCTCACATTCACCATCTCTGCAGGGTTTCCTTCCCCCATCTTAAAAATATAGCCAAGCTACGCCCATGTCTTTCCTAACCTGACGCTGAGAGGTTGATTCACGCTTTCATCTCCTCCAGGCTTGATTACTGCAATGCCCTCCTTGTAGGGATCCCATGCAGGGGCTTACAAAAGCTCCAGCACATCCAGAACTGTGTTGCCCGGATCCTGATAAGGAGGCGCAAATATGACCATATCACTCCCATCCTCAAATCCCTCCACTGGCTACCTGTTAAATACAGAATTTTAGGAGGCAGAAACAAGGTCTGCCTCCTCACCCACCAGTGCATACATGGCATACATGGCCTGTTTATCTCCAAGAACTCCTAACCCTCCACACCACTGTCCGAGACCTGCGCTCCTCCTCCTCCTCCTACTACTCCCTGCACCAGCCAAGGACCAAACTCTCCACTATGGGGGACAGGGCCTTCCAGGCAGCTGCTCCACGGCTCTGGAACGATCTTCCTGAGAGCTTGAGGGCTCCACAGAGCGTTGAGGTTTTTAAGAAAAGACTGAAGACATTTTTATTTCTAAAGGCTTTTCAGCAAAGTTTTTAGTGTTGTTTTTTTGTGTTGTGATTTTATTTAATTTTGCTGTTTGTTGTTCCTTTTGGTCATTGTAGCACTTTGAGATCTCCACTGGAGATATAAAGTGCGTTACAAATAAAATTTTTATTATTATTATTATAACTTCTTTAAGAATATTGGTCCAACTTTAATCCAATTTGAATGTCCTCTTGGAGATATGTTAAGTATTTTCAAATGAATTTATCACAACACACTCCAAAGGTAAACACTGACAATAAATTTAACATTTCAGAAAATGTTAACAGTTTTTTATTTAGTCATTTCAGAACAAATTATCTAATAAAAAAGGTAATGATCATACCGACATGAATATGATTATGATAAAAAAGATCATGGAGGTTGTTATCGAACCATTTATGTATACTTGTAACCTTTTGTTCTTTTCAGGAATATTCCCAGACCATATGAGAGTTGCTAAAATTATACCCCTTTTAAAAAAAGGTAATAAAAATTACTTTTCAAACTACCGATCTGTGGCTTTCCAATCACAGATCTCAAAACTATGTATTAGAGAAACTATTTATGATAAGACTAAATAAATATATTGAAAAATACAACATTTTAAGTTATAACCAGTATGGTTCTCGTACAAATCCCTCAACCAGTACAGCATTAATGGATTTGATTGAAGAGATTAGCAATGCCTTGGACAGCAAGCAATTTTTAGTGAGCATCTTTATTAGACCTCATTAAAACTTCAAAATCCCTGCATTGTTTTTAAAAGAGATCATCATCATGTACAAGATGATCCAAATTTGTTCTCTATTCATAGTTGTCATTTAGTTATTATTAGCGTTTGTTCCAACATAAACAAAATCTGTGTGTATTGTTGAGGAAGAAATAGATTGACCAAACGTGGTGAGAAGTAATCAGACAATTTTATTTAACTGCAGCTGGAGTTTCTACCTCTGTTGGTCACAAATACAGAAAGTCTGAAACTGGAGTAACATCATGCATTCTTATAACTGAACTCCCTCCCACCTTTTTAACTCACTCTACACCCCAAATCTAACTTTATCCCCTCGAACCACAGGCATTACATTGTTCTGAGAGACATATGACTTTCTTGAGTTTACACACCTGGTTCCCAGCGCCCCAGAAAGATACTGTAACATCTTATCTGTTAGGGTTAACAAAATACTTACCTAGCCTTACGGATTTCAGAAAAACAATTTACACAGCTCTGTTGTCCTCTAGATGACACTAATTTGAAGAACTAACAACATTTCCCCAACAGTATTCATGCATGTGCATGCATCTGTGTGTGTGTATACAAGTGTTTGTATACAATTATGTGTATGAATTTACTCTGGAAAGGAAAAAAAAAAGAAATAATGTATTTTCACAACCACACAACCGTATTTAAAAAAAAAAAAAGAATTACTCTATTCATCCCTCACCAGGGAAATTTGTGTGCTGCACTCCTTACACCGCAGCAGGCTGCTCTTCGATGGCGCCAATGGTGGGAGAAGCGGGGGTCAGGTGTCTTCTCCAAGGACCCTAGACGTGCTGTCTGTGGGATGCAAACCCGTGAACTTCCGGTCTGCGCGCGAACGCTCTAACCACTGAGCTGGCGTCTCTAACCCTTAAAAGGCAAAGTCCAAATTTTGCGTGCTCCATATTTAACATACACATAAGGTGGACCTGATGATAGGGTGTGGGTTTTATACCCTACACCGGGGGTGCCCAACCTTTTTGTCCCAAGATCTACTTTTCAACTAGCAACCTCTTGAGTTCTACCAGTCCTGCATGACGTCACTAACCCGGAAGTATGCGTCCACTCCTTTAATAGCCTTCAGATCTTGTCATGATGTGGAGCTGAGGCCAAAAATATACTCTTGACACAACAGACAGGCTCAGATGAAAAAAATCACAAGCAGATGTGTTAGATTGATAAAAAGTTCAAATAAAGAAGACAAAAACAATTAACTAGGCAGGTTCTGATGTAGAAGCTGGAGCCAAAAACTGGATAACAGGTCAAGCATGATAAACAAACGATCTGGCGAAGAGTGTGTGAGAAACTGTTCCATTTATGCTCCAGCAGAATGAGTAGATTAGTTTCAGGTGTGACTTGAGCACCTGAAATAAATTCCAGGTCCTGATTAGTCTGTCCGTTTGTCTGGGGATGGAAACCCGAGGAAAGACTAACAGATGCCCCAAGTGCTTGACAGAAATCTTTCCAGACCTGGGAGGTGAATTGTGAACCCCAATCAGATACTACATCAAAAGGTATTCCATGAAGGAACCAATGAATCAGCAGTTTCTTTGGCTGTGGGGAGTTTAGGTAGGGCAATAAAATGGGCTGCCTTGGAAAAGTGGTCAACAACAGTGAGAATGGTGGTGTTTCCATTAGAGGGTGGTAAACATGTCACAAAGTCAACTGCTATGTTGGACCAGGGCCTAGAAGGAACTTCCAGTGGCTGAAGTAATCCAGCAGGTGGTCTGTGACTGGTCTTGCTACAAGCACATGTTGGACAGGCGGCACCATAGGACTGAGTGTCTTTGTCCATGAAAGGCCACCAGAAGATTCGTTTGAGCAGGGACAGAGTGCGGCTTACTCCTGGATGGCAGGCAAAACGGCTGGTATGTACCCACTGCAACACCTCGGAATGGGCGGAATCTGGAACAAAAACTCTACCAGGAGGGCCAGAACCTGGATCAGGCTGAGGTCGTTGAGCCTTTTTAATAGTGGTTTGGATTTCCCAGGAAATTGCAGCAACCACACAAGTCGGTGACAAGATGGGTTCAGGCTCACCGGTTTGTTCTTCGACATTATGCAGTCTAGACAGGGCATCAGGCTTTGTGTTTCTGGATCCAGGTCGATAGGAGAGTGTGAAATTGAATCCGCTGAAGAATAACACCCAGCGGGCCTGACAAGGGATTCAACCTCTTGGCGGATGGAAAATAAGCCAAATTCTTGTGATCTGTCCAGACCAAAAAGGGATGCTCAGCCCCCTCTAGCCAATGTCTCCACTCCTCCAAAGCCATCTTCACAGGTAATAACTCTCGGTTTCCAACATCGTAATTTCTCTCGGCTGGGGAAAGACGTCGAGAGAAGAAAGTGCATGGATGCTCGTGTCCATCTGAGTCTGACCTTTTAGACAACACAGCCCCAACTTCGATGTCAGAGGCATCCACTTCAACAATAAACTGCTTAGTGGAATCTGGATTCTTCAGGACTGGTGCAGTTGTAAAGAGACTCTCCAGATGTCTAAAGGCTGCGTCAGCTTCTGGATTCCAAGTATACTCTACAGAGGAAGAGGTAAGTTTAGTCAAAGGAACCACAACAGAACTGAAGCCTCTGATGAATCTTTTGTAGAAATTTGCAAAACCAAGGAATCGTTGGAGCTTTTTTCTGCTTTCTGGGACCGGCCAATCTGTTACTGTCCTGCCCTTCTGTGGGTCAGCCTTAACCTGCCCACTCTAGATGATGAAACCCAGAAAACGGACCTTAGATGAATGAAAAACACATTTCTCAGCTTTCACAAATAGTTTGTTTTCCAGCAGTCTCTGTAAGACCTGATGAACATGAACCTGATGCTCCTTGTTCCGTGAAAAAAATCAAAATGTCATCTAGGTGGACAAACACAAAACGATTGAGAAAATTCCGCAGCACGTTATTAATCAGAGACTGAAAAACAGCTGGAGCATTAATTAAACGAATGGCATAACCAAATATTCAAAGAGTCCAAGGGGCGTACTGAAAGCCGTTTTCCACTCATCATCTTCTTTTATGCGTACCAGATGATAAGCATTTCTGAGGTCCAATTTTGTAAATATGGTGGATCCCTGGAGGGGTGCGAAAGCTGAATCCAGGAGTGGTAGAGGGTATTTGTTTTTAACAGTGACATCATTGAGTCCCCGATATTCAACACAAGGTCTTAGCGATGAATCTTTCTTGGGAAAGTATGGTACATTGGGGTTCTGTCCTCTAATTCTATCTACTATTCTCTGCCAGACTGCCTTGGCCCTTTCCCGCTTACCCCCTACTTTAACCAGGGTCTGTACCCCCTCCCCCTACCCTAACTCCTGGCTTTCTTTCTCATTCATTGTTTTCTATTGTCTGTTTATGGAGAATTACACTGCTAGTTGGTTCAATACAATTCACTTGTTGTCCACCTCTCTCCCTCCTCTCTGGGAGAGAGCCCCATTCAGGCCTCTGCATTCCTGTCCTGGGCATGGCCACACCGAGGAGACCTCCACGCTTCATCATCCCCGCTCCATCAGGATGAAATCCATCTGCTCATCCCCATCCAGGGCATCGCTGGGCTGAGGAGTCCCCCGTGTTACCATCAGGATGAAGAACATCTACTCATCCCCGTACTGGACATCTCCGGGCTGAGGAGTCCCCCGTGTTTCCATCAGTATGAAGAACATCTACTCATCCCCGTTCTGGACATCTCCGGGCTGAGGAGTCTCCCGTGTTTCCATCAGGATGAAGAGCATCTATTGACTTCTTTAGATATTTAGCTGTAGAGTAGAAGAAGCTAATATTTAAACAATAATCTTTGACACATTGGTTGCTCGTCCCCAGGGAGGGATCTCTCTTTCATGTGGATCCCCACGAGATTTCTTATTTTTCCCCACTGATGGGTTTTTTAGGAGTTTTTCCTCACCGAGAAGGAGAGTCTAAGGGCATAAATGTGCTAGTCTTGTTTAGTTAGCATTTTTTAGTTATTTTCTTGCTGTATATTTGTGTTAACACATTCCTCTTTTTCATGTGAAGCCCATCGAGACGGAAATTCTGTGATTTTGGGCTATACAAATAAAATTGAATTGAATTGAATTAAAAAGAAACCAGCACCAGAGGCTAGAGACTCTTTAATATACTTCTCCATAGCCTCCCCCTCAGCCCTGGACAAATTGTAGAACCTGCTGGTAGGTAGTTTAGCACCAGGAGTCAAAACTATGGAACAGTCATACGGACGATGAGGGGGCAGGGACAGAGCTTTGGACTTACTAAAAACGTTGCACAGATCATGGTACTGTGGTATATTGCTTCAATATCAGGCGGGCAGGCTGACCCAGAGCCAGGGGGTCAGCCTGACCCAGAGTCAGGGAAAAACAACAGGTGACTGTGTGCTGTGTGTCAGTGAAAGGTCACGATGGAAAGTCCCTGGCAAAGATTAGCAGACTGAGAGCCACCGATATTAAGAAAGCAATGTTAATGAATCTATTCGTAGGTGGCTGGTAAATGAGAGTACAGACAGAGTACAGCCCATATTTGGAGAAATTAAGGGTGATCGCCAGCCTCCCCCATTTTCTCAACCATGATATAAGCAAGATGATCACGAATAACGGGGCTCTCCTCCTGACCTGCCTGCGCCCCAGCGTGTGTGTGAATGTACCAGACTTATAACAATAAAAGCCTGCTTTGGAAAACCAGTCCCTGCCTCTGAGTCTCTATCGGACCCACAGCAACATCAAGGATCGGACAGAGGACTGAGGACACATGTCAGATACAACAGTACTCATCAGGGACGTTGGATAGATCCACTATTTCTAGGTTGGGTTCCACTGGAGCATTGTTGCACTTTGCTGGAGTTAGTGCAGATGCAAGACAGTTGTTGCTCCTGCTACTCACCCTTCCTTCTGTCCAGTCAATAACAGGGTTGTGCTGGAACAACTAGGGAAAACCGAGGATCAAAGGCGTGGCAGGAGCAGACAGGATGTTGAACCGTATTTCCTCTCGGTGGTTGCCAGACAAAATGTGTGAGACAGGTTCTGAACGATGAGTTATCTTGGCCAGCAACCTACCAACAAGAGCCAGTGCCGAAACTGGATTTTCCAGGGCCTCCAGCCGTAGACAGTTGTCTTGAGAGTTGCTGATCAACTACAAACAAGATGCTGTTACTTTTTTCATGCTGTCCCAGTAGTATTCCCTGATGAGAAACAGCATTGTGAATAACTCTCTGATCTGGGTTTGTGTCAAGAGGGTCCATGCTTTGGCCAGATCGTTCTGTCATAATGTGGAGCCGAGAAAGAAGAAATCACAAACAGATATATTAGATTGATTTAAAAAAATCAAAATAAAAAAGCAAAAACAGATTAATTAGCCAGTTTCTGATATGGGAGCTGGAGCCAAAAACTGAATAACAGGTCAAGCATGATAAACAAAGATCTGGCGAAGAGTGTGTCAAAAACTGATCCATTTATGCTCCAGCAGATGAGTAGATTAGTTTCAGGTGTGACTAGTGCACACACACAGACAAGAAGGAGGGGAGAAACAGGACACACAGGGGGAACAGACTATTCTCTTGACAGTTGGACCTCATTTATGGAACAACGTTTTAATCATTACTGCTATTTATTCATTAATTCATTTTTTTAATGAACTGCACAAAGTTCAGCACAAAACAACATCTTTTCTCAACAAAAATCAATACTCATCCTGTATAATTCTTTCATTTAACCATGTCTAAGTTACTGTGCTGTAATATGGGGTGTCAATTACAAAACATTTACTCTGCAAATGATTCGATTAGAGAAAAACAATCGAATCATTGTTTTTCTCTAATGGAGAAAAACATTAGTATGACCCAAAATGCCAGCCTCATCTCCTAAGGCTGGCATTTTGGGTCATACTAAATGCTCTGATCTTAAAAGATGAAAAAGTTTCTCTCCTTATTTGATTCTTTTTTCAAGACACTGCATCCTCATTTTCAAGAACAATTGTATCGCGCAACCATTTCTGCAAAATCAAACATACAACCAAACAATGTTTAGACAAATAAGCTTCTTATAAAGAAGTGACATAGAAACACAGACCTGGCATGTTCATCACAGGCTCACACACAGGTTTACACACACACTCAGCTGCAGCAGAACAGAGACACACAAGATTGATCTTTTTAACAATCACAAACTTGAAGAAAAACTAGCATTTTGAGCCATTTCCGAATGAATTTGTACCAGAACAGTTTGACCAAATCGAACGCTCTTTTTTACTTCAAACTTTTACAGTTTATTCCTCCATTTACAATTGTTTTGACATTTTCACTAATTTGATTTTGATGAGGTAATAATTTTATGACCTTGTTTTTTATCTCAAAAACTGGCATCATAAACCGACTTTCTGAGTCCCAAAAATTAACCTGGCCAGAGTCAATTTTGTGACACTGTGGACAGTCATTCAGCGAGATGATGAGCCAGCTCTTACAGAGCTGCGCTCTTCCTTTTATTATTTTATCATTATTTATCCCTTTGACAAAAGGAGATAAGACAAAGGCATTTTATTAAGTTGATAACAAAGGCATTTTGACGATGCTACTAACAAAGGCACAAACATCTCTCACACCAAGCTCCAACAGATCTCCACTTCACAACAAGAGCTAAACAACCTCACCCCTGGCATCCTTTCGGAGATCTTCGTTGGCCTCAATGAGGACCTTTGTGTTGCTTTGCTCTTTACTGATTGTTCTCCCTCTCTTGTGGCTGCTAACTCTACAGCCACTTTCTCCCAAGCACCACCCCATCCCAATGCTTACTGATATCCATCTTACTGTCAATCGACCGTTCTTTTTCTTCTCCCTTCACATGTGCATGTGGTGCCACTCATAGCCACATTCTGACCCTGTGTGTTCCAACAAGTAATTTCCTGTGTTATTTTGTAAAGAATCTTTTTTTTAAATTTTCTTTATGATTTTATGGCCTTGCCTTTAGGTTGATGAGATGAATCTGTGGTTGATTACTTGTTTATTTCTTTTTCAGAGGTGCTGGGTGGATTTTGGCTTTTAGTTGTTACAACTCTAACCTCAAAATTTATGAACTACTTAACTCCCACCGTGCCGCCGACCGGACGTTTGTGGGTTTTTGTTTTTTTTTCACTCATAAAGACACTTATTCTTAGTTCAACTCCACTAAGTTGTACCTCATTTTAAAGCTAAGACTTTCAAGAAAACAATCATAGCATCCATTCTTATGTTTTCACTAGTTTCAAGAAGAAATAGCTAACTATCCGCAAACAAAATCAAACTGTTTGGAGAGCATTTCTCACCTTTGATCCAGTCATAATGGGCTCAGACGAGTTCGATCTTCATGTGATTGGTCTCATTTTGTCCGTAACAATCCACAGAATAACTATATAAAATTGTATTTTCTCAAAAGTAAACCAGTTTGGAGAAAAACTCCAGAAAACGTGTTTTTTTTTTCTGCGAGAAATCGTAGCGGTCGCGTTCCAATCTCCATAGTAAATGCCAAGCTGTGTTTTTAAGTTCATCCTGGGTATGTTACTTTTCTTCACGAAGTTATCTACAAAATGAGACCGTTCGCAAAATTTTCCGATCATCGGCTTGCTTGTTAGAAGGCCTTGAATGAAGCAAGCGCACCTGCTTCAGCTAACAGCACTGTTAGCATGTTAGCTTCTAGCGGGCTAACGACGTCACTTACAAAAATATGATTAGCCTATAAAAAAAGCTGATACTTCCACCTTCAAAACGAGGGGATTGGTCCAAAACCGGACCAATCGAATCGCTTGTTATTCAGCTGCGTAACGGGAATTTACAATGTAAACACTCCGCCATCTTTGTGCGTAAAGACGCGTGCTTCAGCTGCATTGGGGGGGACAGGCTGGGTGAGTGAATGATCAAAGATTGAAACATTTATTTATTTTTAGTTTATTTTCCACTTTTCTTTTGGCAAACTATATTTCTGGGGTTTTGGAGCATGTTTTTCATCTGAAAAATTTTTATTGTGCATGATTTTTATGAAAAAACAAAAATTATAATTACAGCCAAAATTATCTAAATAAAAAAAAATAAATACATGGAAAAAAAGAAAAAAAAAAGATCTGTGGGGGGTTTTTAAAGTCACAGAAACACTAATATGCATTTTTTTTATGACTAAAAAGGTGATAGAGTGGCAAAAATTCAATTTGTTGCTTGTTCAGATTGGACATTTTTATACCAAAAGGTCAATAAATCAAACACTTTTGTATCTACAGATCTGAAACTTTGCACAGTTGTTGTCAACAAGATTATTATCATACAAATGGAAGGAATTATGCCTACTAAGAAGTATGTCTTGGCTAGGGACATTGGAAAATGAAAAAAATTAGACGATTTTGTTTACAATTTTTTTGTTTGAACTACTGCAGGTTAGGCTCTGAAGCTCTGACACTCTCCATGTACATATCTACAGAAACTAGAAGGTCTAAGTTTTATTTTGATGTATAGTACAAGCATGTGACTTGAAAGATGTTGCTGTAATAAGCAATGGCATTTGGGTATGTCCAACTATTGTGCACAGCCCGAAAATAGGTGGGTGAACTTTTTAAAAAAATACTTTATATTTACCAGTGATCAGTGATCTTCATGAAAATGCTTGCAGCTTGAGCAGTTATTAAGAGGAAAGAATCTGATTCTATTTACGACAAAAGCCCTTGTACATTTCCTTTTAATGTCATATCTAGATTTTTCATCCCTTCCACCTTTTTGCAAAATTCAAACCTTCAAAATTCAAACATTCTAACCTGGGCATATGCAGATGACTCCAACCCCCATGGTCTTATAATAGTGTGTGTGTGTTTCTGCACTCCAGTAAACGTTTCTTAGTTTGTGTATGATCATCTCTTCATGTCTTCACCCGTCTGTGTCCCTTCGGATTGGCCGGGATCATAGGGTTTTGCTGCCTGGAGGGGGGCTGGGTTTGCGGGACTTGGAAGCCAGTCACTTCTGTGTTGCCCGCTGCTGGGGGGCGGGAGACACCCAGAGATGCGGTTGCTTGTTTCTTTTAGGAGATGGGCCCGGGGGCGGTCTCGCCTGGCCTGCCGGGGCCCCTCATCCCCAGTTGGGGTTAAGAGGTGCACTGGGGTGAGCAACATCAGAGAGTTGGCAGGACTACAGGCTAGGGTAGTGAAGAGGGGTATTAGGTTTGCAGAGGTGGTCTTTGGGCTGCCTGGGTCGGGCACCTGGCTGTGATTTGGGCTGTGGTGATCGCATATAGGGTGGCCTGGCCTTGCTGGTTGGGCCCTGGGTTAGGGGAGTGGGGTCCCTGGGCCCTTGGGGTGAGTGCTCCCCTCTCGGTCCGGGCACTAGCAACATGTATTTGTGCTCCACATCATTTGCTATAGATTTTGTTGTGTGTGTCAGCTTTATCTTTTGTTTGTACTTCTGTTTTTCTCCTTAGATAATCCAGCAGGTTGGTCATGATGCAGAATACTGTAACCTTAGATTTTCTCTTCACTTTGTCCCCCTTTCTTTTTCTTATGTACCCTATTCCTCTTCTTTTTCACCCACCTTGAAAACTGATCATTCATACACTGAAGTTATGGGAAAAAGTTGTCGAAGCTAGGCTAAGGTCTGAAGTAAGAATTTGTGAGCAGCAGTATGGTTTTATGCTTAAAAAGAGCACTACAGATGCAGTATTTGCCTTGAGGATGCTGATAGAGAAGTACAGGGAAGGTCAGAGGGAGCTGCACTGTGTCTTCGTAGATCTAGAGAAAGCGTATGACAGGGTACCTAGAGAATAACTATGGTATTGTATGAGGAAGTCTGGTGTGACAGAGTTAGAGTGGTTCAGGACATATACTGAGGGCTGTAAGACCGTGGTGAGGTGTGCTGTAGGTGAGACAGAGGAGTTCAGTGTGGGGGTGGGACTGCACCAGGGATCTGCTCTGAGTCCTTTGCTGTTTGCTATGGTGATGGACAGGCTGACAGACGAGGTCAGACAGGAATCTCCATGGACAATGATGTTTGCCAGTGGCGACTGGTGACATGTGGCGCAGGGGCGCCGCCCTCCCTATCCTGATCACCAAAACTAACAATAAAAAATAATATAAACATTCATATGTTTGTAAGTATGTAAAACTGTCTTGTGTGAAGATTATATGCATTTTAATAACGTTTCACACCGTTTTATTTTATTTTCTTACTTATTTTATTTATACTTCCTACGAAAACCGGAAGGGGGCGTACAAGGAAAACGCATGAGTGTATACGGGGTGTCCGGTATTCCTGAAAAAAATGTGACATCAGCTCTGAATTTCATTCGATTCATTTGTGTTGCAAACCATAACCACGTCCCTGGGGCGCAGGCCGGAAGCGCCCCAAACACAGTGATAGGTTGTTCTCTCTGTCAGTCGGTTGAACCAATCAATTAGATATAAGCTTGACCTATAATCCCGCCCGGGACGCTCCCACCGTTGGGATAGCTTGTGTTAAAAATCCACAGAGAATCCACAGAGAAAGTCTTAAACCAAGTTAAAATAAAGATGACTTCTACAACTTAATTATAAAGCTTTTCGGTGGATGGACTTCAATAAAAGTAAGGAGACAATTATGTGAACAATTCTGTTTGTATAAGAAAAAAAAATAATGGAAAAAATAATATAAATACATGTATTTCCTTGAAGATTTTTGCTTTTTTTTTTTTTTTTTTAAAAAATCATTTAAAAAAGCAAACTTTATTAAATTTATTTAAAGACCAGGATTTAAAATTTGAAAAAATACAATTTTTACTGTTGGTCAAAATGAAACCTCTGTATTTTAATTTGTTTATAGTGTTGATGAATTTCTTAAAACTCTATCCATAGCTATAAAAGAGACAGATCTGATCCTGTGTTTATGTTTGTGAATGTGATTGAAAGAGGAATGCTGATTGGATATGAAGCATTATGAGTAGTTGGATGCTGTTGGATGAATGCTTAAATAAGATGGATTTTTTCGTTCTTACAATTATAAATCTAACTCTTGAAGAGTCAGTGCCTCCCCAGACATGAACCTCACCACACGTCATGTGGGACTTTAATCAGAAGGTAATTAAATTTTTTTGTAGCAGAAAAAAAGAAGGGCCAAATTTCTGTTCAAGTAGGGTGGATCATATACATGTGAAAATAAAACTTTTAAATATTCATGTACTGGCATGTGATATCTTTTATATAGAGGAAATCTCAAAATATATATACATATTTTTTGTGTGTGTGTTTGAAAAATGTGCGCCCCCCAGTTTTTTTTTTACCACCAGCCGCCACTGATGTTTGCAGATGACATTGTGATCTGTGGTGAGAGGAGGGAAGAGGTGGAGGAAAAGCTGGAGAGGTGGAGGTTTGCACTGGAAGGAAGAGCAAAGAAGATTAGTCAGATTAAGACAGAGTACATGTGTACTCTGTATATGTACAGAGTACATAAGAGGGATCCAAATGGAAACGTGAGGCCACCGGGAGAAGAGATAAATAAGGTGGAAGATTTTAAGTATCTAGGATCAACAGTCCAGAGCAATGAAGAGTGTGGAAAAGAGGTGAAGAAGCGTGTGCAGGCAGGCTGGAACGGGTGGAGAAAAGTATCAGGTGGGATTTGTGATGGAAGAGTTTGGCTAAAATGAAAGGAATATTGTACAAAACCGTGGAGAGACTGGCCTTGCTGTTTGGTCTAGAAACAGTAGCACTGAGAAAAAGACAGGAAACAGAGATGGAGGTAGTAGAGATAAAGATGCTGAGGATCTCTCTGGGAGTGACCAGGATGGACAGGATTAGAAATGAGTATTCCAGAGGAACAGCACGTTAGAGGTTTTGGAGATAAAGTCAGAGACTGCGATGGTTTGGTGCAGAGGAGAGAGAGTACATCGAAAGAAAGATGCTGGATTTGGACCCACCGGGAAAGAGGACTAGAGGAAGACCAAAGAGAAGGTTCATGGATACAGTGAAAGAAGACATGAAGATAGTTGGTGTGACCAAAGAAGCAGACAGGCTTAGATGGAAGAAACTGACTTGCTGTGGCGATACCTCAAGAGATATGCTGAAAGGAGAAGATTATGCGTGTACTTACCTTTGATCTATTTTAACTCTTCTTTCTGTATCTATGCTGTTGCAATTTACCCATTGTGGGACAAATAAAGGTTTTCTTAAGTCTTGAATCAATCCAGGGTTGGTGATGGGTAATAATGCATTGTATCCATGTAGAGCTTTTCAGGACTCTCAAAGACGCTTCACATATGCATTATTCATTCACACCATACCAGGTAATGGTAAGCTACTGTTATAGCCACAGCTGCCCTGGGGCAAACTGACAGAAGCGAGGCTGCCATTTTGCACCATCGGGCCTTGTGACCATAACCCAAGCAATCACACACACACTATTCAGACGAGGCAACATGGGTGAAGTGTCTTTCCCCGGGACACATCAGCAATTTAATCTCAATGGCCACCCCTCCGTGGCACCTGGGGTTCCAGCAGTCGCATCCAAGTACTGCCCAGGCCCAGCATGCTTAGCTTCTGGGGTCTGACAGGATCAGGCATTGACAGGCTGGTGTGGCCGCAATGGAAGTTTGCAAACGCACACAAACAAATAAACATTTGTTTGTCTCTTTCTCGCTTTCTCTCTAACATAAACTCACACAAATAAGTTCCCCTCTCTCTCTTAAACACAGACAAATGCGAGGTGGAGGGGCCACAGCAGCAGGCACTGCTCATTAAGATTTTTTTTTTTTTAAAAGGAGAGGGTCTGAATACTCACTAAAGATAGCGTCAAAGTCACTGAGTTGCAATACTAATACTGAGTTTACTGGTCTGGTACATTCTTGAGTGTCTTTTTTTTTTTATTTGTCAGTTTACCTAAATTAAAAAAAAAAAAAAATAGAAGCCTGTGTTTTAAATTGTCAAACAGACAATTTGGGATTGGTCTGCGGTGTACTAGTAGACCACGATCAACTGGTTGGGCACACTTGCTGTGTTTACTATTTGTACATACACACCACATTGTATATCAATCAAACATAAATACGCTCTAAACCTAACTAAAAAGCACAGTTTAATCCTGCCCTTAGAACTTGGAAGTGTTTGGGTGAGGTGGCAGTAGAGTTTCTGACTGGGCTGTTTAACAGGATATTAGAAAGTGAGAAGATGCCTGGTGAATGGAGAAGAAGTGTTCTGGTTCCTGTTTTTAAGAACAAGGGAGATGTGCAGAGTTGTGGTAACTACAGAGGAATAAAACTGATCAGTCATACGATGAAGTTATGGGAAAAAGTTGTCGAAGCTAGGCTAAGGTCTGAAGTAAGAATTTGTGAGCAGCAGTATGGTTTTATGCTTAAAAAGAGCACTACAGATGCAGTATTTGCCTTGAGGATGCTGATAGAGAAGTACAGAGAAGGCCAGAGGGAGCTGCACTGTGTCTTCGTAGATCTAGAGAAAGCGTATGACAGGGTACATAGAGAAGAACTATGGCATTGTATGAGGAAGTCTGGTGTGACGAAGAAGTATGTTAGGGCAGGGCAGGACATGTATGAGGGCTGTAAGACAGTGGTGAGGTGTGCTGTAGGTGAGACAGAGGAGTTCAGTCTGGGGGTGGGACTGCATCAGCGATCTGCTCTGAGCCCTTTGCTGTTTGCTATGGTGATGGACAGGCTGACAGACGAGGTCAGACAGGAATCTCCATGGACAATGATGTTTGCAGATGACATTGTGATCTGTAGTGAGAGGAGGGAAGAGGTGGAGGAAAAGCTGGAGAGGTGGAGGTTTGCACTAGAAAGAAGAGGAATGAAGATTTGTCAGAGTAAGACAGAGTACATGTGTGTGAATGAGAGGGATCCAAATGGAAAAGTGAGGTTACAGGGAGAAGAGATAAGGTGGAAGATTTTAAGTACTTAGGATCAACAGTCCAGAGCAATGAAGAGTGTGGAAAAGAGGTGAAGAAGCGTGTACAGGCAGGCTGGAATGGGTGGAGAAAAGTGAGAAAAGGTGTGATGTATGACCGAAGAGTTTCAGCTAAAATGAAAGGAAAAGTGTACAAAACCGTGATGAGACCCGCCATGCTGTTTGGTCTAGAGACAGTGCCACTGAAGAAAAGACAGGAAGCAGAGATGGAGGTAGCAGAGATGAAGATGCTGAGGATCTCTCTGGGAGTGACCAGGATGGACAGGATCAGAGATGAGTATATCAGAGGAACAGCACGTGTTAGAGGTTTTGGAGATAAAGTCCGAGAGGCCAGGCTGAGATGGTTGACATGTACAGAGAAGAGAGACCGAGTACATCGGCAGAAGGATGCTGGGTTTGGAACCACCAGGAAAGAGGGCTAGAGGATGACCAAAGAGGAGGTTCATGGATACAGTGAAGGAAGACATGAAGATAGTTGGCGTGACCGAAGAGGATGCAGCAGATAGGGTTAGATGGAAGAAAGTGACTTGCTGTGGCGACCCCTCAAGGGAAATGCTGAAAGGAGAAGAAGAATCGTGCCCTTAGAACCTCCTTCTCAGTGAGAATAAACTCCTAAAAACAAGTAAACGGGAAAAAAAACTCATTAGTTTCAACAGGAAGGAGGGCGTCCCATTAGGGGAAGGATTAACCCTAACTCTCACTCCGCTCTGTAGGAGTAAGAGGGGGTGAAAGGCACATAATGGTATGAGGTTGATGTGATTTGATTGTGGACTAGTTCATTCACATGGACATCTGCATAACGTGGGATAAATAACTGCTTACTCACTGAAATGAAACTCCCTCTGACGTTCTGTGTACTTTATGAATACGACAGTTTCTATAACCTTCCCTGTATTTCATCAGTATCCTCAAAACAAATACGACAGGCTCTGTAGGACAACTTTTTTTTAACATGAAACCAGTTGTAGCTCAGAAATGTTCACTTCTGATCTTCCTCTGATTACTCTGTCAAAACTTCATCAGTTTTATTTCCCTGGAGTTACCACAGTTCTACACATCTGCCTTCTTCACAAGTTTCCTTTTTCTGTTTTTATGCCTTCACACCAGTTTCAGCTCTGACCTTGTTTTTTTTTCTTTGTTAACTTGAGGTTTTGTCAATTTTTCTACCGAAATTTTTATTGCTTGTTTATTGTCTTACAATTTGTTCAGAGATTAATCTTATTCTTTCTCTTTTGTTTTATGTTTTGACAGAAGCAGACAGACACAGTTTGAAAGGAAATTTTATTCATCATGTCTGGAACAGTGTTTGCTCCCTCTGTTCCATCAAAGTGTGAAAACAACAACACATACGTACATCACAAACACTTTTACAAAAAACAATTTTTGGCACAAATACAGTCTTTATATTTTATATGTAAAGTTTGCTTTGACAGAACGATAGCCAGCACACAGAACAACATTTCACAACAAGTTACCTTTTACATTGAATGAAAAGTGTAAATATGGGTGGGGGCAAAAAGACAAGGGTTGTTACCTAACTTACGGTGGAGGCCTTGGAGGAAAGAACTTTTTTTTTTTTTGCCCGTGTTTTCACACTTTTTTCAGAGATATACGTATCAACCATCATTACGGCTCCCTCTGTACAAAATACTTTTTCTTTCCAAAGAAACATCTAAAGATCTTTGAAGGCAGAAAACTTATTGATAGTCTGCCGTCACATCTTTCCAGCTGTCTGCACTTTTTGGCATCTTTAGGCACCCCCGTCTCCCTGGTGATTGGTATCCTCTCTTGAGTTATTTGGCATAATGATGAAGGGAGTTTGTTGCAAAGGGGAAAATGGTTTCTACATGGATGGGTCATGGTTGTTAAGAGAATAGAAACAAGAAAAGTGTATTAGTGTGACAAGGAACTTCATCCCTGAACTAGTTTATAGAAAACATTGCTGGTGCCACTAAGAAAATAAAAAAGAAAAATGGAATATGCCCTCCATCTTCAACTGAAAATATAACTGTTTAATGTTAAAAATAATAAATGGATGCTATTGAATGAAGCAGTTGTCGGGGTTAGTTTGTAGAACAACCTTGACAAACTATTAATATCTTGCGATATAAGTAAGAAGGTTTTAGAAAATAATTTGTGTACTGTTTAAAATGTAAAAATTTTTGTTTTGATAAACTTTGGTATTTTATTATTGATTTTTGTTTTATTTTGTTACCTTTCTGCTAAATGTTGTTCAATGATGAACTTTGCTTTTCTTAGACTGTATTTTCTTAGACTGTTTGGCATTGTAATAGAAATAGTGTTCACCGATTCCTTTTCATCATTAAAATTATGATTTATAATTTTCTAACTCAGACTTTATGTGTGATGCTGTCCTGAGTGTAGTGAGACTGAGAAAACATCTGTGCTTTATCTACCACCTTGTTGGTAGATAAACCTTGCTGATTTCTTCAGATATAAAGCGGCAAAGTGGAACTAGCTACTATTTAATTACTAGTCTTAGATGCATTGCCTGTTTGTTGCACAGCAGAGGGTGCAGCGGGGATTCCTGCCTTTAAGTGGATTCCCTTAAGATTCTTCTTTTTGTTTTTTTTTTCCATGGCCTTGTTTATTTGGGAGCTATTTTTTTTCCACCAAGAAGGAGGGTCTAAGGGCAGGAATGCCCAGAGTTTGTTTTGTTGGTGTATATTTGTATGTTTGTGATATTAGGCTAAAAAATAGATTAAATTGATGTTACTAACAGTAACAATGACTTAGCCTAACCCACTGATGGACCACTATCCATGCCTAATCTTAATTGTTATTACCCTCAGTTCTGAGTGCCTTACCTGACAACCCATTGGCAGAACAGTCTGCTGTTTGAGGAGAAGATGGCGAACGGAGTACCGGTGCAAAGGCGCTCTTCTGTTTTATGGAGAAAGAAAAAACAGCATCGGAGGAGGTGCAGTTGGAGACCACCATGGTGGGAACAACTGGAAGAGACATGATGTTCACATGGTTACTGAAGCCAGGTCCCAGTCCAGGAACCAGGTTTTGGTTCAGGTCAGGGTTGGAACACGAAACTGATAAAACACAGGTCTGACAGAACTGATCATAGAGCTGATAGAATTTGTGGAATTGGTAGAACTGGTGGTATGAGTAGAACGCATGAAACAGATGGAATGAGGGGGATTGAATGGCGGTGACATGTCGATCTGAGCTACTCATTGCGATATGCTGTCTATGCCAATATTAGTAAGCATATCTTGACATAGTGGTGTAGTCTTGCTATTTTTTTTTTTTACAGTGGATCCATCATTTATTAAATTACCCTGTTGAATATAACTACCAATGGTTTGGTAGTAATTGATAAGAATCAACATGCTGTGGATAAAAATGAATAAAACCTAATATCATCGAATGTATGAGTCAAACAAAATTAATTTCATTAGGTACTCATCAGCACATTTTGACAAGGTATCATGAGTTAAAAGCCTCACATTTCGACAGGACATGGTAACTGATTCATGGAACTGGGATGACACTGATGAATTTTGGAACTGATGGGTCTGAATCTTCCTGCCGGAGGGTCATCTGTTCTTTTGAACATGATTACTATCTACTGGCATCATTTTCTTGTGTTATAACATAGTGAGTTGCTGATGTGTGATTTTGTGGACCGGTGCATGAGTGCAGGTTGGCTTCACATGGTGTTTGTGATTCAGGGACTCTGTCCCAGTAATCAGCATGTCCACAGGACCATGTAGATGGGATCTTTTTCTGTGTGATTTAAAAAAGAAACAGAACTGATGGAAGTGAAAAATTAAAATGGAGGCTCTGTTGTTTAATATGTACTGCAAAACGACGGGCTGTTTGATGATAAATTCAACAAACCTGGGGATGTTGCCACTCCAAAGTTGGTCATACTGTTCCCATAACTGGTCATGCTGTTGTTGACATTGTTTCCATAGTTATTCTGTTGTGGAATGGAACTTGAAACATATCCACGTGGTGACATGCTGCTGACGCTTCGACTGTAAACAGCTAAACAGAAGTACTGGTGTCAGGTCCTCTGTTAATACCTAGCAACAGCTCTCTTCCTTCCATACCTTGTGTTGAGTCTGTACCATTGAGCTGCCTGCTGAAAGTGTTACCACCCATCATGCCATGTGTGGCAGTGTTGCTTAGAGATGACACCTGGTTGGCGTTCCTGGGAACACAATGGAGGACTTCGGCAATGTCTGCCGCTCGCTTCAAAATGATTTCCTGCAGCAAGAAGACAAACTGGTGACTGCATTTTTGCAGGTAACTATGGATAACACACGTGACAAAGGGGTAATTGGATTTTGACTGAAGATGATTTGGCCTTTTGTTTTTGCAGCTTCAGAAATCAAATGGAGGAGGAGCAACACAAAATTAGAAGGAAATGTGTTCTAGAAAAGCTGTTAGTAAAACAAAGCTGCATACCTGGTTGTTATGAGACAGTCCATAGAGAGCTTCGACAAGATCCGCTGCTCTCTTCAATAACACTTCCTGACAGAAAGAAGAACAACAAATACCTGAACATTTTGTGTAAACAATTCATAACTTGACTTAATTTGTTGGTTTGAGAAATGAATCATGGAAGAGCAAAAGTCAAAACTCATCTGGCTACTGACAAAAAAAAAATCTACACCACTGGAAAAAACAAACAAAAACTGTTTCATGGAAACAAAGGTGAGAGTTTGGCGGGACATTTTTTTTAGTTTTCCAACAAAAAACAAACAAACAAAAAAAAAATCGTTAAAATCACAGATAGCTTAAAACGGCCTGGTTATTTGGATAAACATATGTACAATGTGTCTGGTATCTGTATTCGTCAACCCTAATGTAGGCAGAAAACTTCTTGAGCATTTCTGTCTGCATTAAAGCAAAAATTGTTTGCAAACTTAATATTTTCTGACTCATAAAACCGCAAAAGCTTGGTCCAAAATCGAATGGAACAAATTCCGAAATTTTATGAATGATGGTTTTTACAACTGAGATTTCACCATCAGATGGACTGAATCCTGTAACTTTATCTTCCTCAAACTTAAGTTGAGGCACAGTGATGACAACAGGAGCAACTTTGGGGTGGTCTGACATTGGATTGGTCGGGTGAAACTCGGGAAGAGGCAGCGATGAGTTCTCATGAAGATGAATTTGGAAAAAGATCAAGACAATCAGGACTAAACTTAAATAATAGCTGTATATTAGACAGAATGCAATGCAAACCACACAGAGCTGCATTATTTGTGGGACACACAATCAAAACAACCCAAAGTAAAGAGATTGCAAGACAGAAATCAAAGGCACAAGTTAAGGGGTTAGATTTAATATTTTGAGGCTGAACAGACATGGAAACCTAAAACCGTTGACAATTATTTAATACATGAGGCTTCGTTTTTATGCTCCTTTTCCTCTACTTTGCTCTGACGTCATTTGAAATATAGTGAGCGCAAATGGCCACCGTCAAGCAAGTTAAAAGTTCAGGCCATGTGGCTGCGCACAGTAATCCTTCACATGGTGAAGAAAAAGATGAAACATCCACTCCTACCCTGGCAAGTCTGTTTTCCAAAGTTGTTAAAATGAGTAAAATGCTGCAGAATGTTGCTACTGATACTGCTACAATCAAGGAAACAATGATGGAGCTGAATGAAACAGTGGCGGTAATGCAGGGAAAGCTAACAAAGGCAGAGGCGCGCATTTCCCTGCTGGAGGAGGTTTCAGAGTGGCTGAACACCGCAGATGATGCCAGAAGAAACCTTGTGGATGTGATGTGGGCACGCAGTCAGACTCTAGAAAACCACAGTAAGAGGAATAATGTGAGAGTAATTGATAGTAGAAAAAGTTTCAAAAAAGTCTTCTGGACAATTTAATTCTTGATCGAGATGTTTCGACTTCCATCCGGAAATCATTTTCAATCTGAATGAAAAGGACTGAAAACTGGATCTACAGTATTTCACAAGGCTTTTAGCATTTCTATAATAGGGTTCGTTTACTGGTGTGTGGCTACAATAGGACCCATTCACGGCCATCATAGGTAACACAGGCTCATTGGTCGAGCCCTTCTTACTATTTTTTTACTTTTTACTCAGGTTAGTATAAATAGATCCAGTTTTCAGTCCTTTTCATTCAGATTGAAAATGATTTCCGGATAGAAGTCGAAACGTCTCAATCAAGAATTAAACTGTCCAGAAGACTTTTTTGAAACTTTCTCTACTATGGATCACTCCTGGATGAATGAGGGACTACACGGACTTGGCGAGAGTAATTGGTTTGAAAGAGGCTGTGAGGACTGGTGGAACTATTCTGGCTTGTGTTCGGAAGATGTTAATTGAGGGCCTCACGTTGCCAGAAAAACGCAGAGTTCGATATAGAGGACACACACCGAGGCATCTTACTGCATCCATATGCGGGTCGAGCTCCGAGGCCGGTGCTTGTTGGTTTTTTGAGGCAGTCGTCAGGGATAAAGTTATTGGAACGGCAAAGGAGAAGCATGGGTTTGAGTGGAATGGATGCCGGTTGCACGTGTTTCCATATACAGTATGACTAAAGAATTGGCGGACAAGAGGAAGGCAATTACCGCCGTGAAATGGAAGCTACGAGCCTGCAACATTAAATTCACCTTGGCGTTTCCAGCAACCCTGCGGCTCAAGAATCAAGAAATCCTTTATTTGTCTTACAATGGGGAAATTGCAGTATGCAACAGCATGTGCACAGGAAGAAAAAAAGAGGTTACGACAAGTATGCACAAAAAATAAATAAATAAAAAAAGGCAAAATAGACAAATGAAAAAAAATCTAAGTTTCAACTTTGCAACAGCAGTGGAGAAATTTATTGATGACAATGAGGAAGAACAGCAGGAGAAGATTCCAGATGTAACCAAGTTTCAGGCTTAGCTTGAAGTCCCGGAGGCCACCATAGTAAACAAACACAAGAAGTTGATCAGGGGCCCGTTTCAAGAAGGAAGTTCAAGAATCTTTGAGTTTAAATCTAAACCTTGAGTTGATCAACTCTGAGATTGAAAACTCTGAGTTTTTGGTTCAGCTGAAAACAGTTGGTTTAATCAACTTCAAGTTGATTGACTCAGAGTTTAGAAAATGCACCTTGAGAATAAAAAGCCCTGATCAATGGAGTGCAGACATTAGGAGTCGCCATGGAAACAGGAGCAAACAAAGAGGGCTGCATATTTCTCACAGACAGAGCTGGATGTCCTACTGCAGACATTCAGCGAGTATGAGCACATTTTTATAAAAAAAAAAAGTCTGGAGGCATCTACCTCCAAAGAGAGAGAAAAAGTCTGGGTGGAAAGAGCTCCTAGAGGAAATACACAAGTTTACATTTAATCATAGTGTTCGGTGTAACTAATTACTGAATAATGGCAGCACTGTGGGCAGGCGGTAGCTCAGCGGTAGAACGTTTGCCTGTGGACCGGAAGTTTGAGGGATCGGATCCCACTGAGCTCACGGCAGCACTCAAATTTTACCGTTGAGGAATGAATAAAGTGTGTGGATATGTATATATATGACCAAATGGTACATATATATAATATATATATATTATTGTAGTCATATTCCAGTAAAATGGGAAATCATTCTTAATTTTTCAATCATTTAAGAAATTACTTCAGTAATTAAATAAAAGATCAATATTTGTATGAATTAAAAGTACTTTCTAAACTTTCCGTTGTGGGTGAGGTGGGATTTTTACAGTAACAATAATCCTGTCGGCATTCAAAGAACATGAAAAATAAAACCATAATTCAAACAGGTAAGACATGATGATGTCATAGATCACAGGTAGACCACCTTACTTTATTAAATAATTAAGTCTATCAGTGCAGCTGCTGCAAACTGTGGCCGCACTAACGTGCTCAGCATCTCTAACTTTATAAAGAAAAAAAAAAACGTAACGCAACACGCGATACAATAGTGGGTGATGTGTCTGATGGATAAATGGATAAGATTATTAATGTATGTTATGGAGTCTCAAGAAAAATGGGTACCGCTCAAATAAACATGAATGAAGAGATGATAGAAAATTAACTCATGGTCTCAAAATTATTTTGTGGCATTAATTCAATTCCCTGTGAATAAATCCAGCGTCCTCATCTACAGGATGATCTAAAAACGGACATGACATTTTAGTCTCATCGTGAAGGAAACAGGTGTTTTTTTTTTTTTTTTACATACTTTATTTTTCCCTCATCGGAGAAATTTTTGCAATTTATCTATTAATGTACAAACAGATTGAACGAGGAAGGTTTATTTAAATCCTGTTCACTTTAAAAAAGAGCGGAGACCGTGAAAAACTCTGGGTTTCCTCAAGTAAACCTGCTACCGACCAGGTTTGGTTTGCTGAGTCAGTTGCCCTGGTAACCGACTCTGAGTTTTGATTAACTCTCTTCTTGAAACCGGCTTAACTAACCCAAAGTTTACTGGTTTAAGTTACCTCCCTTTCTGAAACCAAAAGTCTGAGTTTTCCACATTCTGGGGTTAACAAACTTTGAGTTTCCACAAATCCTCCTTCTTGAAACGGGCCCCAGGACTTTATCAACTTAACAACCCTACCATCATCAGAAACATTTTATTTACAGTACCCTGGCTTCATTTCCTCTGTACAGCAACCCCCGAATGACCACATTCCTTTGCTTATATATATTCTGTCCCACGGAAGATACCATGTTGAGGTAAATGGAAAACTATTTACAGGAAAAAGATTGAAATATTTACAACAAAAGTTCTCCCAAACTCTGTAAAGTAGACATTTACAGGTAGAAAAATGAACAGTCAATAAACCCTTTGTAAAAAATTTCAATAATACACACAATGCTAAGTCATTCCTCCAAACCTCAACCTTTGCTGGTGGAACATTCTTCAACGGACCAGAGGTGAGTCATCACAATCAGAATGATCATTCAACAATAAAAAGATATAATTAATCCTTCATTCTGTCCATGAGGTCACAAATGGTCTTTGTGACACCAAGTAACACTATATTAAGAGGTCTCACATTGAGATGTTCTAACTGTTGGAAAGAGTATGAACTGAGAGGAGAAGAACGGTGTCATGGCCAGATAGGAAGTATTTTCTTTCTCTTTTATCACACTTATCTCCTGGCTGCACTAGACAGCCTGGATCAGACAGGTTTAGGCTCGTTTTGCATTGGTTTTGGTTTACACAAGGAAAATGTTTGTTTTTGGGAGGGTGGGGTCTCAAATCTTTTTTCTTTTTAAGTTCTTTTCTTATTTCTTTTTTAGGTTGGTTCTACTCATGTGTTGCTCTCTTACCCAAGGGTCAAAAATATGGATGTAAATACATCCATATTTTTGTTGTTACGAGTTTAAACTATATACCATGTGATCAAAGATAAAGGGGAAATGGTCTTCAAAGTATTCCTTCCACCATTCTATAATGTCCCGAGTCAAGGTCAGCAGCTTCCCATCCTAACCGTAAATGGTGTAGATGATGCACTGCTTTCCCCTCCTGAGCTGCCAGATGGTGGACCAGAATTTCTTCAAAGCCGTTCGTAAGTCATTTTCCATGGTCTCGCTGAACTCCTCCCAAGTCCGGGCCTTTGCCTCAACGATCATCTGCTACTTTTAAAAGACTGTCTTTCCCTGGCTTCCATGTCAGGTCTTCATTCCTTTCCTACTTTGCCTTTCAATCCAACAAGGAAGAATCCTTGCCTTTGGTTTTTGAACTGATTGTTTGTGGTTTAGTTAGACTCCTTAGTTAGTGAATATTTTGTTGACCTGCAATTGGGTCCTCCTCATCCTCCACCTTTCATAACACAATTGATGTCTTCAATAACTTTCAAAAACTCTTAGGTCTTTAGATTAGAAAATGACAGATAAAGCTTTGCAAGTGTTTAAGTACTTACTTTTACCAATTGATGAATTATCATAATCCTTTTATAACGATGACTGCAAAAAGCGCCACATTTTTTTGGCTGAACCATGAAGTCTTATGATTTATAGAGATAGACATAAGTCAACAGGAATTACATCTGATAACAATGAAGTATAGATAAGTATAAAAACTGAGGACTTATGTCACCAAACTTAACTGATCCCCGTCGTTGGCTGCCACCCATCTCCTTTTTCACCCGACCCCTATGGCCCCTCCTGCAGGTGGTGAGTCCACTGGAAGGGTGGCCCATGTCCCCTGTTCGGGCTGAGCCCGGCCGGGCCCATGGGTAAAAACCCGGTCATCAGGCGCTCACTCTTGTGAGTGCCACACAGCCTCACAGTGTTATAAATTGTTAAACTGTCATTTTAGCACTTATTCAATGAGTATTAAACTTTTGTTGCAGAGTTTTAAACTTTTGTTTGAAATAATTGTGATGTTGAACTTAAATTATGTTCCAATCTTTTCTGTTTAAATAAAAAATTTAAGTTATTACTGCTTAAAAAATATACAAGACTTGACGGCTAAATTCAAGCTTATATATAATGAATTTAAAGTAACAATTGTATTACTTTTTCATTTGATTTACAACTTTTCATTTTATGGATTATGATGAATTTCTGAATATATACTTATATTTTTTGCTTTCATGGTGATTTGAAAAAAGGGTCGGTGTAATAAACATTTGCTTCAGCTGATATCTTTTCGGTCTCTTGGTAAAATACAATTAAAAAAAAAAAAATCTAACTTTCTTTAATGTGAATTTACAATGTGACCAAAAAAAAGAAATAAAAATCTAAAAATGGAATTTTCAAATGAAAGACGGTCAAGTATTATATCAGAAAACTGTAAATATGTGAGGGAGGCCAGAAGCAAGTTTATTCAATACAAGATTCTGCACAGATGTTACTATACTCCGAGCAGACTGCACAGAATGAAACTGATGTAAACTGTGTTGGACATGCAAAAACGATGTTGGGACATACTTGCACTGCCTCTGGGATTGTCCTCTTGTCAAATCCTTTTGGACTCTTTAGTCCAGAGTCCAAAAGGATTTGAACTAAATCCTTTTTAGTCCAAATCTTAAATAAAATTTGGACATAGTGCAATGGTAGTGGTCAATGGAGACCACTACCATTGAATGGTCTCCAATGACCATTTGGCTCCACCTTGACCAAGTGGTCAAGGTTGTAACAGCATCCAGGATTATTTTACCCCAATGGAAGACAAATAGGCACCTTGGACAGAGGCTCTTATAAGATCATGCCCACACAAATTGAAAGTGGACAGTTTTTGGAGCTCCATAAAAAGCAATATGTTAGCCTTTTTGGTGTGTTTGTATATTGGATCACCCGGATTTTCTTTACTTTCTCCCCCTTTTGAATATTCATAGTTGACTACAATGACATATTTTGGATTTGACCTTCTGTAACAAACAATGTTGTTGCTCTGGGGACAGAAGGAGATGAGTGGGTGCAGCAGCCGCTACCTTTTTTAAAATTTATTAATTTTATTTTTGTTTGTTTTGTTGTTTGTTTTTTCAGTATCTTTTGGTCAATTGTAAAAAGTTTTGAATAATCAATAAAAAAAGTCTCAATTACAAAAAAACCCCCAAAACATTCTAATCTACACTTATTCTTTGTTTTCATTATGCTAATTCATTCTGATTACATTTCAATCTAATGGATCAAATACAATGTGGATACATTGAGCTATAAATAAATTTACCAAATGAGCACTTTATACTCTTTATATATAGTGTCTCGAAATTGATGTCGGAGTCCATGGTGAATGCAGGATGATGGTGAATTCTTGCAAAAAGATGACATGAAAAATTACCTTTGGTAATCTCTCAGGATCTCCAGGGTAGCGAGGAATGACCTTCTGCAATTTCTGGAAACCATAATCTATTGTGGGTTCACAGAGTGCTGGGGACAAGAAGATTAGAAGAGCTAAACAAAAAGTGACAGATGAAGACTCAAACTGTTTTTCTCTGAAAGACTTTGGTCAGGGCAGCTTGACCTGTACTAATTCGAGCTGTGGCATGGTGGTTAGCACAGTGAGCTGTTAACATGAAGGTTGGGGTTTGAGTCCCAGGTGTTACACAGAAAGGCTTGTTGTTACAAGCCTTTCTGGCCTTTCTGTGTGGGGTTTGCATGTTTATCCCGTCCATGTGGGAGTTTTCTCCAGTTTCCTCCCACCCTCCAAAAACATACACATTAGGTTGATTGGCTGCCACAAAATTACGCTATGGATGGTTGAGTGTGTGTGTCCCCACGACAGACCTGTTGGAGGTGTATCCTGCCTCTCGCCTTAAATCAGTTGGAATAGGCTCCGGGCACCCCAGCAACCCTTTTAAGGAAAAGCAGTTCAGAAGATGAAATGAAAAATTGAAGTAAGTCAGTCATCTTCTCACCACAAGTCAATCTAGCCTAATCTGGCTGGTTGCAGGTGAGAGGCGGGGTTACTCCTGAACTGGTCACATACTCTTTCTGAGGAAGAATTTTCCAGTGACCAATCAGCCTGACATCAATTTTTTTTAAAGCAGTGTTTGTGTGTTGTGTGTGTGGTGTTGGGAACACATGTAATGTAAGCTGCTGCCATTAAACATGAATTTTGAATCTTTCAAAGAAAGCATGAAACTTATTGAACTTATAGTAATATGTTGAAAGGAACACGCTATGGAACAAGTGTACTATTGCAAAAAGAGCAAACGTTTCATTGAAAGGAGCATCATAAAAAAAGGAACTTTCTCAGTCAAACTCCTTGCTCTCTGATCCTCCTTCAGAACAGACAGTTATGAATTTTAACAAGGTATTTATCCCATAATGGTTTCTGATGTGGCTATAATGGATAGTCGAATGATGTGTCTTCTAGTTCCAACAATGTGAGTAAAGTAAGACTTCACAGCTCAGGGAGCAAAGCAGCTGCAGTAAATATTCAATAATGATTTGCTAGGTTTAACTGTGGTCGTGCACGTGACGGTGACTCGTACATGTTACTTGATCGAGACTTCTTCTTCTCTGTGAACATCATTTCCACTTTAAAGTGCTTAGATAAATCACAGTTAGTGAACGCATCACAGCACTTTCAGCGTTGTGTGTGTGCACGTGTGTGTGTATGATTATGTCTAGGTTCAACAGCATTTACCAGCTTCAGACTGCCTTCCTCATACATAACTGAATTAACAAACATAAATGTGTTCACCGGTCTGTTCCTTCCACGTTAGTTTTCTGCTCCTAATAACCTTCACATCCAGCAGAATATAGATAGAAGAAACTTGTTCAAAAGTTTTTGCAGGCAAACCCAAAGAATGATGACAGAGAGTTTTAGGGGAAACAGAAAGACACCTGTCCTCAAGATTGGATGGAACATTGATTTCCTCCATTCAATTCAATGCAATTTTATTTGTTTAGCCCCAAATCACAGAATTTCTGTCTCAATGGGCCTCATATGGCAGATTTAGAAAGATGAAAAACAAGAAAAAAAGAGGAAGGTATAAACAAATAAACACAGCAAGAAAACTAACAAATGCTAGGTAGACAATATTAGCACATTCCTGCCCTTAGACTCTCCTTCACGGTGAGAAAAAAACTCCTAAAAAAATCCATCAGTGGGGGAAAAATGACAAACCTCGTGGGGATCCACACAAAAGAGAGACCCCTCCCATGGAATGAGCATCCAATGTGTCTAAGACCATTGTTTAAATATTAGCTTATTCTACTCTACAGCTAAATATCTAAAGAAGTCAATAGATGTTCTTCATCCCGATGGAAACATGGGGGACTCCTCAGCCTGGTGATGTCCAAGATGGGCATCGCCCGTCCTGGGCAGTAGATGGATGAGTAGATAGATTTTATCCTGATGGAGTGGGGTTGACGGGAATCAACATTGATTCATTGATTCAATCCTCCTTTAAGAAAAGGAGGATTGAGCATTGGAGGATGTTAAAGACAGTAAAATACACAAACTAACACCTCAAAAAAAGCTAAATGAAAATAGGAGACTTAAAACAAAATTGAAGGCAGCGATAGTCATTGTTTTTAGGTGAATTGTGTTTAGTTTAGCAGGAAAACTTTCGAATGAATCTGCATGAGGAACTAAAGAGTGGAAATTTTTTACTAAACAGTTTTTAATGAACACCCTCCTGCCTAAGTGTTGCAGTGATCAATGTGTCCATGTCCTGTTCTTCTCTGTGATCCATGGGAGCTGGTGTGGAGACCAAAGACTGAGAGGGCTGGATTTGTGGTTGGCTCGTGAATCATGTTGAATCCCTCCCGTACCCTTCACGAATTTCTGGACCTTATTGGGAGTAGCTTCATTGACAGACTCCTGCAACCCCACTGCTCACAGGAGCAGTGCAGGGAATCATTTCTGCCGTTTTCCACCACACTCCTTAAAAGGCCTTTCATCAACGCTTGGTGGATAGGGATGGGGGGTATCCTCTCCTCATCCTGTCTATCTATTTGCACTGCAGCTGCACTAAAATTTCCTTGGAATTTAAAAAAGTATTTTCAATTCACTCCTCCTTGAGCCACCACCTTCTCGCGGTGGAGGGGTTTGTGTGCCCCAATGATCCTAGGAGCTATGTTGTCCGGGGCTTAACGCCCCTGGTAGGGTCACCCAAGGCAAACAGGTCCTAGGTGAGGAGCCAGACAAAGCGCAGCTCCAAAACCCCTATGAAGATATCAAACATGGATAAGTTGCCCTTGCCTGGACGCGGGTACTGGGGCCCCCCTTGTAGCCAGGCCCAAGGGTGAGGCACGAGAGTGAATGCCTGGTGGCCGGGCATTTACCCATGGGGCCCAGCTGGGCTCAACCCGAAGAGGGGACATGGGCCGCCCTTTCAGTGGACTCACCACCTGCAGGAGGGGCTATTAGGTTCAGGTGAAGGAGGAGATGGGTGGCAGCCAACGGCGGGGACAATGGCAGTCAGATCCTCGGCTGCATAAGCTAGCTCTAGGGAGGTGGAATGTCACTTCTCTGGCGGGGAAGGAGCCCGACCTGTTGCGCGAGGTCGAGCGGTTCCAGCTAGATATAGTAGGACTCGCCTCGACTCACAGCTCTGGTTATGGAATATTGTCTGGGCTCAGCTTCAGATTTACTAGAAGTAAATCTGACAGGGGCTGGACCCTGTACTATTCTGGAGTTGCCCTTAGTGAAAGGCGCCGGGCTGGAGTGGGCATACTTGTTGCCCCCCAGCTCGGCTCCTGTGTGTTGGAGTTCTCCCCGGTGGACGAAAGGGTTGCCTCCCTCCGCCTTCGGGTGGGGGGACGGGTCCTCACTGTCGTTTGTTGCTACGAACCGAACGGCAGTGTAGACTACCCGCCCTTTTTGGAGTCTTTGGGAGGAGAATTGGAGGGGGCACCCCCGGGGACTCCATTGTCCTCCTCTGGGACTTCAATGCTCACGTGGGCAACGACAGTGAGACCTGGAGGGGAGTGATTGAGAGGAACGACCCACCTGATCTAAACCCGAGTGGTGTTCTGCTGCTTGACTTCTGTGCTCATCACGGATTGTCGGTCGCAAACACCATGTTCAAGCATAAGAGTGTCTACATGCACACGTGGCACCAGCCACTCTATAAACTCACCGGCCACATTTATAAAGAGCAAATAGTAAAGAAAGCTAAATGTATTCTGGGTCAACCTCAGCCCCCTTTACACAATGACTTTATTTTAATGCCTTCAAGATGTCGGTTTTATGTCCCTGCAAGGTCGACGAATCGTTTTTCATATTCTTTTGTGCCCCTGACAATTAAATTCTTAAATTCTCAAGTTAGTCTTGGTTTACAAGGTTTTTTTTAATTGGATATTTGTATGGGGTTTCTTAACTGGACTGGCCTGACCCAAGCTGTGAGTTTTTATTTGATTATTTATCTGATTTTTATCATTTTTTGTTTTTGTGTTGGTTTTAATGAAATGTTATGTGGTTTAGTAGATTGCCAAAGAAAGCTGTAAAACAATTGCCCTCTGGGACTAATAAAGTTTTCTGATTCTGATTCTAGGCCGCAGTTCCATGATCGACTTCATTGTTGTTTCATCAAACTTGCGGCCGCATGTCTTGGACGCTCGGGTGAAGAGAGGGGCGGAGCGGTCAACTGATCACCACATGGTTGTGGGTTGGCTTCGATGGTGGGGAGGAAGCCGGTCAGACCTCGCAGGCCCAAACAATCTGTGAGGGTCTGCTGGGAATGTCTGGCTGATCCTTCCGTCAGACAGAGTTTCAACTCACACCTCCGGCAGAGCTTCTCACGAGTACCGGAGGAGGTGGGGGACATTGAGTCAGAGTGGACTCTCTTCCGCACCTCTATTGTCAAGGCGGCAAGCCGGAGCTGTGGATGCAAGGTTTATCGGTGCCTGTCGTGGCGGCAACGCCCGAACCCGCTAGTGGACACCGGTGGTGAGGAATGCCGTCAAGCTGAAGAAAGAGTCTTACCGGGTCTTTTTTGCCTGTGGGACTTCTGAGGCTGCTGAGAGGTATCACCGGGCGAAGCAGAACGCAGCTTCGGTGGTCGTTGAGGCAAAGGCCAGGGCTTGGGAGGAGTTCGGCGAGACCATGGAAAACGACTTCCGAATGGCTTCAAAGAAATTCTGGTCCACCATCTGGCGGCTCAGGAGGTGCAAGCAGTGCACCATCAACACCGTGTATGGTGGGGATGGGGAGCTGCTGACCTCGACTTAGGACGTTTTGGATCGGTGGAAAGAATACTTTGAAGACCTCCTCAATTCCACCAACATGTCTTCCGATAAGGAAGTAGAGTCTTTGGTATCCGGGATGGGTCTTCCTATCTCTGCTGTCGAGGTCGCCGAGGTAGTCCAAAAGCTCCGCGGCGGCCGGGCTCCGGGGGTGGATGAGATCCGCCTGGAGCTCCTACGGACTCTGGATGGTGATGGGCTGTCCTGGCTGACACGCCTTTGCACCATTGCATGGACATCAGGGACAGTGCCTCTGGATTGGCAGACTGGGGTGATGGTCCCTCTTTATAAGAAGAGGGTGTGCTCCAACTACCGAGGGATCACACTCCTCAGCCTCCCTGGGAAGGTCTATTCGGGGGTACTGGAGAGGAGGGTTCGTCGGATTGTTGAGTCTTGGATTGAAGAGGAGCAGTGTGGTTTCCGTCCCGGACGTGGAACTACGGACCAGCTCTATACATCTTCAAGATCCTGGCTGGGTCATGGGAGATTGCCCAACCAGTCCTACATGTGTTTTGTGGATCTGGAGAAGGCCTTCGACCGTGTCTCCAGGGGACTCCTGTGGGGGGTGCTCCAGGAGTATGGAATCTCGGAGCCCTTAGTACGAGCCGTCCGATCTTTGTACGACCGGAGCCAGAGCTTGGTCCATATAACTGGCAGTATGTCGATTCCATTTCCAAGTGAGAGTTGGACTCCACCAAGGCTGTCCTTTGTCACCGGTTCTGTTTATCACCCTTATGGACAGAATATCTAGGCGCAGCCGAGGCGTTGGAGGGGTCCGGTTTGGTGACCTCAGGATCGGATCTCTGCTTTTTGCGGATGATGTGGTCCTGTTGGCTTCATCAGACCGTGATCTCCAGCTCTCACTGGATCAATTTGCTGCCGAGTGTGAAGCGACTGGGATGGGAATTAGCGCCTCCAAATCCGAGAGCATGGTTCACGCCCGGAAGAGGGTGGAATGCCCGCTCTGGTCAGGGACAGTGTCCTGCCCCAAGTGGAGGAGTTTAAGTATCTCTGGGTCTTGTTCACGAGTGGGGGAAGGTTGGAGCGGGAGATCGACAGGCAGATCGGTGCGGCATCAGCAATAACAAGGAGGCTGCATCTGTCCGTCGTGGTAAAGAGAGAGCTGAGCCGAAAAGCAAAGCTCTTGATTTACAAGTCGATCTATGTTCCTACCCTCACCATGGTAAACCTGGATCTACGTTCCTACCCTCACCATGTTAACCAGGATCTACGTTCCTACCCTCACCATTGTAACCAGGATCTACGTTCCTACCCTCACCTATGGGCACCAGCTGTGGGTAGTGACCGAAAGAATGAGTTCGCTGGTACAAGCGGCCGAAATGAGCTTCCTCCGCAGGGTGGCCTCACCCGATCTCACCCGATCTCTGAGTAAGAGATCGGGTGAGGAGCTCTGCCATCCAGGAGGAGCTCGGTGTCGAGCCGCTCCTCCTCCAGGTCGAGAAGAGCCAGATGGGGTGGTTCGGGCATCTGGTCAGGATGTCTTGCGGGTGAGGTGTTTTGGGCACGTCCCACCGGGAGGAAACCAAGAGGCAGACCCCGGACCCGCTGGAGAGACTATGTCTCACAGCTGGCCGAGGAACGTCTCGGGATCCTTACGGGTGAGCTGGAGGATGCGGCCGGGGTGAGAGTAGCCTGTGCTTTCTGTTTGAGGCTGTTGCCCCACGACCCGGCCCCGGAGCAAGCGGAAGATGACGGAACAGAATTTTCAATTCATTTCAAACCAATCTAGATGATCCAAACTTACGGAGAAGTTTTTAACTTGTAGACATAATCAGATCTAATCATGTTATACAGGCAAAAATGCTGCCCTACAAGTTTGTTATATCCTGGCTATAAATTTCAATTCAGGTGCAATAATACTGTTAGGCAGGCAACATTTTTTACCATCAAGAGAATGTCTGGCCAGAAAAAATATTTTATGGTTTTTAGGACCTGCTATGATGAGCTCAATTTGCCCAAGTTTTTGGAAAACATAATTATCATCCAGGTCTTTTTATGTTATTCATTATTAACATGTTAAAAGAACGAACGTGTTAATCCTAACCCCAGAATGTCTTGTAACTGGTCAAACCTTTTACCTGTGTAAACGAAGCGCCCTGGTGCACTTTTGCAGAACTGCTTGGATTTGTAGGATAGTGTAACCTCAACGACACCAGGAATATGCCGGGCTGGAGTCTGAACCCGAATGGCATGAGGGGTGATTAGCTGAATTCAGATGCACAATAGGTTAAAACAAGGACACAGGAATCAAAGGGAATTTTGAGTTTTGTACCTCACTCCAAACAAGCATAGTGCCGAAGATGACCTGCAGGCCATCAAAGAAGTTATCTCCAATGAGGATGACAGTAGTACCACCAGTTGTCCAGCCCTCACTGGGACTGATGGCCTTAAGGCTGGGTACGGCTTCTAGAAGACAAACACAAAAACGTCTTGAGTGAAAGCTTACACACATATTGTAACAGAAAGTGTATCAAATATGGCTGATCAGATTCACTGGGATTTAAAAAAAAAAAAACCTTGAGTTTCTGTAGACAAGCTGAATTTGAAACAGTGTCAAAGACTTAATCAGCTGCTTTCACTCATAGTATTCTCCTTTTATATCACTCTAAGGGTCTAGAGGCCGAGAGGAAAGTGATCGTTCCCCTCTAGATCTGCGCCTCGGCTTTTGACACCTCCTGTACTTGTTTTCTGACATTGAGTGAGGTTGGCAAGTCTGCCCCGTAGTCTGAGGGTCCTGGCATTGGAGGCACCTGTGCCGCTTGTTGCCTGGTGGATTCCCAGGGGGGGTGTCTCTTCTGCACCTTGCGGAATGCTGGGCCTCAGGATCACGGCATCGGGGTGAGTGTGGGCTTAGGTTGCATATGTGTTTCCCTCCATTGTTTCAGTCTTCTCGGCCTTGGGAAGATCTGTTACCCTTGATAAACACATGGTTCACATTGGACACGGGGATGTACTCTCACTTTACCACACTGCTTACTGTTCGCCATTTTCCTTTCTCCCAATCAGTATTGTTACCGGTGGCCGAGTGGTAACAAACAGATTTCTTTGCAGGTTTTGTTTCGCAGGTAGACCACACTCAGGGTAGAGTTGAAACATTAATTTAATTCCAAGACAGCTCTTCATAATATTCAACCACACTCCTAGTTTACCTTCTACCACTGACAGTTTACATTACCAACAGTTATTAACTGTCCGCTTTTGTTATATTTAAAATATAAATCAACCGCTTTTTAACTGTCTATCTCCATAACCCAACAGTCGTCGCTGTCATGGTAACAAGTATTATTATAGCTTTAAGAACAACGGTTAGTGTTTTACTTCAATTTATTAGTTTGTTATAGAAGGTTGTTTTTGTATTTAAAATTGACCTCTGGTTTAAACTGTTATTTGTTTGTTTTCAGTAATAAGTCAGCATGTTGATTGTGATTTTTTATTTGTTTATTTTGAATTACTCTATTCATCCCCTCACCGGGGAAATTTGTTTGCTGCACTCCTTACACCGCAGCATGCTGCCCTTCAACGGTGCCAATGGTGGGAGAAGCGGGGGTTAGGTGTCTTCTCCAAGGACCCTAGACGTGCTCTCCGTGGGACGCGAACACGCGACCTTCCGATCCGCGGGCGAACGCGCTAACCACGCGGCCACCGTCTCCACCCTGATGCTGAATGCAGTAACTAAAAATTATCCCCCTCTCTTTTTCTTCTGGACTCCATCTTTCTTTCTCACTCCTTTCCCTCTCGTTCTCTCCTGACTATTTCCTGTTAGGCCCGACAAAAAAAGCCACAGAAAGTAAGACATTTAGGATGGAAAAAAATAAAGTATTAAAAATAAAATAAAAAAACGTGCCAACTAGCGCAAATTTATTCAGCAATACTTAACATACAAATCATCCTTCTGCATGTCACGACACCAAACAAGACAGGACTAAAAAAGCAAAAAACAAATAATTTTTCTTGAAGCATTATTAAAATAATGTTTTATGTCTGACTTTATCAATAAATCAAGAATTGTTTTTTTGTCAAAAGAAATATACAGACCAGGAACTTGCTTTGGCAGAGTGTACAGTGTTTTAATTTATTTGATCATTCTTTATTTGGTTGCATTTCACTGCTGTAGGCAATCCTGGCTCCTCAGTTCCACATTTACTATCTGTCTTTCAATCGTTTAGATCACTTTCTGGTTATAAAATCAATTGGACAAAGTCAGCACTGATGCACAAACGAAAAGTTTTACAGCACATAACAGCACAAACGTAGCACAAACGATTAAAACCATTTTTAAGAGTTTTCTCGCATTTTTAGGCGGAAGGGGGGGCTGTATGACGTCATCGTCCAATTTTATTTCTTTAAATTAAAGAAAAGCAAAGCAGCACAAACAAAAAATTTTACAGCACAAAACAGCACAAACGTAGCACAAACGATTGACACCATTTTTAAGAGTTTTCTCGCATTTTTAAGCATTTTTAAGCAATGTGAGGGGCTGGATGACCGCAGATTGACCTATAAAAGAATCGTAAATATCTACAAAAGTAAAACAGCACAAACGAAAATTTTTACAGCACAAAACAGCACAAACACAGCACAAATGATTGACATATTTTTTGTTAATTTTTGTTTAAATTTTTTTTTTTTAGGGGGGGCCAACTTCACGGGGTTGGTGGAATGCCCTCTGCAAGTAGGGGACAGGGTCCTGCCCCAAAGGGAGGAGTTTATGTATCTCGGGGTCTTGTTCACGAGCGGGAGATCGACAGGCGGATCGGTGCGGCATCAGCAATAACTAGGAGGCTGCATCATTGTGGTAAAAAGAGAGCTGAGCTGAAAAGCAAAGTTCTCGATTTACAAGTTGATCTACGTTCCTACCCTGGTCACGAGCTGTGGATGGTGACCGAAAGAATGAGATCGCGGATACAAGTGGCTGAAATGAGCTTCTTCCGCAGGGTGGCCGGGCTCTCACCCAGAGATCGGTTGAAGAGCTTTGCCATCCGGGAGGAGCTTGGTGTCAAGTCGCTCCTCCTCCAGGTCGAGAGGAGCCAGATAGGGTCGTTCGGGCATCTGCTCAGGGTGCCCCCAGAGTGCCTGGTTGATCAGCTTTTCCAGGCTGATAATTCTGCTCTAATAATTCTAACAAAAATTCTGTTGTTTTGGGTCGATAATTCTGCAATAATTTTTCTCCCTGCAGAAGAAGCTCATTTCAGCCGATTGTATCAGCGATCTCATTCTTTCGGTCACTACCCACATCTGGTGACCATAGGTGAGGGTTGGAACGTAGATCAACTTGTAATCTCCCTCCCAATGGAGGGAGACCAAAGGCAGACCCCGGACCTGCTGGAGGGACTATGTCTCACAGCTGGCTGGTGAACAACTCGGGATCCTTCCGCGTGAGCAGGAGGATGCAGCTGGTGTGAGAGAGGCCTGGGCTTCCCGTCTGGGGCTGTTGCCCCCTGCCATCCGGCCCCGGATGAACCGAAGACGACGGAACAGAAAGTATTTTGACCACATCTTCCTTTTTAAGCATGTTGTCCTACTCCAAGCTTTACAGGCATGAAATCCTACTTTCAATTAAGTGAAAGTAGGATGTGAATGGATGTGACGCTGAATGTATGTAATGAGATGGGGTGTGCTCAAATGACATCAACATACTATATCAAGTGTGCAGAATTATCAGGCAACTTCCTTTTCTTTGGCAATATGGGTCGGAAGAGAGATTTGACAGATGTCTTGCCGAGGGATGCTGCAGCCTTGCCAAACTTTAGAACCGGGATCACAGAACAATCAAGCGTTTTATAGCAAATAGCCAACAGGGTTGCAAGAAGCGCATTGAAAAAGAAGGCGCAAAGTAACTCTCCAAGATTTGAGGAAAATCAAACGTGGAACGGCCAAGGTGCCATTTGCCACCTGTTCTGCCATATACTCAGGGACATGGCCAAGGTAAGCAAGGCTGAAAAACGATCACTACTAAACAAGAGACTCAATATAAAATGTCAAGACTGGGCCAGAAATATCTCAAGACTGGTTTCTTTAAGGTTATAGTCTGATGAAATGAGAGTGAGTCTTGATGGAGCAGATGGATGGACCCAAAACTCCACACCGACTCCACTCAGACGCCAGCGAGATGTAGGTGAGGTAATGGTATCAGCTGAAATCATCAAAGATGAGCTTGAGGACCTTTTCAGGTTGAGGATGGAGTCTAACCCATCTCCCAGATCTGCCGCCAGTTCCTCGAAGACAACTTCTTCAAGCAGTGGTACAAGAAGAAGTCGCATCTTTCAAGAAAAAAAATTTATGCAGGACAACGCTCCATCACTCCACAGTTCCAAATACTCCACAGTGTGGCTGGCCAGTCAAGGTCTAAAAGGTCAGTAAAGGTCTAAAAGATAAAAATATAATGACATGGCCCCTTGTTCACCTGATCTGAACCCCATAAAGAACCTGTGGTCCCTCATGAAACGTGAGATTTACAAAGAGGGGAAACAGCACACCTCTCAGAACAGTGTCTGGGAGGCTGTGGTTGCTGCTCCTCGCAATATTGATGGTGTACCGATCAAGAAGCTTACACATCCATGGATGGAAGGCTTCTGAGTGTCCTTGAAAAGAAAGGTGGCTACATAGACTGATTTGTTTTTGATTTGTTTTTTTTTAATGTCAGAAATGTTTATTTGTAAATTTTGAGTTGGTATATTGGTTTGGCTGGCAAAAATAAATAATTGAAATGGTGTATATTTGTTTTTTTAGTAATTTGCCAAATAATTATGCACAGCGATGGTTACCTTGCACACATAGATATCATCTGAAGATGGCCAAACTATAAAAAGCCCCACTAAAACTTCCAAAAATATTCATCTTAAATATTTATCAGTCTTTTGGGTTAATTGAGACCACGATAGTTGTTCAATATTAAAATTAATCCTCAAAATGAATCTTGCCAATAATTCTGCACACACTGTACTATTCAGGGAGCAGAGAGTAAATTTTACAAACTATGGCACCCATTTTTTTTTCCCAACAAATCAGGCACTGTGGTGAAAGAGTAACCCCAACCCCTCCTTATATCCCCCTCCATTTTTTTTTTTTTTTTTTTTAAGGGTTGGGGTGGCGGGAGGGCTTGACTGGGGAAATAAAAAACTAACATGTACATGTATGTTAGTTGATTTTACTGTGTTCAACTTGTTAATAAAATACCTTGAAACTAAGGAAGTACATTCATTCTCTCTTGTACAATTTGATCCATACAGATTTAGCTAGCTGACATTAACCCTACCAGACCTTCGCTACCCAGGCTAATTCACCTCTATACCTGGCCTCCCTGGCAAAAAAAAATATGAAAAATCTAGATGGGTTAGAAAACTGTTAGTATTATGTACATCAGTGGTCAAAATTTGCTTAAACTTATAGTTATTATAAACAATAGTCTGACCAGAAGTTTAGGGTTATTTTTATTTTTATTTGGTTTTGCATGACGTTCCTGCTGAGTGCGAAGATTTGACTTGTTTGTCAAATTCAGCCTAAAATTGTCCTCCATGAACAAGAAAAGAAAATAAAGCACCAAACTTTCTTCAGTTATTCTGTAGATTCAGGGATATTGACTGGCCCTGTTCAATCTTTATTGAAATTCAGATTTATTGTCGGAGTCACAAACGTAGCAGTCCAACTATCATTTGCAACACTGTCATCACCATCTGTTTGAGAGACAAGCCAACTTCCCCTAACAGCTAGGGATGGTATCGATAAGGATTTATCGATACTAGTCCTCTTATCGATACCGCTTAATGAGCCAAATCTTTAACGTATCTCTTAACAATACTTTTAGAAACAAACAAATAAGTATTATGAACATAAAAACTTCAATTGGATAATGGTTGAACAAAAAAAAAAAAAAAAAAAAAAAAAAAAACAGAATAATATTTAAATAAAATATACCTTATTTTAATAAAATAGAATATTTCAAAATAAATCTGAACTGAACTGTAATAAAAACAAACAAACAAAAAAGTCAAGTTAGAAAGAGAAATAAATATTACCAGTTCTTAAGTTTAACATCAGTAAATGTTTTTTTGTGTGCCAACAATACAAAATATGCACTTGTTTTTTTTACTACTAACAAATAAGTTAAAATATTAATTAAAGCACTTTCATTTCACTTTTATTGTTTTTTTTTTATTGTTTTATGATAAAACATGGAGCACATGCGTTTTCAAGCATGCTTCTGCCGTAATTTATTAGCATGCCCGTTGTATCGGAGTCGGAGCTGCTTCTCAACCCTCTCGTCAAACACAGTGCATCTTTCAGTCTGAACGCCGTGGATTTTGGTACCGTGTTGTGACAAATTGCATGGGATTCCACCTTTACATGGAAATACTTTATTGCACTTCAAACAACGTGCATTGTAGGCATCAATTTAGGTAAAATAAAGACAAACTTGAGATGCACGTTCTGCCATTACGCTTCGCTCGGCTTGAAAATTTGTGTGTAGCAGCAGCACACGTGCGCACCGCCCCTTCGCGAGTAAGGGGTGGAACTGGAACCGATAGCAGATCCGTTTGGAGTAGCGCTTATCGGTCCGGGTAAAATGACGGCCGAGGAACCGGTTCCGAAAAAAAAAACGGTTCTCGGAACCCATCCCTACTAACAGCTCTAGATTTGTCATCATCATCATCACTTGACTCATACATATCAAGATCTAGATCTAGGTCAACATGATTAGAACTAGAAGAATCATACTGCCGAAGAAAATCTACTGCATCATCGTCTTAATCATCCAAAGCTTCCAGTAGCTTCCACTGTGAAGCGTGCAGGACTTGCTTTTTTTCCCTGTGGAAGTGCTTGGTTCATTTGTTGATCTTTCCGTGATCCAGTTTAATCACGGAAACACAGCATGCTTCAACTAAATAGCCATTTGCCATGACAAACCTCGCAATAGTTGTGCGATTACGCTGCTTTTGCCGCAATTGGCTGCTTTTGCCGCAATTGGCTGCTTTTTTAGTGATACATGACGTGGCGTCTCCATTACCGGAAATTTGGTAACTCGGTATTTAGGAATTAAAGCTATTACCTGGAATTTGGTAAGTCGATCTGGTAAGGTCAACAAACAATCTAATGTAGCCTAGGAATTTACTCTGAAAAACAAATATTTTATTCTTTCTATTGTTTTAGTTTTGTTTGCTTACTTTACATAAAAAAAATCCAACTATATTTAAAAAATGGTCTTCTGCCTTTTATTATTTCTTTTTTTACAGTTAGTTCCACAGGAACTGAAAAAGAGACATTTTGCTGCCTTCCTAATCTACCTTCTTAATCTCATTGCATCCTTTTAGTGACTGGACCTATTTTTCAGTCTTTCTCAAATGACAGGAGAAAAAGACACAAACATATTTTGAAGTTTGTATCTTCTACGTAATTTTTTCTTTAAAGATGAGCAGAATGACAACTGTCTATCCACATATGTAATTATTTTTATTGGATTTATACACAATAAAGAAAATCTAGAACCATCTCCTTCCTCATTCTAAACACATTTGATTACATTTTCCAGGTGAAAATAATCGTTCTTACCTTTTAGATGAGAATTATTTAATGTGTGGCGTGACAACCTGTTCTCAGAGGACCTCAATCTATAATACAGGCTGCCAGTATCCATTCTTTTATACAGAAATAAGCTTTGCTCTCACCTCTTTTTCATCAAACACTGTGAATGATCAGTTTTCTTCATCTTTATTTAACGTTAAGATTCAAAATGAAAATGCCTGCTAGAATGAGTGCTTCCATCGGATCTTTCGACTCTGGTTTTGGTTCCAACCATTCCAACCTTTGGAAACCCAGTCCACCTTTTTACTCTGCTGAAGAACTATGCTTAAGCAAGTGAAAACCTCTTGGTCTGACACTCTAGAACTCACCCAACCTATTCGATCCTTCAAAAAACAAATTTTAAAATTCCATTTTTAAAAAATCTATTGTTACTGCAAGAAGGTTTTTGAAAGATATTAACAACTACTTAGAAATGTAATGATGCTGAATGACACCAATTTCCACATCTTTTCTTTTTGTGTGTGTTTTGATTTCAAACATTGAAAAAGCCGCTTCTTTTCTTGTTTTTGCAAATATTTTCAAGTCAAAGTGGAGAGATTAATTGAACAAGAAACACATACTGTACAGTTTCTATTTTTAGGCATAACTGTATGCATACTGCAATTTTTATTTTATTTTTTTACCTTGAAAGTTTTTTCTGTATTTGAAAGTTTTGTATATCCTATGGAAAAAAAACCTTTGTATCAGCTGAAAGTTTACGGTAGGACTGCATTGCCTTTTAAAACAAATGTTGTTTTCATGCTGTCATGCACTGGTCAAATAGGTAGTGTGGAAAATTTCTCAGCATGGTAAACTGTTGTATATGAATTCCAAAGTAATGATACAGTAGAAATGAACAGTGCCCCACCCAGGCCAAAGTCAAGACTTTAGAAGTCAAACAGTTGGACTAAGGCTGTTGAAATTCAAGCTTTGTTTTGTTTTTTGTTTTTTTTGTGTTGCGGCTGATATTATGTGAATAAACAGATTGACACTGAAGATTTTATCACAGACTGCACTGTGCTTGAGCATAGAGGGACAGCTTCTTTGGTTACCATCTTTAATTAGGATGGCAATCACAAAGTTTGAACAAACCAAAAAAAGACATCCACACAATGGAAGAATGGGTCTGGGACAATACTTTGGTTTACTTTACCATGGTCAATTTAGCTAAATCCTCTTCAAAAAACAATTAGTTCACTTTACCCTGGACTTTGTCTAGGATTGGTAGAAGGCAAAATTAAATGTTAATGTGTGTGTCACATAAGTAATCTAAATTACTTTTCTTGTTGTAAATCTTACTTCCATTAATTGTTAATCAGACAAAAATGACGTGAGGAGAAACTGATTTCAAACCGGACTGCAATCTTAGGGTGCCTCAGACTCAGCAGGAGTAATATTATTATTTTTAAATTATTTTATATCATTATTTAAAAAAAAAACATCATTGCATACCCTCTGAGGGGTCCAATTTCCTGGCCCGGCGTCCATGTTTGGAGTTGTTGTGAACAAACATGTTGTCAGATACAGCGAGTACATCCCCGTCCACATTAACTGTTGTAGAAACGACCACCTGTAAGCATATAAAACATTGTTCAAACTGTGTCAATCTCTCTGATCATACTCCAGAGCAAGGACCAGAGCAATGGTCAATTTTTATTTTTGAAAACACGGGGGATTTCAGTTCCCTGTTAGTTCCCTGGTATCTTGCGACATTCAATAAGGGAATAAAGAAAGTGTTGAGCATATTTTAGTCTTACGGTGAAATGTTTAAACTATGTCAGTTTGATGTTCCTTCTTTGTCAAGGACAAGATAGCATGTTTCTTGTTTATGGTTAACATTTGGAAGTATATTAATATCTGGGTGGTAAATGGGTGGTAAATAAAACACCCATTTACCACAACAACTATGGTGTTAAAAATACCACAGTTTAAACTGTAGCATATTCGTGAAGACGTAACACCTGATCTTTCCTGACAACAACATTCATTGGACATGAACATCAAAAGCAAAATATTGAGGTCCACTGTTCTGAGGGGAGAGGCAATAGCTCAGTGGTAGAACATTTGCCTCTGGACCGAAAGTTCACAGGATTGAATCCCATTGAGCTCATTTCTAGGTGTCCTTGGGGCAGACACCTAACTCCCGTTTCTACCACTATTGGCGCTGTCGTGTGGCAGCCTGCTGCGGTGTAAAGCTGCACACAAATTTTCCCATTGAAGGTTGAATAAAGTGTGATTTTTCTCGCTTCTCTTCTTCTGAGCTATTGTTCCTGAGCTATCATGACCAACCTCTGCAACCCTTTAGTATCTTACCCCTTGGATCATAATCCATTAGGACTTCTATGGTGAGTATTGAGTCATGGCTGTCCACTCCTAAATAAACCAAATAAACTAAATAAACCAAAGCATTCCAAATCACCAGTGGGGCTAATATGTTTAGTAGATTTTTGTTCAACTGTATGTGTAGGTTGTATTGGCTTTCTTCTGGACTGGGATCCTACACTCTGATTCAGAGCCTAATAGTGAAGTCATTAAGAAGCTACTGGGTTGTTTCCAGTTTGTTTAATGAATACATAAAAATGTATCATGTAAGAAACCCTCACCCAGGCTTGCTCCACAGGAAATGTTTAGGGTGCTCATGTGTGCAATTGGATAGGTGGGGCCAGTAGGATTAATTTGGTTTTGAGAGCTGGAAGGCATTTTGAATATTCCTGTTCCTTACTTGAAACCTCCTCATGTCTCGCGGGTTTCCTGCATTCTTCAGACAGTTCTGGTTACACTTAAGGAAAAACTTTAGGAAGAACCTGCAAACACACAATACTTAGTTCATGAATAACTGACAAAGCCAGCAGGAGGGCGTTTAGTTACTTAGAAAGTTTTCATTGCGATGTTCCTCTTTGTTCTAGTGAAATTTGGTCTGATTTCAGTGAACAAAGTGAATTTCAGTGAACATGCAGGGTTTACAAAAATCTTCTACACCACTTTGCACTTCTGATAGAACCACAAGATAGACTGGATATAAAACAAGGTTTAGTTTTTCTCAATTGTACTGATAAAAGGTGCACATAAAAGCCTTAGTTTTTCTACAAAATGCGGAGTGTTCCAGTTAGTCCAGTGCGCCCTGTGTGTGATTTTGTAAGGCCGACGTAGTAGAGAACATCATGAGAACATCAAAGGGGGAAGTGTGGGGTTGATAGTATATAAAAGGATGAGTATGTGCGTTATGCCGAACATTGTTGTTTTAACAAACCGGAAGATGGCATAAAGTGACTGTTTAAACTGCAGGGCATCAGCTTTGTGAAGGGAAATGGCATAGTTGTGAGAGAATTTGAAATTAATGAATCGATGGTTTGGAAGTGGAGGTAGCTGGAAAAGGAGCCCCTGCAAGGACTGTTGTTTGAGCTTTTGCAAAAGCCGGCATAATTTCCGACTTTAGTGACCGACATTAAAGAAAGTCGGTCACTTTCTTTAATGTAGTGACCGACATTAAAGAAAGTGAACCTGGTGTTTTGATGGAGAATTAGCGCAGCTGTACAATTTAGAAACAGAGGATGAGGACTTCGATGGGTTTGATAGATGACGATTACTTGTGTGCTTATTTTATCCGTGTGCTTCACTATTCCCGAGCCTATTGATGATTGATTTATGATTATTAAAAATAGTACTTTGTAATCAACACTTAAATAAAACACAACAAAACACAATATTGCACACACTCTTGTTAAAAACGCACACTTGTATGCTTTTGCATATGTTAATGTAAGGTGGATGTAATCGAGGACACCATGTGAACGTTGAGTTCACATGAGGTGGGAAGAGTGGTTGAGCATTGTAAATTTTACCTATGTTCTATTATCAGGTGAGCCTTATGTATGTGTTAAATAAAGTAATGGCACACAAACAGTAACTGAGTGAGCCTTATGGTCCTGAAAATATGGTAACTATTTCTGTGTTGAACCCTCTTCATTACAATTATGGAATTAGATCTTTTCCCCTCTCCTATAGAATAACAAACGTACAGTTCAATTGTGCTCAAAGGCAGTGTGAGAAGATTACAGACAGTTTGATGACATTGCAAAGCTGCCAGGAGCCTGTTGTATTTTCTCTTGTTTTGATACTTCTGGAGAATCTAAACATAGACAAAAATTCAGACAATTTTGCATACACCCAAGATTGTTTAAACATAAACTTGTAGAAGGTCTAATATAGAGGCATTGTTTTTAAAAAATAGTAAGAGATGGTAAACGTAAATGTTCTTTTACAACTTCAGATATTTCTCTGTAGTAGTTTCCTCCCATTATTGTTTACGGTTTCTATCTTTGTCTCTGCTTTTATCAGGCATATTCCCTGATAGTCACCACTGCTAAGCTGCAGGTTTGCCAAGCATTGTTTACACCTGTCCAGCTGCTGTTTCTTAAGACTAGTACCACTGCAGCCATCAATATGATTCCACGTCACTTTAATATGCTAATTAGAATAAACAAAACACAACCTAAAAGGCTGACTTTTTATGACTTTTAATATAAACATATTATTATTTTTTGTGTTATAAAAATGAACATCTCAAAATGTATAAACATTTTATATCCTCTACCCTGCTGTGCCCCACAGCAGCTGGGAGGAAGCGCGCATTGCCATAGCAACAACTTCCTGCGGTTGTTTCGCGCCTTTCAAATATCGGCCAATGTGGCAGTTCTAATTATAATTGGCCTAAATACATACAAACCACTCATTGTAGAAAGTAGCCAAATAGAAAATTAACTTGTCTCCCGAGCGACTCCCTGGTGAGGTGTTTCGGGTTCATCCCAATGGGAGGAGACCAACAGCTACCTGGACCCACTGGAGAGACTATGTCTCACAGCTGGCAGGAAAACGACTTGGGATACTACTGGGTGAGCTGGAGGATGCAGCTGGGATGAGAGAAGTCTAGACTTCCCATCTGAGGCTGTTGTCCCCACGACTCGGCCCCGGATAAGTGAAAGACAACGGAACAGAACGGAAAGAAAATTAACCAAATGCTTAATCGAATAAAGTCTAAAGCCTCTGTACACTGTGACCTATTTGCGCACATAGTCTAAAGCGTGCCCCAGCCACATTGTACATCACTTAATAAAGTATGCCATGTTTTGTAGAAATGTCTTGAAAGTTCAGGTTAACACATTGGAATACAGCCTAAAGCCAATTTTTAACGAGGACATTTTTGAAGCAGTAATGCAAAATGCGGTAATAAGGTAGGCTATCGACAAAATTGAGATCATTTTACTTTGGTGTTTGCTTTTTTATTCTAGTTTTAAAAATATTTAACATTGTATCATTATTATTACTTTAAAAATTGAGTGGTGTAAAAGTTTATATACTATGTAATATAGCAGTGCAAAAGATGAATAACCGTCACATTGACGGCCAGGGAGCTGGCAGGTAGATTTAGAACGCCGTAGTGTTAAAATTTGTGTGGAAAAAAAAATTCATCCTTCTCCATTAGAGACCTACACCTTTTATTGATACTAGTCCTCTTATCGACACCACTTAAAAATCCGGGTGTTAATGATGCTCTTATCAATACTTTTATAAACAAACAAATAAGTATTATGAAAATAAAAAAATTGATTGGATGATGGTGAACATCATCACGAACAGAACAACATTTAAACAAAAAATACTTTACTTTGATTAAAAAAAAAATAAAAAATGGATACTTCTAAATAAATCTGAACCGGACTGTAATAAAAACAAACCAAAAAAAGTTAAAAGTTAGAAACAGAATTAAAAGTCACCTTGGTTCTTAAGTTTAACAGAAGCAAATGTTTTTTGTTTTTTTATTGCCAATAATAAAAAATGTGTATTTTTTTACTAGCAAATAAGTTAAAATATTAATTAAAGCACTTTCATTTTATTTTTATTATTTATTTTTTTAATGATAAAAACACATAGAATGGACATTTTCAAGCGTGCTTGTGGTGTAATTTATTAGCATACCATCAGCAGGTGAGCCAGAGCTGCTTCAATGCGCTCGTCAAACACAGTGCATCTTTCAGTCTGAATGCTGGGAATTTTGGCAACGTGTTTGGACAAATTGCTTGTGGTTTCACCTTTACATGAAAATACTTTGTTGCGCTTTAGATAACGTGATTTTCTTCAAGAAAAGGCTGGGATTCTTCAAGAAAACGCTAGAACACAGGGTGACTTACAAGAGTGGAGGAAGGGGTACACAGGTTGATTACATTTTGTGTAGGCAGTGTAATCTGAAAGAGATCAGTGACTGCAAAGTTGTAGCAGGAGGCAGTGTAGCCAAACAGCACAGGATGGTGTTGTATAAGATGACCCTGGTAGTGAGAAAGATAAGAAGATGAAGGGTGTGCAGAAGACTAAATGGTGGAAGCTGAAAAAGAAAGAGTGCTGTTCAATTTTTATAAAGGAGTTGAGACAGGCTCTTGGTGGACAGGAGACGCTTCTAGATGACTGGACAAATACAGCTAATGTGATCAGGGAGACGGGCAAGAGAATCCTTAGTGTGTCATATGGAAGGAAGATAGATAGAGAGACTTGGTGGTGGAGTGAGGAGGTACAGGATTGTATCAAAAGAAAGAGGCTGGCTAAAAAGAAGTGGGGCACTGAGAGGACTGAGCCACTCCCCGACAGGAGTACAGGGAGATACAGCATAAGGCTAAAGTAGAGGTGGCAAAGGCAAAACAAATAGCCTATGATGACCTATACGCTAGGCTGAACAGCAAGGAGGGAAAGCTGGACCTATACAGGTTGGCAAGACAGAGAGACAAAGATGGAAAGGATGTGCAGCAGGTAAGGGTGATTAAATGAGCACCTGACCATGAGGAATCCAGAGATTGCGAGGCAAGCGAGGATTTTGAAAAAGGAGAAAAAAAATACAAGACACCTGGACAAGGAACTGTAAAATTATGATAAAGCTTATGGGACCACCGGAACAGGCTAAAGTTGTTACCATCAGAAATCTATCTGAGCTGGAGAAATATAAATGAAATGAATGTGTCTCAGTTAGAGTTTTGGAAATGAAGTTTAATTTTCAGTTTGGACTATCTAGTTTATTTACCTTTCTTTCTGTTTTTTTTTTTTATAACTACAGACTATGTAAAATCTGAACTAAAAAAACAGGAGGTTTCATGAGAAAGACAAAAACAATGACATTGGAGATGACATTAACCCAGAGATTCATTGTTTTAGTAACACCCTCTGTGACTGTGAATACTATTCTGAGGATAATTTAGGTTAATGACAGCTCTAAAATTAACTTGATAACTAAATTCAGCAATCTATCTATCCACGAGTGTCATAACCATAAAAGAAATGATTTTGATGAAGACATTGATCCAGATAATTTCCTCAATGAAATACTAAATGATTGTGATTACTACACTGATGAGAAATTAAAAAAACAAAAGTTTTAATGAAGGAGACCTTACTATTATACACTTCAATAGCAGGAGTCTATATAAAAACTATGACCAAATAAAAGAATATTTAGACAAATTTAATAAATTTAGTATAGTGGCCGTGTCGGAAACTTGGTTGGATGATGTCAAAGCAAAAGAAGTTCACCTGGATGGATACCAGCTGTTTACTATGAACAGAAAAAATAGAAAAGGCGGAGGTGTGGCATCTTTCCTGTGAAATTATAAACTCACTGTCCGTCAATATAGATGAAATTTTAGAATGTATAACAGTCGAAATCACGGTAGCAAAAGTTGGTAACATAATTGTCAGTTGTTTGTATAGAACACCAGGCTCATGCTTGGAAACATTTAATCAAGAAATAGACAAGTTATATTCTCATGTAAAGAAGAAGCTCATTGTATGTGGTGACCTAAACATTAATCTTTTAAACCCTAATAACGATCTAAAAACATCTGATTTCATAACAACCATGTACAGTAACAAATTATTTCCCTTAATCATTAAACCAACAAGAATCACTGTCCAGACCGCTACCTTGATAGATAATATATTTACCAATTTATTGGACACAAAAATGACAGCCGGAATCCTCATCAATGACATATCTGATCATCTCCCAGTTTTTACCATCTTTCACAACTTTTATCAAAAGAGTTCCGATACCAAAATTGATGAATTTAAAATGCAAAGAGTCAAAAGTCCTGAAGCAATAACTGATTTAAGGTTAGATCTATTAAATCAAACCTGGAGTGAAGTTTATGCCTCTACTGACCCCAATAAAGCATACAATTCATTCCTAAACAAACTCATCAGTCTATATGACAAACACTGTCCAATAAGGAAACAAAAAATTACAAATCAAACTAGAGTATGCTGTTTCGGAGAAACAGCGCGTTGAATGCCTGCTCGCGGGGGGCGAGGACGCCGAAGTCTGTTTTTTTTTTTTTTCATCCTGTGATGCAGAAAATGACCTGAAAGCTGGCTAAAAATAAACCTGAATGTACATGTGTGCTGGAAAAGGATTTCAAACACATTAAATTTTTATAAAGTTTTGTCTTTTATTGTGAAAATGTCGGTAAAGTTGTGTAATTATGCTTTAAAGTTGAGAAAACAAAACAGCGTTAAAGTTATTTAAAAAAAATTATTTTAATGTAAAAGTGTGTAAAAGATAATAATTTTATATTATTTTAGGTCTTTTATTGTGAAAATGTCATTAAAGTTGTCTAATTATGCTTTAAAGTTAAGAAAACAAAACAACCCTAAAGTTATTAAAAAAAAATAATTTTAATGTAAAGGTGTGTAAAAGATAATAATTTTATATTATTTAGGTCTTTTATTGTGAAAAATCTCATTAAAGTTGTCTAATTATGCTTTAAAGTTAAGAAAACAAAACAACTGAAAAGTTCTAATGAGCTGTCTTCCCATCAGAGCTCCTTAATTGCGCCTCAAAACACACCTGATGCAGGTCACAAGACCACAGAAACAGAATCTGCATACAGCCAGCACAGCCTACTTCCAAATAAGGAGATGTCTGTGACATCACACAGACTCCTTCATTACCTTATAAGGAGATGAGCCTCTGAGTGCTCATTAATTGGGCGGCAAAACACACCTGCTCAGGTGGGACAGAGAATTTCTGAAAAGGCAAACAAATGCTAATTGCGCAAAAACGGTAATAGATAGAAAAAAAATTCTTTCAGATTTAGAAAGAGGACGATGAAATCTACTTGGCGATGTAATTTTGTTTGCGATGGTAAATCAGAAATGAAATGGCAGCCATTTTAGTGCCACAAAAATGTCAGTTTTTGGGGGGAGGTCTCCTTCTGAGGACCACAGAGGAAAATCTGTTGGTCTGACAGATTCAAGAGTGACCTTGGATGAAAGAGGACAAAAATTCCTCCGTTTTGAGCTAAAATGTATGTTTCTGGGATCAACGCGCTGTTTCTCCGAAACAGCATACTCTAGTTTTTTCTACTTTTTTGTATATGTGTTCATGTGTGATTGTTATTATTATGTTCAGGACGTACTGTTTTTGTCATTATTATAATTTAAGTCCAGTCAAATGCTTGTTTTTTAGGTCTTTAATAGTTTTGTAAAATGGGGTTAGGCTTAAAATAAGTTTCTTTTTACTTCTGCCTAAACCCCTTTTTCAGTCTCTGTTTGTTTGTTTTCTTTGTTGTTTATTAAACATGTAAAAACACTGAAAAAAAAATAAACTCAAACTCAATTTCAATGTGGAAATGAAGGGGTTATCTCTCATACACTTCAACAGTCGGAGTCTCTACCGTAATTTTTCTAAGATTAAAGACTATTTAAACAAATTTGAGGAGAAATTGTCAGTTGTTGCTGTGTCGTAGACTTGTATGATGAATACATCATCCAAAGAACTTCTGGACAAATTCAATGGATACGAAGCCTTTTTTCAGAATAGACACACGAAAAGAGGAGGTGGGGTTGTTCTATTTGTTCATGCGAATGTAAACATGACCTTTTCTATTGAGAACTTAACTAAATGTTTAACAATTGAAATACAAAGTAAATTACAAAAGAAATTATTAATAAGTTGTATATATCGAACCCCTGGTGGATGTTTGGATGAGTTTAACAAGAAGATTTCTGAGTTATTTGAAAGAACCAATAATAAGTTGATTTTAGTTTGTGGTGATTTTAACATTGATTTGTTAAAAACAAATCACATAAAAACTGTAGAGTTTGCTAACATAATGTTTAGTTTGTGTTTTTATTCCTAATTTTAAAACCAAGCAGGATAACTACAGATTGTGCTACTTTGATTGATGATATATTTGTTAATCAAACTAGTATAAAAAGACAGAGTGGACTTTTATTAGCTGATATCACAGATCATTTTTCTGTTTTTGTTGTTTTAGGAAGCAGTAATCATGAACAATTATCTACACCTATGGAAACTATTAGTAATAATAAAATCAGAGAAAAATCTATGCTTGCACTTGAAGCAATGAAGAATGAACTTTTTCATTATGACTGGAAAGAAATTTATGTTGATAATGTTAATGATTCTTATACATGTTTCTTAGACATATTTATGAGGATATATGATTATTATTGTCCTCCAAAACAAGGTAACCATAAAGTAAAAACAAGATCAAAACCATGGATGACAATAACTTTGGAAAAGTATAGAGATTTTATTAAAGATCCTACTAAAGCAAAAGAAAAAGTTAACAAAGATTATATATTCATTGAGCCTTTTACGTTGATTTGTATAAAATATTTTTTCTTGTGGTTTTCTTCCAGATCTACTGAAAATTGCCAAGGTGTGTTTCCAGTTTACAAAAGGGGCAACAAAGAAGTTATTTCTAATTATAGACCGATCTCACTGCTCCCACAGTTTTCTAAAATACTGGAAAAGTTGTTTGTAAATCAACTCGATTCATTTATAACAAAATATAACTTATTAAATGAACACCAGTGTGGATTCAGGACAAACTGTTCAACATCTCTTGCAGTGATGGATTTTGTTGAAAATGTCGCAACTGCTGTGGATCAAAAACTTTATGCTGTGGTTGTTTTTGTTGATTTAAGTAAAGCGTTTGACACAAAAGATCATTTTCATTTATTAAAGAAATGTGAAAACTATGACCTTCGAGGCAAAGCTAATCAATGGCTGCAAAGTTATCTAGATATACTATACACAAGTATAAATAATGTCGACTCTCAAATGGATAGAGTTGTATGTGAGGTCCCACAAGGCTCATTCCATGCACCAAAAATATTCACACTTGATATAAATGATATTTTTACAGTCTCAACAGAGTTCAAATTTGTTATGTTTGCTGATGACACCAATTTCTTTTGTAGCGGTGAAAATGTTAATGATTTATTGAAGGTTGTGGAAAAAGAATTTGTTTTGATTAAAAAGTATTTTGATTATAACAAATTATCACTGAATCAAATTAAACCAAATTTATGATATTTTCAGGAGATAGATATGCTGATAAAGCTACTTTATGTTTCAGTGGAACTATTATGGACTGGGTTTATGAAGCTAAATTTTTGGGTTTATTATTGATGACAAATTGTTCTGGAAATCACATATTTAAACAAAAAACCCCCCTCAAAATTCAATTGGTGTACTGTATAAAACAAGAGATGCTTTAAATACAAAAGGGTTATATTTGATTTACAGTTCCTTGGTTATGCAACATTTTTCATATGTGCTGAGATTTGGGGGAATGCAGGAAAAACTCAGATTGATTCACTGGTTAAATTACAAAAAAAGCAATAAGAATAGTAAACAGAGTTGGATTTTATGAACACACAAATCAACTGTTTATTCAGAATAACTGTTTAAAACTACAAGATATTGTAAATATAAGAATATTACAGGTTACGTACAAAGTTAAAAATAATTTAGGTCCAAAAAGTATACAAAATTTTTTTAAATTTAGAGTTGGTCATTATATTTTACGAGGATGTTATATTTTTGAACGTGTTAAAGCAAGAGCCTTGGTAAAATTGAGATGTGTTTCAGTTGTTGGAGTAAAATTATGGAATGAACTCAGTGATGAATTTAAATTATGTTCTTCTTTCTTAAAATTTAAACATCTTAAATATAAAAGTAGTAGTGATCATAAGTAAGTTAAAATAAGAGAGAAAAGAGGATAATGTAAAGTTTATTGTGGTTTTCTGTTTGATTGGAGATGTGTGCTTTGTAAATTTATTTTCTGTTTGATTGTAAAAATGCTGTTCAGTTAAATCTATATAGATGTATAAGGATAGGCACATACAAGCCATGCTTCAGCCTATTCCTTTTCTTTGGTCTACTTATTACCTTGTTACATGCTGTATTATTATTAAGATTGTGTAAAGTTTGTATGACCAAATAAATAAATCTGAATCTGAACTCAACTCCACATACAAAGACAACAAGTATGTGTTACCTATCAATGATGATGGGATCTGAAGGTGTCTCGTTTCGGTTCCCACAGCTTTTCTTGTCACAGCAGCGACTGAAATAGAAACAACACTTTAAGCCACGGCAACAAAAGCAAATATTCAACTCTTCCTTGTAAAGGAGACGGTGGCCGCGTGGTTAGCGCGTTCGCCCGCGGACCGGAAGGTCGTGGGTTCGCGTCCCACGGAGAGCACGTCTAGGGCCCTTGGAGAAGACACCTAACCCCCACTTCTCCCACCAGGGCAGCCTGCTGTGGTGTAAGGAGTGCAGCAAACAAATTTCCCCGGTGAGGGATGAATAGAGTAATTCAAAATAAAAATAAACAAAATAAAGGACATGACGGTTGTCTCCAACATGCCCAAATCCGGTCAACAATTCCAAACCACAACACACACAAATGGACAACTCAATCTGCCCTAATCCAATCTCCGTTTGACAAAACAACATTTTTTGTTACAAAGGAAATCATGCTGAGGCATCTTCTCTGATCAATAGACTTTTTCACAAACTCAGCTTACTCTTTTCATAAATCCTTTTTGTCATCATGGCTATTTAGGTTGCCTATCAACCCTTTTATAAAACACTTCTGGTGAAACGGTACGTATACCCAGACATTTAATGAAAATGATGAAAATGATTGAACTCGCATATTTTTACCCATATGGAATGTTGAGATGATCTCACCTGCACATGATTTCATGTGTCAAAAGAACTCTGCACATCTCTGGATTCTTGTCTTGGCCCTCATAAATAATGGCCTGAAAGTACACAAAAGTATTGTTTTTGGATGGAATTCTAGTTTGTGCATGTGATATTCAGTGGGAGGTGTATTTAAGGTTGGAGATAGAACTTTTTTACATTTGAATGAGAAAGACGCAATGTTCAAGAAGAAAAAAAAAGAGGGGATGGAGTGGCTGGGTTTGTGGGATGATTGTTAAAAGAAGACGGTCTTCTTAAACAAGGCTTTGAAGAATTAATTAACAATAGTCAGTTATCAGTCTGACCTGCTTAGTCATGGAGTCAATGAGGCGAATGTAGAAGTCTTGTTCAGTCCTCATTCCTGCACACAAATCCCAGAGACATGCCGAATACAAAATACAAGCCAGGCTGCTCCTTTAACAAACAAAACACACCCACCACTGCTGTAGAGTAGTTGCAGCTTGTAATGAATTCCATTATTAGTTTTCTCACTGCTTTGTTCCTGTAAGACAACACACAGTAAAAAAAAAATCAGTTTTTATTCTATTCAGATTCCTACTGAAACATGATGCACCACAGGGGTCTCCAACCTTTTTTCCTCCGAGAGCCACTTTAACTAAATCAAAAAGGCTGGGAGTTACTCGTTCTTTATAATATTTTTTTCTCCTTGGTTAGTTTGGCCCAAGCAAAGATATTTTTGTGTTCCCTGAACATTTAAAAAAATGTTGGTGTCCAAAATTCTCGTTGTGGCAAAATAATATGAATAAAAAACACCACAAAATGTATTCAATTCAACAGTCTGTGCATTTTTCAAAGGCTAGTCTAGTGTAGCTCACACTTTTAAATTTAAACACAAAACAAAAAAAGCTTTATTGCAACTTCTCATTTGTTATTTTTTGTATTTGTCATATTTTTTATTAGAGAAATATTCATGTCCATTTCTATGTGAAACATGTATTCAGTGGGATGACTGGTACTGCATAGAGTCATAAAGAGCAGAGTATTGTGGAGTATAGCCTCTTAGGTTCACTCTTATGGAGTCATTCATGTGTTCATCTGGCGGTCTAGTTCTGAACTTTGATTTAATAACCTTTATGTCAGAAAAGGCTGAGTCACACAAATAAGTAGACACAAACAGTGCAGTCATTTTCAGAGCCGTTATTTGACTATTCTTAAATTCTTCTGGCTCGACAAAGCTCCAGAAATTGGTTTGATGAAATGCTGCTGAGACTTGTACTGCACATTATTTTGAATGTTTATGATCGTCATTTCTACTACATCTATACAAAAAAACAGTGGCGGCTGGTGGTAAAAAAAAACTGGGGGGGGCGCACATTTTTCAAACACACACAATTTTTTTTTTTTTTAGATATATTATATAAAAGTATATATAAATATATATATAGATATATAAAATAAATATAAAATTATTCGTGACAATATGTGTCTGTTTTTGGTGACTTCTTCATTATGTTTCCTTATGCTAGCCTTCATTTAATTGTGCCAGGATGTTATTACTGCCAAAAACACCTAGCTTATAGCCACTATCAAGATGGGTGCGGCAACTTTCATGACGTTTGCACTTTTCAGACAAATGCTTCAAGTCACTCACCCCTGTTGATATCCACACCTTTTCAGTTGCTGCTGAACAAACAATAAGCAGGGGAAACAAAAAAGTGTTTCTCATCCACTTAGTCACCGCCACTTTTCATAGACCTTCATTATCCTCTCACATAAAAGTGGCCGCGATCTCCATTGTTTTGTTGCACAGTCAAATCTGGGGTGTCCAGTCCAAGCTCTTCACTTCTTCACTCTTCTTTTTTCTTCTTTAGAACGCTTAGAAAATGAATTCTGTAGAAGGGACGACACTGAATTCTCTTTAAAAAAAACCCTAGCATTGTTAGCATCTGAACTAGCTTCCGACGCCATGATGAAGACTCCCAGAATTCCGCAGTGAAAAGAAAGGGCGTGGCGTGGGTGGGATTTATAGGTCGGCTTATAGCTAATTGATTGGTTCATGTAACAGACTGACAGAGAGGATAACCTATCACACACCCAATGGGCGGAAAATCTCTGTGCCCCGCGGGCGTGGTTATGGTTTGCAATACACATGAATGGGAAAAAATTTAGCGCTGACGTCACGTTTTTTCCATAAAAACCGGAAGCCACATACACACTAAAACGTTTTCCTGGTGGGGCGTACCTACTCCGTGCCCTCGTTCCGGTTTGCACAGGAAGTAATAAAATAAAATAAAATAAAACGGTGTAAAACATTATTAAAATGCATGTAATCTTCACACTCGACAGTTTTGCATACTTATAAACACATACATGTTTATATATGTATATATAGATATATATGCATATATGTTCTTTTGGTGATCAGGTCGGGGGGGGGGTGCCCCTGCGCCACACGTCACCAGCCGCCACTGCAAAAAACTTCAGCCATTGTTGGTAAATCTCACTTACATCCACATCCATGAAGGGGGTTGCCATAAATGTCACACAAGGTTCGAGTTTTTCAAAGTCAATGAATCTGTCAGCAAATTCCTGTCCAAGCCTTGACAAAAGGTCACAATATTTGGATGTATTTAAAATACAGGCTGATCCTGAGTGACTTTATAACATTTTTGAGAGTGAGGGGAAGTGCTGAAACTTTGTCTTTTTCACTTGCTGAATGTTGAATGACCTTCTGATTTTCTGATCTCTGATTTCTGATCTTGTCAGAAATATGCTTATTTTTGCCATGTAACTGTAGGCTAAGGTGGTAATTTTCTAGATTACATCAGTCAAAAAAAAGAAAGATCAAGAAGCCACTCTGCATCAGTCAACAGGGTGGTATCCTCCCCTGTCGTTTCCATAAAAGTCTTAAGTTCACCCGGTAAGGAAAAGAAGTGCTGAAGGATTTTACCCCTACTCAGCCACAGGACTTCAGGATGAAGTCTGGAAATAAGGTTGAAGGCAAACTCATTCAGAACAAACTTAATAAAGAAATTAAATCTGCTCAAAAGTTATATAAGGAGAAAGTGGGCAGACTCTTTCAAAATGGAAAAGCTAAAGATGCCTGGCGGAGTGTAAAAACTCTGGCTGGCCTCCCCACTTCCTCATCATCATCTGGACTTCCTGCAGAGGTGTCCATTCGCATGGCGGAAAACCTCAACAACTTTTACTGCAGGTTTGATCAGTGTGACTACACTCAGTAGAGGGAGAAGCTCTCAGCAGAGCTTTCCTCCATCATCCAGACCACTGAAAACCTGCAGCTACAGATGGAGGAAGTGGAGCTCACTCTGAGACGGACAAAGATCGGCAAGGCCCCCGGACCGGATCAGATCTGTGGACGCTTGCTGAAGGTCTGCAGCAGTCAGCTGGCTGGTGTCCTCTGCTCACTGTTCAATCGCTCCCTGGCTGAACATTTCATCCCCTCCTTCTGGAAATCCTCCATCATCTGCCCTGTAGCAAAGAAGAGCAACACCACTACCAACAACGACTATCGACCAGTAGCTCTGACATCATTGGTCATGAAGAACTTTGAGAGGCTCGTCATGGCCCAGCTGCAGGCCGAGGTCAGCATGGACTCCGATCCACTACAATTTGCATACCGGCCACACAGGGGTGTGGACGATGCTTTGCTGACTCTGCTACATGGAGTAATCTCCCACCTGGAAAAGCCCAAATCCCATGTCAGCCTTGTCTTCGTGGACTTCTCAAGCGCATTTAACACCTTGCAACCACATCTCATGGGACGTAAGCTGCTCCAGGGTGCTCCGCAGGAGCACCCTCCCAGGAATAACATACATCAAATATTCAGACGACACTGTTATCATGGACACTACCAACACAAATGGAGTTTGTGTTGAACTGGCTGTGTTGAACAGGCTGAACTGGACACCTTTTCCCTATGGTGTAAAGACAACTGTTTGGACTTAAATGTTTTAAAAAACAAAGAAATGGTTTTCTCACCACCTTCCCCACACTGACAGTTAATAACAAAGCATTAGAAAAGGTTCACTCATACAAATATCTTGGTACCATAATTGATCACAAACTGACTTTTCAACTCAAAACAGAAAATATTTTTTCTAAATTCAACAACGCCTCTTTTTCCTCCGTAAACTTCGCAAACTTCAGGTTCATCCATCCATTCTTGCAGTCTTCTACAAATGCTTCATCCAGTCCATCCTCACATTCAATATCACAGCCTGGTTTGGTTCACTCGGTGTCTCACATCGTAACACTCTCAACAAGATCATTAAAATCAGCAGTAAAATCATTGGACAACAACAAGAATGACTCACTTCCATCTACAATAACCAAGTCCTGAGGAAAGGCATTCATATCTCCACAGACAGTTCACACATACTGCACTCACACTGCACCCTGTTACCATCCGGTCGTAGGTTCAGATCCCTCCTATTCAAAACCAAGAGAGCCACATCCAGCTTCATACCCACCTCAATCCGACTGCTGAATGGCTGAGGGGCCTTGTGACGGATGGGCATGTACTGGAAAATGATAAGTAAATGTTCTCATTTATTGATTTTATTGTTTTATTCTGTTTTTACTTATTTATATTTTATTGTTTTATGATGTTCTTAATGAATGTGGTTTTGTATGTGGTTTTTAATGACTGTGTTGTCCTGGCGCTCTGGCTGTAAGTGAAGTTCCTAACAGACAAAGTTATAATTGAATTGAATTGAAGGAGGAGCAACTACAATTTTGTCCCCCCCCCAAAAAAAAAATACCAATCTGGCACCTTTTTCTAGCGTCATTGACAAATTATGGAGCCTATGATGTAAAATCTCGTTGTTAAGAGTGAAATAATCGATCACCATGTATTGCTGTTGTTGTCGCTGTCCCCATCAAAGCACTACGTGCGCTTTCGGAGTCCGTGTCTGTTTGAGAGAGAGAGGAACCTGTCTCGTGTGTGTGTTTCAGAGAGAGAGAGGCTGGTTGGGAACAATCTCTGCAGGTTTGCGATGGTAGCGCCGTACTGGTAGATCTCAGGAGATTTGATATTTGAAAAGTAGATCTTGGGACAAAAAGGTTGGACACTCCTGACTAAAATTGTGTGGAACTTAGCGTAGAGTTGTAAAAAACTGCCAGCAGTTTTTTAGGTCCTCCACAGTCACTGCCCATCTGTCGTCAGTTCAATGCTATTTTCACGACCAAAAGGCGCACCGTATTAAAAGGTGCAGACCCAGTTTTCAGTGCTCTGTATTTATCACGCACATAAGGCACTCCTGATGATAGGGTGCAGGTTTTATATACATATCCTCTAATAAGTATGCCCGCCTTACAACAACACAGACACAGGCAGACAAAACAAAAAAAAAAAAAGAAAAGGATTACTCTATTCATCCTTCACGGGGGAAATTTCTGTGCTGCACTGCTTACACCGCAGAAGGCTGCCCTTCGACGGCGCCAATGGTGGGAGAAACAGGGGTTAGGTGTCTTTTCCAAGGACCCTAGACGTGCTCTCTGTGGGATGCGAACCCGCAAACTTCCGATCTGCGTGTGAACGCTCTAACCACTGAGCTGCCGTCTCCCCAAGTGTGCGTATTTAAAATAAGATCGGGAGAAAAACTGAGTTTGGTTGGCTTTATTTAAATATTAGTTAGAGTCTTCATATAGTAATTTATCAAATCCATCCAAGTCATCATTCTCTGTTTTGGAATCGAAAGGGTGCGCTAAATCCAACATAGCAGGTTCATTTTCCTAAGCATCCAGCCTTGACGGTATCAGCTCCAGGCTTCTTTAGACCTGCGCAGATGAACTGTGTGGTGTTATGTAGCATATCTTTAACCTGAGCCTCAGGCTAGGAGTGGTACCACAGCTCTGGAAGACCTCCTATGTGTTACCAGTACCCAAAACATCGCACCCCAGACACCTGAGCATCTACAGACCGGTTGCTTTGACATCACACCTGATGAAGACACTGGAGAAAATGGTCGTGAGTCACCTCCACTCCACACTCGCCCAACAACGGACCCCCTTGCAGTTTGCTTACCGGCCCAATGTTGGAGTGGTGGATGCGGTCATGTTCCTGTTACACCAAGCTCTGTCTCACCCAGAGAAGCCCGGCAGCACTGTGAGAATCATTTGCTTTGATTTTCCAAGTGCTTTCAACACCATCTCCCTGGCGATCCAGAAGACTTGAAGTCCTGAATACCACCAGCTGTCTGGATGGATCCTAGACTACCTCTCAAACAGAAAAGCCTCGTCCACACCCGAGACTCGAACCCACGACCTTCTTGCTGCGAGGCCACTGTGCTACCCACTGTGTTACCGTGCTGCCGGCTATACTGTTGCATACTGCAATTTCCCCATTGTGGGGCAATTAAAGGTTTTCTTGATTTCTGTACCAGGCGGCTCTCGCAAATGATGCCTGCTTTTGCGAAAGCTCGGACAACAGTGCCAGCAGAGACGTTAGGCCAAACATCTACAGTCCACTGGCAAACTGTGGCGTAACTCGCCAGGCGCTGCCTTCCACCACTCGTGAAGCTGTGGTCTCTGGTCATCTATCGCTCCCACACCGCTTGCAGCCTCATTTTTAATGGCCTGTTCATGCCGTGTCCAGCGATAGGAGTTCCTTTGTCAGACCTCCCGGAATCACAGCAAGCGGAGCGTCCATCAGTTTCACTTGTTTTTTCCACAACACACACAGGACGCACTGCACAATAGGGTGCACCACTCATTTTGAAGAAAATCCAAGACTTTTATATGTGGCTTATGGTAGTGAAAATATGGTATATTCAAATCTAGCCCTTAACTGTGTTGCCACCTCGTAGTGCTGAGGGGTTTGTGTTTTCAGTTTCGTCGTCTTCCGCTTATCCGGGCCGTGTCGCGGGGGCAACAGCCTCAGATGGGATGCCCAGGGTTCTCTCATCCCGGCTGCATCCTCCAGCTCACTCGGAAGGATCCCGAGGCGTTACCCGGCCAGCTGTGAAACATAGTTTCTCCAACGGGTCCGGGGTCTGCCTCTTGGTGTCCTCTGAGTGGGACGTGCCTGAAACACTTCACCAGAGTGAGGTGCTCAGGAAGCATCCTGACCGGATGCCCGCATCACCATATCTGGCTTCTCTCGACCTGGAGGACCAGCAGCTCTACTCTAAGCTGCTCGAGAATGGCAGAACTCCTCACCGAATCTCTGAGTGAGAGCCCAGCCACCCTGCAGAGGATGCTCATTTCGGCCAAGCGGAATCCGCAAACTCATTCTTTCGGCTGGGCCTTGATATTCTGTCCATAATAATACTACTACTACTAATAATAATAATGCATTGTAATTACATAGCGCTTTTCAGGACTCAACGACACTTTACATATTCATTATTCATTTACACCATACCAGGTAATGGTAAGCTACTGTTATAGCCACAGCTGCCCTGGGGCAAACTGACAGAAGCGAGGCTGCCGTTTTGCGCCACAAGCCCTTCTGACCATCACCAACCAATCGCACAGACACCATTCAGACTAGGCAATGTTGGTGAAGTGTCTTGCCCAGAAACACAACGGCAATTTTAATCTCAACGGCCGTCCCACCGTGGCACCTGGGGTTCCAGCGGTCTCCAATCCAAGTACAGCCCAGGCCCAGCCTGCTTAGCTTTTAAGGTCTGATGGAATATCTGACAAATGGTGGTCCAACTCTCACTGGAAATTAAATTGACATACTGCAGGTCTTCTATCAAAATCTGCAACCATCTAGATCTACGACTTTGCGCCTCTGCACCTGCCCTAACCCTGGTGAAAAACATATTTGGGTGAGCGCACATTGAAGTTTAATTTTTATTATATGTATTCATTTTATTTCCCTAAGTTTATTTTCAAAACACTGGATGAGTACTTCAGTGTTAAAACACTGTGCTGGTGGCACTGCTATGGAAGTTTCACCTAACAATGCTGATAGTCTACGAGCCACTATTTCTTCCAAAACACTGGCACATTTGGCCGATTTTGGAAAAAAAAAACAGAAAAAAAACATAGAAAATACACCTAAATCTGAAAAAATAAAATAAAATCATTACTTGCCTTTACGTATATTTAAATGTATTATTTAAACACAATTAATATATTTAAATAGTTCCTTTAAGTACAGTGGCCTTCTCAATATGTTCTCTTAAGACATCATCTAATGAAGCAGCAAAATCCACAAAATACACTGGGATTTTCAAATGTTTCACACCCATCATGACCACGCAAAGCCAACTCAAATGCCCCACAGGATATACTGCAGTTTATTAATCATCATGAAATGTGCACATTTTTAGTCATCTCTTCATTGTGTTTTTGAACTCCAATTCTGTATCCTTCATCTAGCTATTCAGCTATGCTTGTTCTGGACCTTCCTCTCGCTCCCAGATCTCAACCTGATGCCGGACACCTACGGTCATTATGTCACACACCTGTGGATCCTTAGACTGTAGGAGAAGAGTTTATCTTGGGTTTCTGTGGGAACTTGGCTTGACCGAGGAACTGGGCTGTGGAGTTGGTGGTGGTTTGTGTGATGTGTTTGTGTGCCAGAACATAATGACCCAGGTTATCAGAACATAATGACCCAGGTTATCAGAACATAATGACCCAGGTTATCAGGACATGGTCCTGCCAAGTGTCCAAATGATTGGATAAACGAAATGTTCCAGGAAAGATAGTTGTGTAAGGATGTAAGGACGATGTTTGACGCAGACGATTGTGTAAGACAGGGTGTTAGGCCAAAAAGTGTGTGTGTGTACGTATAAATATGGGAGAAAGACCGAGATTTGGGGGCTCATTCTAAAAACTCTGACCGGTCACGCTGAAGTGTTCTCTGACTTTATTCATGAATAAACAGACCCTTTTGAGTACTGAGCTGAGTCCGATTCCACTTCATTTTCCCCAACAAATTGGCGCCCAACGTGGGGCCGCGAAGGTTACCGTGCCGCATCCCCTCCGATCATCTCCGAGCTCGCTGACAAAGAATACGAGGTAAGAGAATTATCTCTTAAATTGGTGATTTAATTGGTGATTTGGTTTGGGGAGGCGGCACGGGGCCTGGCGGCTCCGAACTTGGACTCGGCTGTGCTCGGAGGGAATGAGAGCCATAAATTAGGTTGATTTAATTGGCAAATAATATCTAAAATAACAAAATAAATAAACTAAGCATTAATCAATTGAAAGAAACTTAAGTACAAATAAGCCCCCCCCGTCCTTCAGTTTTAGGAGGAGGGGAGGAGAAGGAAAAAAGGATCCAAAAAACGTGTGAAGCGCTGTTGTGAAATTCTGGTCTGCTAGAGAAAAGCAGAGGCAGAGAAAAAGTTGTTTGGCCATCAGCTTAGCCCAAAGCTGTGAGTGTGTCGGGCTGCAAGAGAGCAGCTGTTATACGAGTGCTGAAATTCTGGATAAACTTTGGCGAGCGGGGCGCATGGAAAATGTGACCTTAGAGCTCAGATGAGTAGGTAACGTAAACCTTGATTGCGTCAATCCGAAGAGCTTACACGTCCCTGGGCTCAATTAAAAGGACGGACGCAGCGTGCCTACGATTGAATACGTGGAAAATTTTCTGCGCTAAGGGAGGGCTCCTCCACGGAGGAGTATCCCCGTAAGTTCGTTCAGCACTTAGTGGGTGATCTTATGACAATAGACTGATCAAAATATTATAAATAACTGCTAGATTGTGTCCGGACGCATTATTCCTCAAATCCTGTCTTGATTATATGTATACTTCCAAACTTCTTCTCTCGCTTACGTCCTATACGCTCGGGCTCTCCTTCGAGCGAGTGTGTGCCTTCCTGTTGGTGGGTTCCCTGTGTGAATCTGCTGTCTCTGATTGGGGGGAGGGCCGGCTCTCTGTGTGTGGGTATGTGTGTGAAAGCGCATTTTGATTGAAACCAGATGTGCGGAGCGCGTGGAATGTGTGCGTATGCTTGTGTGTAAACTGAGAAAGCTCTCAAGAGTAAACTAAAAAGACTGGAGCTCCATAAAAAGTTAAAATCTGACGTAACAAAACTTTGAAACTGTACTTAAGAACCAAACTAAAAAAAAAAAAAAAAAAAAGACAAAATTATCTCTATTGGTCTGGACTCTTGTACAGAATAAACTGATGATTATAATCTTGTGCAAATGTGTAAATGCTTTGTAAATTTGTGCGCATAACATGTAAAAAGGGCGTAGCGTAGAGGCTGTGTGTGTGTTCCATTTGTTTCATCTGAATCTCACTGTGAGCTGCGTAGCTGGTTCTGTGGATGAGGATTGAGCGTTGGTGTTGCGGTCTATTTCCCCAGTGGACAAGCAGTAGACTGGATCAAATATCGATTACGTAGGGCGGTCTCCTGTCACGCCCCTTGCATGTGTATGGCTGATGCGATTGTAGGAGGAGACAAAAGGAGGAGAAAGGTGATAGGGGAGTGGACATAGTTTATGCTGCTGTCTGGGTTGTGCTTGGAAAGTTGCTAAAGAGCCCCCACCAGCTCTCTCGCTCTGACTGTGCGAGCAGGCTGATAAGGAGAGAAAAGAAAAAGAACGTTTTTCCAAACCCTTTATTTTAGAAAAAACTACTCATTCCAACTTAGGAGTTTAGCTTTAACTCAGTTTAATTATTTTGAGCAGGGTAACATCCCTACAATAAAAGGAGCATAAAATAAGTTAACCTGAATTGATTAACCATTTAGAACGAATAAAAAGGACTTTAAACGCGAACAAAATAATAAACACATTTTAACAGTCAGCTTAAACAATCTCAATAAGGAAGATGGCCTTGCAAACGAAGGCAACCTTGACTCCAAACACTATTTTAAGTGTGAAGTACCCACAGTGGGTCAATGAAATTCCAAAAATATCGGAAAAATGGCACAAGCGAACTCAAAAGCTCGACTCACCTTGGCCTAAAGATGGTACATTTGATGTTTACGTGTGCACAATAATGGAAACTCGAATTAAAGATTACAAACCTAAAGATCACAGTAAAAAACGCAACCAAAAGAGACAGACTGAATTACAAATACTCGATTTGTTTAGAACCGAAGGCCAAAACTATAGAGATAAAATCAGAGAAAAACGAGCTGAACTGAACACTCTTAAAATAAAGAGCAACAATGAGAAAAACCTAGATTTCAATACATCTGCAGGAATATACCCATCTCTAGCTGGAACATTAAGCATTAATGGGAACTTTGAATATGACAAAGCAAATACCCAGAAGGGAGTCAGCTTTAATTTAAATGCGGAACCTTCTCCTCAAAGGGCACCGGGAAGATCAGTGGAAGCTGCCGAACTGGAGAAAGGAGCAGAAGGTGGTCGCTCTCCATCTGCAGAGCAGGGTCAGTACGATAGTGTTGAGGGGATAGAACGGGAAAATCCACAGCCTCAGCATTGTAGCACAGGACGGAAGGAAAGAAAGACCAGACTGAGTCAAGTACTAGACTGCTATAGTGAACGAACTTCTCAGACAGGGGGAGCACAGAAGGGGTCGTTCTGGATTGATTTGGCTGACCCATTAAACGCGAATCAACCCAGAGGAAGGGAAAAAACATTTTTTGGTGAGTGTGAAGAGGAACTAAATGAAATGTACAACACATATTGTGGTAAGAAGCTTGACCCTTTGTCAGTAAATGCAGAAGCTCACTCCGAAACAGTCGGAAATCAGAAAAAAGGAAGAGAAGAGCGATATGATCTTAGATATCGGCCTCACATACATCCACCAGATCGATATACTGATCCAGGTCAATTTCCAATTTTAATAAAAGGAACACAGGCACACTACATACCATGGCAGTCTGTGGATTTGACTGGGCTGGTTGCCCGGCTCCCTGACTTACATGACGGTGCAGCTAAATGGATTCGAGTCTTTGAGGAAGAGACAGTGGGGAAGATGTTGGCTATTGGTGACATAAAGGCAGTTCTGGCACAGGTTTTGGGGGTTCCAGCTATGGAAAACATCATCCACAAGACTGGTTATGTCTGGATGAAGAGTCACAGGGCTGATGGGACTGAGTTTAATGCTTACCGTGCTTCCATATGGCGGGCTCTGAGGGAGGAATTTCCCAACAAGATTGACCGCAAAGCACTGAAAGGTGAGCCATTGATGGACAATGAGAATCCCATTGCATACATAAACAAACAAATGAAGAGGTGGAAGCAAGAGACAGAGGAGGAGCCTGAGTGCTCTCCGCTCTTAATGACTCTGTTCAGAGAAACAATAATTGAAGCCTTGCCGGCCCCAGCCCAGGCCAAACTGGAGGATGTGGTGGGGCTGAGTACTATGCCACACAGACAGTTCCGGGACCATGTGGTCCACGTGGTTGAAAAATACAGAAAAGAGCAGGAACAACAGAGGGAGCAAGACATGCGGAATCAGAGAAAAGTCACGCAGCTCCAGTTGAATGAACTGCAGAACAAAGGCAGAGCGAAGACGCAGGCACTGGTGCTGAGTGCTGAACCAAGGGACAGTGCAGGATGGGTGCCAGCACAAGGTGCAGCCCCTCCAGTGAGATCACAAGCTCCCCAAGTCCAACAACCACCAGTCGTTAATGTGTACTCCCAGCAGGCCCCAGGACCGAGGAATGGTCGGTTTGCAGGGGGTCCAAGGCCTCAGAGGGGGAGTCCAAGGGCTCCACAATCTCCAGGTTTGTGTTGGGGCTGCCAGTCGCCGAGCCATTTTTGGAACCACTGTCCTCAAAATGTAGGAAAAGCTCCACCAGGCAGGGCGTGGGGTCGCCAGCCAAGGCCCGGTCAAGGCCCAGCAGCCGTGCGGAAACCTAGTCCAGTCAACCACTGGGCAGGTCCAAAATATGGTTATTAGGGGTGCCCAGAGAGTCCTACGGGGGAGAATCAGTTTCCAATTATATCTACGGAACCAGGAAAAGAACCCATGATACATGTAGAATTGGAGAATAAATTAACACCTATGCTAATAGACACTGGAGCATCATATACCTGTGTAAGTCCAGCCTATGCCGCACACCTCCCCATGTCAGACAAGTTTGTCAAGACAGTAGGATTCTCGGGAAAAACTCAAATAACCCCAATGACAGGTCCAGTGTCTATAACCATGGCAAATAAAACAGCAAAACTACCTATTCTTGTGTCTGATCAAACACCTGTAAACCTACTAGGAAGAGATGCACTTTGTAAATTAAAAGTTAACATTCAGTGCTCCCCTCAAGGGGTGTTCATCGACGAAATTGGCGTGAATTATCAAATGTGTCAGCAACTGCAATGTGCAAAAGTTTATTGGCTAGGAAATTTTAATGAGCAAGTGAATAACGTTGTAGCACCATGGAAACCGTTCTTACATATGCAAATTCCAAAAGCGCGGAAACCAATTTCTGAATATCACTGCACCATGTTCTATGATCCTTCCTGTAGTGAGATTTTTGAGGAAAAGTGGGATAAATTGACAGAAAATATAACCGTTGAGTTAGTGACAAATTACATTATTGTTGGGAAACAGGGAGCAGCTATTAATGTGGAGGCAAACCCATTTATCTCAGACTGGTATAATGTTCCAGAATCAGAGCCACACATTACCCTGTTAGTAAACGAAGGTCTTGAACCAAAAGACCTGGGACCAATGATTAAAACCGCAAAGCAGCAAACATGGGTACAGACAGAAAACCCGTTGATGTCCAAAACCAGGGATGAGTCGATGCTCAAGACCCTGTGTGGAACTTCACTTACCGCAAAACCACAGGTCATAACAGTTCCAACTAAAAAGACTGTTAAACAAATGGTGCAGGCTCAAGAAAACCATCTAAAAAATGAAATGCTGAAGCAAGTACCAGATTATGTGTGGTCTAAACATGACACAGATGTAGGAGTGGTAAAGTCGGCTAATCCAGTCCAAATACAGTTGAAACCAAACGTGAAAATACCATACCGACCCCAATATCCATTAAAACCAGAGGCGGAAGAAGGAATTAGCCACACGATACAAGGGCTTCTGGATGCAGGTGTGCTAACTGAGGTATCCAGCCCGTGTAATACCCCCATTCTACCAGTGTTCAAGGCAGGAAAATCTAAGTACCGGTTAGTGCATGACTTACGAGCTGTGAATGAAATAGTTCAGGACTGGCCAGCTGATGTTCCCAATCCTCACACTTTGCTCACAAACATTCCTCCTAAAGCTAAATTTTTTACAGTAATTGACTTATGCTCAGCTTTTTTCAGCATTCCGTTAGCTGAGGAGTCTCGGTATCTTTTTGCGTTCACATACAGGAAAAAGAAATATAGCTACACCAGGCTACCACAAGGATTCAAACATAGCCCCCATGTGTTCAACCAAATTTTGAGAAGGGACTTGGAAGGTCTACAAGTTAGTAGTACGCTGCTACAATATGTCGATGACTTGCTGATTTGTTCAGAAACAATTGAGGAGTGTCACAAAGACTCTGTGATACTGCTAAAGAGACTGTCCGAGGGGGGACATAGAGTGTCTCAAACCAAAATGCAGTACTGCCAGTCACAAGTAGAGTATTTGGGAAGAATGATCTCGCATGGAGCCATTGCGTTGACTCCGTCACAGTTGGAGGGAGTCAGTAAGGCTCCACGGCCTCGAACAGTGGGTCAAATGATGACGTTTTTGGGGATGACAGGTTTTAACTCAGAGTGGATTGAAGATTATGCCCTTAAAACAGCTCCACTTCGAGAGCTGATGAAGGAAACAGGGACACAAGCCTTGTCAACTCCTTTACAGTGGACCAGAGAAGCCACAATAGCTTTTGAGACTATCAAACAGGAAATGCAAACAGCGCCTGCGTTAGCAACGCCAAATTATGAGAAACCTTTTTTACTATATGTGTCAAATCGCCATGACATGTATGCGACAGCCGTGTTGATGCAGGAGACGTGCAGTGGGAGGAGGAAGCAACCCATTGCCTACTATAGTTCAAAACTTGACAGTGTAGTACAGGGATGGCCGCCATGTTATCAGGGCTTGGCAGCAGTGTACTATGCTTATGCGAAAGCCTCATCAGTAACGATGGGGTATCCAGTGACCATCTACACTCATCACAAAATAACAGAATTAGTGGATCAGGGAAGGTTTGTGGTGAATCAATCAAGATGTGTGCAGTTTGCGGCATTGTTAACACATCCTGATGTGACAATCAAGCGTTGTACTACGGTGAACCCAGCAGATGTGGTTCCATTTGACTTTGAAGGGGAGCCTCATGAATGCGTGGCTGAGTCTATGAAATATTCCAAGTTGAGGCCTGATCTGGAGTCAGTCCCGCTAGTAAATGTCGATGTCACGTACTTTGTGGATGGTTCGTGTTACAGAGATCATCTGGGTAATCATGCAGGCTATGCTGTAGTTCAGCGGTCGGCAACCCGCGGCTCCGGAGCCGCATGCGGCTCTTTCATCCTTATAATGCGGCTCTTGGCCCATCTAAAAAAAATTACTAAAAAAATTTTTTTTTGTATTTAATTGAAGTGTGTTTTATTTGTGTTAGTTTTTATATTATTTTAGTTCTAAATTTGAAGATTATTGTGATCTTGAAATATTAAAATATTAATTAAATTATTTGATATTATTTTTTCGTCGCTCAAAATAGACGTCACACTGCGGAAGCTGGTATACCCGCTGAAACGCCGTCTATTTTGAGCGACTTTCAATCCCGGCAAAACCAATGGAGAAATGTAAGAAAAGAAAAATATCTCAAGAAAATAGAACATTCAATGATGCCTGGGCAGATTCATTTGCATTTACCTCGGGCGAGACTGGCCTACCAGTATGCCTAATTTGTGGAGAAAAACTGGCTAACAATAAACGGTCAAATGTCGCAAGACATTTTAACAATACACACAGAGCCTTTGCTGAAAAATATCCAGAGGGAGAAGAGAGGAAAAAAGCTGTTTCGGAACTTATGCAGAAGGATGACCGGACGAAAAATCAATTCAAGAAGTGGGTGAAGTCTGCAAATACAACTACATATGCAAGCTTTGTGGCCGCTCAGGAAATAGGCAGGCATGGGAAACCGTTCACAGATGGAGAATATATGAAAGAATCATTCCTTAAGATTTCAGAACACTTATTTGCGGACTTTAAAAACAAAGACGAAATTGTGCAGAAAATCAGAGAGATGCCTCTCTCTGCGAAAACTGTCAAAGACAGAACCATAAAAATGGCAGAAAATATCACAAAACAGCAAATCAAAGACATCAATTCAGCAGCAGCATACTCAATCGCCTGTGATGAGTCCAAAGACAAAACGGACATTGAACAAATAGCGCTGTTCTTCCGATATGTGAATTCTGCTGGACCACAGGAAGAAATGGTTGAGCTGATACCACTAAAATGCCAGACACGGGGGGAGGACATCTGTGAGGCTGTGCTTGATTGTTTACGAGCCAAAGAAATAAAAACAACCCACCTCGTGTCGGTGGCTACCGATGGGGCACCGAGTATGACTGGAGCGCACAGGGGCTTTGTGGCTTTGCTGCAGAAATCACTGGATAGAAAGCTGCTGACTTTTCATTGCATCCTGCACCAAGAGGCATTGTGCGCGCAAAGTTTTCCTCCAGAATGCACAGAGGTCATGAATGTTGTTATTCAGATTGTCAATGAAATAATGGCAAAAGGTTTAAATCACCGCCAGTTCCGTTCATTACTGGATGAGGTGGAGAGCGCATACTCTGATCTCCTGCTGCATAACAGAGTCCGGTGGCTGTCCAGAGGAGAGGTGCTTCAACGTTTTGCTGCATGTCTGGGAGAGGTGAAAACTTTCATGAGCAGCAAAGGGCTCACCTTTCCTGAGCTGGAACAGCCAGAGTGGCTGGAAAAACTCCACTTCATGGTGGACATGACAGCGAAACTAAACACGCTGAACACAACGCTTCAGGGGAGAGGAGGCACAGCGCTGCACATGCTGGAGGAGGTGTTGGCGTTTGAGCGCAAACTGACAGTTTTAGCCAGAGATTTACAGAGAGGCACACTGTCTCACTTCCCCTCTTTAAGGGAGTTCAAACAAGCTCACGGAGTGATCAATTCAGAGTATTTGCAGTCTACAATCACCACAATGCAAGCGTCGTTTGGTAAACGATTCCGTGAGTTCAGAGAGGAAAAAACCACATTGTCCTTCCCCGTCACTCCCCTGACCATTGATCCATCCCTGCTAAACGTGACTGCATTTGCAGGTGTAAGTCAACCTGCTCTGGAGCTGGAGCTGGCTGACATAGCTGACAAAGACATTTGGGTGTCCAAATTCAAACGCTTGACAGAGGACCTTGAAGATGTTGCCCGTCAGAAGGCCACTCTTGCTCAGAATCACAAATGGAGTGATATTGAGAACCTCCCGAGACCGGACAAACTCATATTTGAAACATGGAATGCCATCCCCGACACCTACACGAACATGAAGAAATATGCCTTTGGAGTCCTGTCGATCTTCGGATCCACATATGTATGTGAGCAGCTATTCTCCACCATGAACTGCATTAAAAACAAACACCGCTTACGGCTCACAGATGACAGCTTACAGTCCTGCGTAAAGATTAAAGTGACTTCGTACAGCCCCGATTTGCAGAAGCTGTGCGCAGAGGTTCAGGAGCAGAAGTCCCATTAACCAGGTAAAATAAATATTTATGCAGATATTTTGCAAATATTTAATTTTCATTGTTTAGTGACACAGTGCTTTTTCCCCCAATTTATTTTATATATTCAAGTCAAGGCTCCGCTGCATACTTTGAAAGCCCAAGGGCCTTGGGCCAAGGCGATATAAGGATGACGGCTCACGGATTTTTCCCTTTTGTTTGCTGCATGCACAATTTAAATTCAGCTTTTTAATTTATTTGAAAGAGACATTCATTGTTATTATTTTTCAAGAATTCAAAATGTTCAAAATGTGTTCATTAAATGAATAAAATATAATTTTCTCTGTAGCGCGTGGATTTCATAAGAAAACATGCTGCGGTAAAGTAGTAGAAGTTTTTTTTTTTTTTTCATTTTAGATGTGCGGCTCCCAGCGTTTTCTTTTCCGTGGAAACCGGGTTCAAATGGCTCTTTCGGTGTAAAAGGTTGCCGACCGCTGCTGTAGTTGAACCGAGAGAGGATGACTTTGCGACAGTTAAAGCGGAACACTGTGTGCAACCATGTTCGGCTCAGTTAGCAGAACTAAAGGCTTTGACAGCAGCTTGTGAACTAGCAAATGGGAAAGTTGCCAATGTATTCACAGACAGTTCTTATGCGCATGGTGTGTGTCATCTTTTTGGAGCCGTGTGGAAACAGAGAGGTTTTCGGAGAACGGATGGAACACCTATTCAGCATGAACAACAAATAATCGCTTTAATCAGAGCTATGATGCAGCCTTCAAAGTTAGCTATAATTAAGTGCCAAGCGCACAGGAAGGGGAATGATAGTGTGACAAAAGGAAACAATGCAGCAGACATTGCTGCTAAGGAAGCATCTCGTAGCAAAGTTGCAATACTATCACCCGTGATTGCGATAAACACATTGGCTACGCCAGAAGACATCATTTTGATGCAACAAAATGCAAGTTTGAGTGAACGAAGCCTGTGGGAGAAAAGGGGTGCCTCGACAGATGGGGAAGGGTTGTGGAGATCACATGAGGGCTTGTTGGTGGCTCCGGTGACTCTTCTGACGATCCTGGTGTCTGAGGCACATAACCCTGACCATAGTGCTCGAAAAGAAGTGATTAGACGAATAAGGAACCAAGGATATTGGTCACCCTACTTGCAAGCAATGGTGGATGAGATCCTAAGTCAATGTGAAGTCTGTGCAGTGCGAAATGTGAGGAAAGGTATTCAAACCCCGGCTGGACATATTCCAGTGCCGGAAGGTCCAATCAAACACTTAATCATAGACTATGTTGATATGCTCAAAACAGTGCAGGGAAAACGCTATATGGCTGTGATCATAGATGCGTACAGCAGATGGGTAGAGGCCGTGCCATCCAAAGATCTGGGGGCTGAATCCGTGGTGAAGTTTTTGGTTAGAGAGGTAATACCACGGTTTGGCTTCCCATCAAAAATCTCGTCTGACAATGGTGCCGCGTTTGTTCAAAAAGTAGCACGAGGGATCTTACAACAGCTGCGAATCAAACAACATCTGGGAGCTGTGTATCATCCACAGAGTCAAGGTCTCGTTGAAAGAGTCAATGGGACCCTCAAAACACGCATTGGTAAAATTTGTGCTAGTGCAAAGTTAAACTGGGTCGACGCTTTGCCGCTTGCTTTGCTGAGTTACCGCATGCAAACTCATAGTGCTACTCACTTATCGCCGCATGAAATGCTTACTGGCCGACCAATGCCGACCCCGCAGTTCAGGGAGCCGTACAAAGGCCCCACTTTGGAGCAGTTGCAAGGTGAATTATCTGAATATGTAAGACAACTAACTGCTATCCATAAGTCTATATATTTGCAGGAAAAACGTAAGGAGTCTCAGCTACAGGTGGAGTTGGAGAGGCTGGTGAAGCCAGGTGACCGGGTCTACATTAAGGTGTTCCGGAGAAAGTGGCACGAGCCGAGACGAGAGGGGCCTTACGTGGTGGTTCGAGCTACGCCAACTGCTGTCCAAGTCGAGGGCAGCACCACGTGGTATCATCTCAACCACTGCACCAGGGCTACCTGCCCAGATGAGGAGAGTAAAGTGCCGTTGGGGCTTCCAAGAGAGTGGTACGATGGGTCACACACTCCAGCTGCTAATGAGACTTGTTCTGCTCTGGCTACTGACAGGAAACCTGCAGAGTGCAAGCCTGTCAGGGACATTGGTGCCTCACGAGAAGCCACAGACAAAGGTGAATCTGACTCGGGAGGAGGCGGGTCCGGACCAGGAGGGCCTGCCACCGAGACCACAGACTGCAGATGGGGTTAAGTTTAACAGAAGTTCGCAGGTTGTGGCCAGATCTCCAGGGCTATTGGGGGAAGGGATATCGATGATTAGCCGTCTCTTTGCATCGGAGGTTGACGGTCTGATAGTGAAAACAGAGACAGTGCCCACATTGGCGCCCCTGCCCGCGGACGGAGTGTTGACAAAGCCAACTATAGCTCATGAGATGACCACAACAGCATCCGTTAGAGTGTATACGTTTTATTATGGTAATCGGGTTCAACAACCAACAAGACGTGAACACCCTAGAGAAGTGACCCCGAGTATGAGCGAAGCACAGGGTACTGCGGCTAGACCCGGTCAGCAGAATGCAACTAACCAAGGGCCTCTTTTGTTAAGTACGAGGATAGCCCCAGAGCAGGGAAACCAGGACGTTGGCGTACGAGGGAAACAGATAGTGGTTGATCTAAATTTCACTGGATATGTTGACCTTTCTGACGGGACAGATGGTCAACAAGGGGGTGAGAGTGAGCAGTATGGTCAGGATAAGACAGGACTACATGTGAGGAGTTTTGGGAAGATACAAGAGAAACTATGGTTAAAAGCCAATCACAATAGCTGGTACAAGTGGGCGTGGTATACAGCTAAAGATTTAACATCAAAAGAGTGCGTCCTATGTTCTGCAACACCAGGTTCAGTCCCCGTAGTTGTACCAGAGAAACACACGTTTGAAGATTGTGCGAAAATACAGCAGCAGGAATGCAGAGAAGGTCGATTTGTCCCACCAACACAGGTAATGTCACTCTTCAAACTCCCGATGTGTGCAATTCAGTGCAGGTTAATGCATGGATATCAGGATAATCTAAATTATTTAAGCAGGAAACACCTTACTAAAGTGTGTGCTGATTTTAATATTCGTACATCACAGGATAGACCTCCTGCCACGTATACAGTAGACGAACTTGCAGACTATGAATGTTTTGCCAGTGGAGGATTTTTAACCCTTAATAACAGCAGTAATGTGACTTTCTGGTCGGATCATCACCATCCCTCCCAGCCAGGTATTATTTTTGTTAACTATGAAGAGGTGGAGGAGGAATACAATAAACACAAATTGCCATTTTCCACATGTTGCTGCCAGAGGTGCATCCATTTCTTTTATCTGTACTTGTGAGCAGGTTTTATTTCGGGTTTTCATTTGTGTGTTCAATTCATTCAGATTAGGAAAAATTTCTGCTATCACTTGCCAGCAGCTTTGTGTAATCGGACCCCTCGTTGGTCAGAAACACATTGAGTTCCTTTCGCTGCTCATATACACAGGCTAGCACTTTGCTGGTTTTATGCTTCCGTATAAAACAACAAGACTCACACAAGGCAGCAAATAGGTAACTTTTCACAAAGTTTACCATGCGCACAACATCATCAAACACAGGAGCGAGGTCTGCTGGTTAAGTTTCATCTACGAGGGTTTCGCAATGTAAAAAACAGTACGTACTGATTACGTCAGGGTTTTGTTCCTTTATTCCACTTCCTCTGCTGTACTTACAAAGCCTTTGGTACACCCGACGATGGCAGCAGCTCCATCAGTGCAGACATTCACGCAGTTTTCCTACTTAAATTCTCCTTTTTCCAGATATTCCTATGTGACACTCATAATTTGGAAAAAAAAAACCTTGGAAACAAGAACATTTTCTCTGATTGTTTCTCCTTCCACACAACGTACAATGGCCAAAAGTTTAACATATCCACTGATGTCAGTAGACTCATCAAGTTGCAAGGCATATTTATTATTGATACAGATTTTTTCCAGGGACTCCTGAGGCAGCAGACAGGTATCGGCGAGCGAAGCGGAACGCAGCTTCGGTGGTCACTGAGGCAAAGGCCCGGGCTTGGGAGGAGTTCGGCGAGACCATGGAAAACGACTTCCGAATGGCTTCAAAGAAATTCTGGTCCGCCATCCGGTGGCTCAGGAGAGGCAAGCAGTGCACCATCAACACCGTTTACGGTGGGGATGGGGAGCTGCTGACCTCGACTCGGGTTTTTTGGATCGGTGGAAAGAATACTTTGAAGACCTCCTCAATTCAACCAACATGTCTTCCGATGAGGAAGAAGAGTCTTTGGAATCCGGGATGGGTCTTCCTATCTCTGCTGCCGAGGTCGCCGAGGTAGTCAAAAAGCTCCACGGCGGCCGGGCTCTTGGGGTGGTTGAGATCCGCCCGGAGCTCCTAAGGGCTCTGGATGGTGTTGGGCTGTCCTGGCTGACACGCCTTTGCACCATTGCATGGACATCGGGGACAGTGCCTCTGGATTGGCAGACTGGGGTAGTGGTCCCTCTTTACAAAAAGGGGGACCGGAGGGTGTGCTCCAACTACCGACGGATCACACTCCTCAGCCTCCATGGGAAGGTCTATTCGGGAGTACTGGAGAGGAGGGTCCGTCGGATTGTCGAGTCTCGGATTGAAGAGGAACACTGTGGTTTCCGTCCCGGACGTTGAACTACGGACCAGCTCTATACCCTCTTCAGGATCCTGGTGGGGTCATGGGAGTTTGCCCAACCAGTCTACATGTGTTTTGTGGATCTGGAGAAGGCATTCGATCGTGTCCCTAGGGGATTCCTGTGGGGGGTGCTCAGGGACTATGGCGTCTCGCAGCCCTTGGTATGGGTTGTCCGGTCTCTGTACGTCCGGAGCGAGAGCTTGGTCCGTATAGCCAGCTGTATGTCGATTCCATTTCCAGTGAGAGTTGGACTCGGCCAAGGCTGCCCTTTGTCACCGATTCTGTTCATCACCTTTATGGACAGAATATCTAGGCGCAGCCGAGGCGTTGGAGGGATCCGGTTTGGTGACCTCAGGATTGGATCTCTGCTTTTTGCGGATGATGTGGTCCTGTTGGCTTCATCGGACCGTGATCTCCAGCTCTCTCTGGATCGATTTGCTGCCGAGTGTGAAGTGGCCAGGATGGGAATTAGCGCCTCTAAATCCGAGATTATGGTCCTCGCCCGGAAAAGGGTGGAATGCCTTCTGCGGGTCAGGGACAAGGTCCTGCCCCAAGTGGAGGAGTTTAAGTATCCCTGACACTGCCTCGGTGGCTGTGTCCCGCATGGCTGCCTCTTTTTGGAGCGTTTTGTTTGCTACGTGGTTGCCTGGCTGGTTCGGAGGGCCTCTGGCGCTTACCGTGTCCGGCTGGGGAGCCGGTCGCCCGGGGGATGTTTCCCTCCCCCCGGTTGTGCCCATCCGTCTGCTCTCTCCCAGTCCCACACTGCGCATGCTCACTGTCACTTAGAGCGCGGGGTCTGGGTGGGTGGAGCACGCTGACGAGGCTTGGGGAGGGTGATCCCCCTTCTGAGTCCCCGTCTGCACCCATCCTCCACTCCACTTTTATCTGCATCTTAGTCATTTATATTCATATAGGGTCTTGAGGGGTATTTCGGAGAGGGAGTGCAAAGTGGGGACACCTGCACTCCCCTCATGCCGTTCCTCCTCAATTTTAAATCCCACCTTAGACACTGAACATGGCACAATGGCACCACACACATTCCTAACTAAACTACACACAGAGAGGTCCTCGGGTTCGGGGGCAATGCCGCTTGGCAACGACAGGGCCCGCCACCTGCAAGCGCTCTCTCGCCCACTTCAATTGCAGCACATACATACACAGGTGGGACCGGGGAGGGCGGCCGGCGTGCTCACCCATCTGTGTCCCTTCGAATCGGCCGGGATCTCGGGGCTCTGCTGCCTGGAGGGGGGCTGGGTTTGCGGTACTTGGAGGCCAGTCACTTCTGTGTTGTCCGCTTCCGGGGGGCGGGAGACACCCAGAGATACGGTTGTGTGTTTTTTTTATGGGGGGAGACGGGCCCGGGGGCGGTCTCGCCTGGCCCCGCCGGGGCCCCTCGTCACCACTTGGGGTTAAGAGGTGCACTGGGTTGAGCAACACTAGAGAGTTGGCAGGACTACAGGTGTGGGGCTAGGGTAGTGAAGAGGGACATTAGGTGTGCGGAGGTGGTCTTTAGGCTGCCTGGGTCGGGCAACAGGCTGTGTGTTGGGCTGTGGTGATTACATATGGGGTAGCCTGGCCCCGCTGGGCCCCCGGTTGAGCCCTGGCTTGGGGGTTGTCGGGTCCCTGGGCCCTCGGGGTGAGTGCTCTCCTCTTGGTCCGCGCCTTGAGTTCTGTCACCCCCTGGGCTCGCCGAGGGCCGTGAGGTACAGTTGCCGCGTCTGCCCCAAGGCCCGTGGGTCCTTGCATCGGGGAGGCTCGTGCCCCTTGGTGCTGGGGTGGCCCTGGCAGGGGTTTCTCTATGCGCCTTGCTGGGTGGGTGGGTGGGCGGTTCCTCAGCCCGGCCTCGGGGTCCCGGGATCTGGATGGGCGTGGGCCCGGGTTGCTTGTGTCTCTGCCTCCCTCGTTCCAATCTTTTGGGGCTGGTGACGATGCGTTGGTCCTAATAAGCACATGGTTCACATCGGCAGCATGCATGTACTTTCACTCACACTCGCACACTATATCACTCTGTTTACTGTTCGCTATGGTCCTTGCTTCCAACCAATATTGTTATACGTCTAGTAACATGTGTTTGTTCCGTTCCGTCATCTTCCGCTTTTTCCGGGGTCGGGTCGCGGGGGCAACAGCCTCTAACGGGCAGCCCAGGCCTCTCTCTCCCCGGCTGCATCCTCCAGCTCACCCGGAAGGATTCCAAGTCGTTCCCCGGCCAGCCGTGAGACATAGTCTCTCCAGCGGGTCCGGGGTCTGCCCCTTGGTCTCCTCCTGGTGGAACGTGCCCGAAACACCTCTCCTGCAATGCGCTCGGGGGCATCCTGACCAGATGCCCGAACCACCCCATCTGGCTCCTCTCGACCTGGAGGAGGAGCGGCTCGACACCGAGCTCCTCCCGGATGGCAGAGCTCCTCACCCAACCTCTGAGTGAGAGCCCAGCCACCCTGCAGAGGAAGCTCATTTTGGCCGCTTGTACCCGCGATCTCATTCTTTCGGTCATCACCCACAGCTGGTGACCATAGGTGAGGGTAGGAACGTAGATCGACTTGTAAATCGAGAGCTTTGCTTTTGGGCTCAGCTCTCTCTTTACCTCGACGTCCTAGTTATTGCTGATGCCGCACCAATCCGCCTGTCGATCTCCCGCTCCATCTTTCCCCCACTCGTGAACAAGACCCCGAGATATTTAAACTCCTCCACTTGGGGCAGGACCCTGTCCCTGACCCGCAGGGGGCATTCCCCCCTTTTCCGGGCGAGGACCATGGTCTCGGATTTGGAGGCGCTAATTCCCATCCTGGCCGCTTTACACTCGGCAGCAAATCAATCTAGCGAGAGCTGGAGGTAACGGTCCGATGAAGCCAACAGGACCACATCCTCTGCAGAAAGCAGAGATCCGATCCTGAGGTCACCAAACTAGATCCCTCCAATGCCTCGGCTGTGCCCAGATATTCTGTCCATAAAAGTGATGAACAGAATCGGTGACAAAGGACAGCCTTGGTGGAGTCCAACTCTCACTGGAAATGGAATCGACATACTGCCGGCTATACGGACCAAGCTCTGGCTCCAGTCGTACAAAGATCGAACAGCCCGTACTAAGGGCTCCGAGACTCCGTACTCCCGGAGCACCCCCCACAGGAGTCCCCTAGGGACACGATCGAATGCCTTCTCCAGATCCACAAAACACATGTATACTGGTTGGGCAAACTCCCATGACCCCTCCAGGATCCTGAAGAGGGTATAGAGCTGGTCCGTAGTTCCACGTCCGGGACGGAAACCACACTGCTCCTCTTCAATCCGAGACTCGACAATCCGACGGACCCTCCTCTCCAGTACTCCCGAATAGACCTTCCCAGGGAGGCTGAGGAGTGTGATCCGTCGGTAGTTGGAGCACACCCTCCGATCCCCCTTCTTATAGAGAGGGACCACCAACCCAGTCTGCCAATCTAGAGGCACTGTCCCCGATGTCCATGCAATGGTGCAAAGGCGTGTCAGCCAGGACAGCCCAACACCATCCAGAGTCCTTAGGAGCTCTGGGCGGATCTCATCCACTCCCGTAGCCCTGCCGCTGCAGAGCTTTTTGACTACCTCGGCGACCTCGACAGCAGAGATAGGAAGACCCATCCCGGATTCCAAAGACTCTACTTCCTCATCGGAAGACATGTTGGTGGAATTGAGGAGGTCTTCAAAGTATTCTTTCCACCGATCCAAAATGTCCCGAGTCGAGGTCAGCACCGTAGATGGCGTTGATGGTGCACTGCTTTCCTCTCCTGAGCCGCCGGATGGTGGACCAGAATTTCTTTGAAGCCATTCGGAAGTCGTTTTCCATGGTCTCGCCGAACTCCTCCCAAGCCCTGGCCTTTGCCTCAATGATCACCGAAGCTGCGTTCCGCTTCGCCCGCCGATACCTGTCAGCTGCCTCAGGAGTCCCACAGGCCAAAAAGGTCCTGCAAGACTCTTTCTTCAACTTGACGGCATCCCTCACCACTGGTGTCCACCAGTGCGTTTGGGCATTGCCGCCACGACAGGCACCGATGACCTTGCGTCCACAGCTCCGGCTTGCCGCCTCGACAATAGAGGTGCGGAACAGAGTCCACTCTGACTCGATGTCCCCCACCTCCTCCGGTACCTGTGAGAAGCTCTGCCAGGGGTGTGAGTTGAAACTCTCTCTGATGGAAGGATCAACCAGACGTTCTCAGCAGACCCTCACAGATCGTTTGGACCTGCCAGGTCTGACCGGCTTCCTCCCCCACCATCGAAGCCAACCCGCGACCAGGTGGTGATCAGTTGACAGCTCCGCCCCTCTCTTCACCCGAGCGTCCAAGACATGTGGCCGCAAGTTCGATGAAACAACTATGAAGTCGATCATGGAACTGCGCCCTAGAGTGTCCTGGTGCCACCTGTGCATGTGGACACTCTTATGCTTGAACATGGTGTTCGCTACCGACAATCCGTGACGAGCACAGAAGTCAAGCAGCAGAACACCACTCGGGTTTAGATCGGGGGGGCCGTTCCTCCCAATCACTCCCCTCCACGTTTCACTGTTGTTGCCCACGTGAGCATTGAAGTCCCCAAGGAGGACAATGGAGTCCCCCGGAGGTGCCCCCTCCAAAACTCCCCCCAAAGACTCCAAAAAGGGCGGGTAGTCTACACTGCCGTTCGGTGCATAGCAACAAACGACAGTGAGGACCCGTCCCCCCACCCGAAGGCGGAGGGAGGCAACCCTTTCGTCAACCGGGGAGAACTCCAACACACAGGAGCCAAGCTGGGGGGCAACAAATATGCCCACTCCAGCCCGGCGCCTTTCACTAAGGGCAACTGCAGAATAGTACAGGGTCCAGCCCCTATCAAGAGGCCTGGTTCCAGAACCCAAGCTGTGCGTCGAGGAGAGTCCAACTATATCTAGCCGGAACCGCTCAACCTCGCGCACCAGCTCGGGCTCCTTCCCCGCCATTGAAGTGACATTCCACCTCCCTAGAGCTAGCTTGTGCAGCTGAGGATCTGACCACCAGGGTCCCCGTCGTTGGCTGCCACCCATCTCCTCCTTCACCCGACCCCTATGGCCCCTCCTACAGGTGGTGAGTCCGCTGGAAAGGTGGCCCATGTCCCCTGTTCGGGCTGGGCCCGGCCGGGCCCCATGGGTAAAAGCTCGGCCACCCGGCGCTCGCACGCGTGCCCCACCCTCGGGCCTGACTGCAAGGGGGGGCCCCGGTGACCCACGTCCGGGCAAGGGCAACTTGGCCATGTTTGATTTCTTCATAGGGGTATTTTTGAGCCACGCTTTGTCTGGCCCCTCACCTAGGACCTGTTTGCCTCGGGTGACCCTACCAGGGGCAGTAAGCCCCGGACAACATAGCTCCTTGGATCATTGGGGCACGCAAACCCCTCCATCACGTTAAGGTGGCGGCTCAAGGAGGAGACATGTGTTTGTGTTGTACATAATTTGCTATAGAAGGTTTTGTTGTGTGTGTCAGTTTTATCACAGGTTTAAACTCTTGTTTGTACTTTTTTTCCCCTCAGATAATCCGGCAGGTTGGTTGTGATGCAGAATACTGCAACTTCAGATTTTCTCTTTACTTTCTTCTTCTTCTGTACCCTATTCCTCCTCTTTTTCACCCCACCTACCCCACCCCTCTCCTTAGTAATTCCTGTCAGGTCTAGCACAGAAAGCACATATATTTTGATTTTAAAGCATTTAAAATAAACAAATAAAGCTTGTAAGAACAAAACTGCCCAGCAATACTTGACATACAGATCATCATTCTGCTTGTCACAACGCTGGACAGGACAGGTTTAAAAAAAAAAAGAAAAAAAAAAGTATCTCGGGGTCTTGTTCACGAGTGGGGGGAAAAATGGAGCGGGAGATCGACAGGCGGATCGGTGCGGCATCAGCAATAACTAGGACGCTGCATCGGTCCGTCGTGGTAAAGAAAGAGCTGAGCCAAAAAGCAAAGCTCTCGATTTACAAGTCGATCTACGTTCCAACCCTCACCTATGGTCACCAGCTGTGGGTGGTGACCAAAAGAATGAAATCACAGTTACAAGCGGCCAAAATGAGCTTCCTTCACAGGGTGGCTGGGCTCTCACTCAGAGATCGGGTGAGGAGTTCTGCCATCCGGAGGACCTCGGTGTCGAGCCACTCCTCCTCCAGGTCGAGAGGAACCAGATGGGGTGGTTCAAGCATCTGGTCAGGAATCCCACTGAGCGCCTCTTTGGTGAGGTGTTTCAGGCACGTCCCACCAGGAGGAGACCAAAAGACCCCGGATTCGGTGGAGAGACTATGTCTCACAGCTGGCCGGGGAACGACTCGGGATCCTTCCGGGTTAGCTGGAGGATGCAGCTGGGATGAGAGAAGCCTGGGCATCCCGCCTGAGGCTGTTGCCCCGCGACTCAGTCCCGGATGAGCGGAAGATGATCCTGAGGTCACCAAAACCAGATTCCTTCAACGCCTCGGCTGTGCCTAGATATTCTGTCAATAAAGGTAATGAACAGAATCGGTGACAAAAGGAAGCCTTGGCAGAGTCCAAATCTCACTGGAAATGGAATCGACATACTGCCAGCTATACGGACCAAGTTCTGGCTCCGGTCGGAGCTTGGTCACTCCAGAGACCGGACAGCCCGTACCAAGGGCTCCAAGACTTCGTACTCCCAGAGCAACCCCCACAGGAGGGGTCATTGAGCCACCACCTTATCCCGGTGGAGGGTTTTGCGTACCCCAATGATCCTAGGAGCTATGTTGTCTGCGGCTTAATGCCGCTGGTAGGGTCACCCAAGGCAAACAGGTCCTGGGTCAAAGGCCAGACAAAGCGTGGCTCAAAAACCCCTATGAATCAATCAACATGGCCAAGTTGCCCTTGCCCGGACGTGGGTCACTGGAGCCCTCCCTTGGAGCCAGGCCCGAGGCTGGGGCACGAGAACGAGCGTCTGGTGGCTGGGTTTTTACCCATGGGGCCCGGCTGGACTCAGCCCGAACAGGGGAAATGGGCCGCCCTTTCAGTGGACTCACCACCTGCAGGAGTGGCCAGGCCAGGTCAAGTGGTGGAGGAGATGGGTGGTGGAGGAGACTGATCCCCAGCCAATGACGGGGATCAGTTAAGTTTGGTAACATAATTCCTCAATTTTTATACTTATCTATAATTCATTGTTATCAGATGTAATTCCTTTTGACTTAAATCCATCTCTATAAATCATATGTTAAAGAGTTCATGGTACAGCCAAAAAAACATGGCGCTTTTTGCAGTCATTTTTATAAAAGGAGTATGGTAATTCATCAATTGGTAAAAGTAAGTATTTAAACACTTCCAAAGCGTAACCTGTCATTTTCTAAACTAAAGACCTAAGAGTTTTTGAAAGCTATTGAAGACATCAATTTTATAATGAAAGAAGGAGAATGAGGAGGACCCAATTACAGGTCTACAAAGTATTCATTAACTAAGGAGTCTAACAGGACCGCAAACAATCAGTCCAAAAACCAAGGGCAAGCGTTCATCCTTGTTAGGCAGGAAAGCAAAGCAGGAAAGGAATGACATGGAATCCAGGGAAAGACAGTCTTTTAAAAGTAGCAGATGATTGGCTCCAGGTGGGTTGAGAGCACAGTTGTGCAGCATAAGGAGATGATCTGGGAGAGGTAGGAAGGTAAAGGTAAATGGTAGGATGGTACAGGATAGTACTAACACACTTTTGATTCTAACCGGTTGCTTTAATATGGCCGTTATTCGTTTAAATTTTTGGTAAGGTATTTATCGTCAGTTGCTATAGCAACCCTTTCAGCATTTCTTATTCGCTATTCCTTGAAATACAAATATATGAATGAGACATTTTCAAATTTTTATTTGCTTTGAAGCCATTTTTGTTTTCTTTGTTTTTTTTTTTGCAATTTGGTGGAGCAAGGAAACAAAAGAGACAAAATATATTCTCTCACAGGCTGAAACACAAATGCCATACTTACCCTTTCCACAAATATTTGTAATCACAAGTAGAGTGATGGTTATAAGTGTGTGGCCCTACAACAGATTGGTGACCTGTTCGGGGTGTACTCTGCCTCTCGCCTGAAATCAGCCGAGTTAGGCTGCGACACCCCCGTTACCCATCAGGGATAAGCAGTTCAGAAGACGACACAAAACCCTTGAACAATATTGTCTGATGCCAACTGAGGTCATTATGTGATAAATTAACTCCCAACAAAACGATCTATTCTTAACTGAAGTACATCTGTTTAGTACATTTAACAGCTCTCAAAAAACATTTAATGTTCATGAGCAGCACATTAATGTAGTCATAATGACAATTATGCATGTCATTTAATTTAATCTTAACTCTTTGCTTTGTTAACAGTTTTACATTTTTCCCATCAGGCTAATGATCAGTGAATTAATTAGTTTCTTTTAAAAGTTAGGTTCAACTTGCCCATCAACCCTCTTGAGTTTAATCATAGTCAAATCCATAACAGATACAGGAAAGCATGTCTTCTTATATAGCCCTAGGCAGTCTGAGTCCACCATGATGGTAAACTAGTGCTATGGGACTAAATTTTCTGAAATTTTAATACATTCATCATTCAAGCAACTAGGATTAATCAGAGTGTGATTTAGCCCACTACAAACACAAAATTATCATTTGATTCTGGTGAAATATTTTTTGTTTGGAAAATACTGTACATGCAATATAGCACATGTAACTCAGCAACTCTGAGTTACATGTACTTACATGTTGGACCTTTAAAGGGTCTGTTTGTGTATCTCACCTTCTCTTTCTCTACAAAATCGATGTAGGTGGTGCGTTCAATCTCCACGGGATGATCCTGGTGGTCATACAATGCCAGGACAAAGTGGAAAAAGTTGGACTTTCGCAGATTGGATGGAGGCTGCTTTTCAAAGTGAGCTCGGGCCAATCCCAAACCACTGAAAGACACTGCCACACATTAGTGGACAGGTAGACAATGTGACAGGTGGACAGAATGAAATGACTGCCAATTATTTACATTGGTAGATGGAAATATGAATAGTTATGTTGTGAATTGATGGTGAATGGAACATGAATTGTAGTATTGAGGATATATACTACATTCCCAAGGGCTGTAACGGTACATTTATTTGCACTGTTTAACTATGGCAAGGTTGGGTATGTGTAGGGTGTGCAAATAGGATTTTATACAATTTGTGTGTGTTTGCAATACACCAACAATGCGGAAGACTTGGCTTTTAGTGAACCGATTGTGGACAAGTTTGTTTGTTAACTTTATCAGCATCTGAATTTAGAACTGCTTATTTCAACAGCCAGTCACAAAGTGGGAGCTAGGATGAATAATGAATGAACAATAAAACAATTAGTTTTTCATACTATCCTGTACTAACCATCAGTGGTGGAATGTAACGAAGTAAATGTACTTCGTTACTGTACTTAAGTAAAAAAATTGTGTATCTGTACTTTATTTAAGTAAAATTTAAGACCAGTACTTTTACTTTTACTTCACTACATTTTTAGAGCAAATATCTGTACTTTTACTTTGCTACTTTTTAAAAGTGTGTTTTACATTTTTTGTTACATTTTTGTTCAGGAATTTGAAAAATACACAGGTTTTTTAGCGCATTTTGAAGCCGCATCGCCAAAATCAAAAGAAGCAGTTGATCGGGAGAAGAAGTAATGAATCGAGAAACATTTTCCGCATTCATTCAGCGCTAAAAACTTAACATCAAATATAGTACAAATTAAAAAGAGTCAAAAGATGGTTGTTCGTTGTGTTTACTTCTAAATAAAAAGTTGAGCCATCGTTACATGGAGCAGGATCTAGAATTTTCCAAAGGGGGGTGGGGCTTTGACAAAGCCAATATATAGTGACTGGGGGCCTCCCCCCAAAACATTTTAAAAAATAAGTGTCATTTTCCTCCATTTTGGCGGCCCATTAACTGGCCCCTCTAGGGGATAGCTTGACTTGTCCCTTTTCCTTTTATTTTATTTATTTATTGTTTTTGTGGACCAAAAGAGGCGGGAGAGGGGGGTCACACCCCTGCAGAATATTTATCCTGGTTACCATAGTGACACCCTGTAGCACAAAAAATAACATTTGAATTATGATCGAATACTTTTACTTTTTACTTAAAAAGTAAAATATACACCAACCACTTTTGTACTTTTACTTAAGTAGATTTTTTTTATTGGTACTTTTACTTAAGTAAAAGTACAGATAATTAGGCAAAACATTTACTTAAGTACAAAAAGTGAATACTTCATCCACCACTGCTAAACCCCGATCGTCACATCATGCACGAGTAACGCGACATTTCCAGCCTGGAGTTGTCAGTATTCGAGTTTTTGTTTTTATAAAGCTTCAATCTAGCGCCTTTTTCAAATGTTATTGGAGATTTTCTGAGTCTGTGACGTGGAAGCAAGTTGTTAACTCCAATCAATAAGCAGCGTCTGGTGTTGCTGCGGCCCCTCCCCTTCCCAAAGCGCTGTGTGCGCGCAGACAATGTGTGCGTGAGAGAGAGAAAAAGAAAGCGAGCAAGAGAGAGGAATATGTTAGTGTGTGTTTGAGCCAAAGTGAGGAACTTGTCTGTCTGTGTGTTTGAGAGAGAGGGATTTATCTGTGTGTGTGTGTGTGTTTGTTTAGTGGGTTTCTGTTGTGATGTTTAATGGTTGTGTAACAACAGCAAACCTCTTATGAGGGTAGTTTTACTGCAGGCTGGAAACAATCTGTCACAGATTGTCATAAATTTTATGATATTCATCAAATTACACATTCCGTTACGTTACGTCGTCTTCCGCTTATCCGGAGCCAAGTCGCGAGGGCAACAGCTTTAGATGGGCAGCCCAGGCTTCTCTCACCCCAGCTGCATCCTCCAGCTTACCCGGATGGATCCCGAGTCGTCTGAAACCATTGACTGAAACCATTGACTGTTCTTCTTTGCAGATTTATTTTAAATTGTCCTCATTTAACTCATCATTGTTTTTTATTTGATCAACTTAAATGGTGACAGCCTTCCCAGAGGCATCGGCTACACTGATTCAACTCATTTTTAAATTGAATCATTTGTCTTGTCCCTATTATCTAAAGCAATTTTGAGTTCCAGTAGCCTTTTCATTCTTGAAACACAAGGTGGAACTGTTGAACAGGCTGGAACTAAACTGTGGAACAGGCTGGAACACGGGGTGACTTATAAGAGTGGAGGAAGGAGTACACAGGTTGATTACATTTTGTGTAGGCGGTGTAATCTGAAAGAGATCAGTGACTGCAAAGTTGTAGCAGGAGACAGTGTAGCCAAACAGCACAGGATGGTCGTGTGTAAGATGACCATAGCAGTGAGGAAGTTTAAAAAGATGAGGGGAGTGCAGAAGACAAAATGGTGGAAACTGAAAAAGGAAGAGTGCTGCTTGAGCTTTATAAAGGAGTTGAGACAGGCTCTTGGGGGGCAGGAGAAGCTTCCAGATGACTGGACAACTACATCTAATGCGATCAGGGAGACAGGCAAGAGAGTACTTGGTGTGTCATCTGGAAGGAAGATAGATAGAGAGACGTGGTGGAATGAGGACGTGCAGGATCGTATCAAAAGAAAGAGGCTGGCTAAGAAGAAGTGGGACACTGAGAGGAATGAAGAGAATAGGCAAGCGTACAGGGAGCTACAGCGTAAGGTCAAAGTAGAGGTGGCAAAGGCAAAACAAGTAGCCTATGATGACCTATACACTAGGCTGAACAGCAAAGAAGGAGAGATGGACCTATACAGGTTGGCAAGACAGAGAGACAATGATGGGAAGGATGTGCAGCAAGTTGATTAAAGGTGATTAAAGACAGGAATGGGTGTCTTTTGACAGATGCCAGTAATGTGATAGAAAGAGTACTTTGAAGAGTTGATGAATGAAGCAGAGATGGAGGTAGCAGAGATGAAGATGCTGAGGATCTCTCTGGGAGTGACCAGGATGGACAGGATTAGAAATGAGTACATCAGGGGAACAGCACATGTTGGGGTTAAAGTTCTGAGAGGCAAGATTGAGATGGTTTGGGCATGTACAGAGGAGAGAGAGAGAGTACATAGGAAGAAGAATGCTGGATTTGGATACACCAGGAAAGAGGACTAGAGGAAGGCCTAAGAGGAGGTTCATGGACGCAGTGAAGGAAGACATGAAGATAGTTGGTGTGACCAAAGAGGATACAGAAGATAGGATTGGATGGAGGAAACTAACTTGCTGTGGCGACCCCTAAAGGGAAATGCCGAAAGAAGAAGAAGAAGAAGCCTTTTCATTCTTGCTTAAGAGTACTCACTGTCTCACCTTTTCAGTTCCACACATTCACAAAGAAGTCAGTCGTAGAGCATTTCAACACAAAGCTCCCTCTGATTGGAATAAGTTGCCCACTTCGTAAAGACCCATGACATCATTTAGTTTATTTAAGTTATTTCTATTCACATATTTGAAAACCTCCTGTCAATGTCTTTAGTTTTTTTTTTTTGATCATAACCTTATTTTAACTTTATAGTTACATTAAAAATGTATATTTTGTGATTTGTATACACAAAATACAAACTTACTTGTATTAGATTGAGTGTCCTTATATTGACCGTTTCTTTTATGTTATCTTTTTGATTGCCTATATATGTATTTGAAGACATGCCTGTTTATATATATATATAATATATACAAAATAAGTCAATATCTATATATAAATAGATAGATATTAACTTATTTTGTTTCTCTTTATGACCTATTGGTAGCTGGTGTGAAGTTGAAAGTTTGGAGCGAGTTTGTTTGTTTGTGTTTGTGTTTTTTTGTTTCATTAATTTGTTAAACTGTTTTGTAATGGTGTTTTTTTTTGTTGTTTTGTGGACCCACTTGAAAATGAGATGTTACATCTCAAGGGGCATTCCACTAATAAACTAACTAACAAAAAATTTGCTTAATCCAAATAACCTTAAAGTGTTGATGAATTTATCAAGACAATGTATAGTCTGGGTTTTTGTACCCCAAAATGACTAAACCCAGCAGAATTATATCACATTGTGCCACCTCATACTTATAAATGATATTGAAAATAACACAACAAGTGGATTGTTGATTAATGACGTGAGTGATCACCTAACAGTTTTTACAGTTTATGACAGCAAATACCAGAAAAAGCAATTGTTAAAAAATCAAATACAGACGAAAACTATAAAAAAATGAAAGGATGACTTACTGACACAAAATTGACAAAAAGTTTTAATGAAAGCAACATTGAAAGTGCATATGAAAATTTTCTACAAATTTTTATAGTATTATATAATAAGCATTGTCCAATAAAACAGTATTATGACAAACAAAAATCTAAAGATCAACCATTGTTCACAAAAAAATAGCTTAATGCCTGCAAAAAGAAAAATGCGCTATGCAGAAAATTTATTAGACAAAGAACTAGAGTCAGAAAATAGGTAAAAAAAAAACAGAAAAACAAGTTAACCAATATTATCAGAGTATATAGGAAGGAATATTATAGTAGAATATTATAGTAGAACAAAAACAAAAATACAGGAATATGGGACATATTAAACAGTCATCTTCTTATCCGTCTATCCCTTACGGGGTTGCGGGGTGTGCCGGAGTCCATCCCGGCTGATTTAAGGCAAAGGGCAGAGTACACCCCGAACAGGTCACCAGTCTGTCGCGGGGCCACACACATACAACCATCCACACACACTCATTCCTAGGGGCAATGTGGCACCGGCCAATCAACCTAGCATGCACGTCTTTGGAGGGTGGAAGGAAACCAGAGTACCCAGAGGAAACCCAAGCAAACACAGGGCGAACATGCAAACACAACACAGATAGGACAGTGTTCCAAACCTCGTCCCCACCCGGGACTTGTACCCACAACCTTCTTGCTGTGAGGCCACTTTGCTTCCACTGCGCCACCATGCTGCCCATATTAAACAGTATTATTACAAAAGGTGAAAAGAAACAACTCCCAATATTTTATGAATAACAATAATAAAAATCAACGATACGGATACTGTGGACAATAGCGTTAATAGCTTTTTTGTAAATGTGGGACTAAACCTGGCAGGAAAAATCTCTGACCCATTGTATTGGATGATAGTTTTGATAAACTCATACTAAGAAATCCCAGTTCAATGTCCTCACAATAGAAGAGAAAAAAAAGAAATAATAGATAAATGCAAAAACAAAGTATCTACAGACTTCAATCAAATTGACCTGAAAGTTGTTAAAAATGTCATGGAATGAATTTCAAAACCTTTACATACAGACGTAATTTATCATAAATCATAAATATTCAACAACAGATTGGTCAAATTTATGCAAAAACACAAATTACTTTCAGACAGTCAAAATTGATTTTGGGTGGAGGGGTGATTGGTTTCACAGCTCTGTGGAAAAAACTGTCTTTGAGACGTGAAGTAGTGGTTTTTATTCTGTACTGTTTCCCCTGCTGGGAGAGGTACAAACAGTCTGTAACCTGGGTGGGGTCCATTGCTATCCGTCTTGCCTTCTGCTGAACTCGGAAGCTATGGACTGAATACAATTCTGGCAGCTGGCGCCTTACGATCCCCTGCGCATTCTTCACCACCCGGGCCAAGTCCTTTTTATCATGTGGGGTGCAGCTGCCATACCTCGGGTCATATCGAGAGACAGGATGCTCTCTATAGTGGCTCTGAAGAAGTTCATCAGTAGTTGAGAGGAAAGTCCAGAGCACTTCCGCTTCCAGAGGAAGAAAAGATGTTTTGGGGCCTTCTTCGCCAGGTGTAGTGTGTTAAGTAGTCCATGAGAGGTCTGCGGAGAAGTAGATACCCATGAATTTTCCGCTGTCAACACGCTCCACAGCTTTCCCGTGTATGTAAAGAGGAGCGTGTTCAGTCCTCCTGGACCTTCTGTAGTCTACTATCACCTCCTTTGTCTCACTGGTGTACAGGGTGAGGTTGTTTTCTGAACACCACTGTGTGAGGCTCAGGACCTCCTCTCTGCTCAAGTCCCATCATTATTGAATAGGAGACCCAGCATGGTGGTGCCATCTGCAAACTTAATAACCATGTTCGTGGGATTGATGGCAGTGCAGTCCCTGGTGAAGAGGATGGAAAGTGCAGGTCTTGCCTTAAAACAACCATCACTTGTGTTGTGATGGTTCTCTGACCTCTCACCAAGTCAGGACTTTGTTTTCAGAGTTGGTGTTTAAACTCTGGTTAGAGATGTTGTCATGAGAAAATAGACCAAATTGTTGAGTTAAACTTTGCTTTGCTTTTTGTATTTCTAAGTTGTTGATTTTCCATAAAGATGGCAAAAAATTTAGAAAAAACACAGAAACTTTCCCCTGTGAGTAATCCTAATTTCTATCTGTATTTAACTTTATAACTGTACACAGTCTACAGTAGATACTATACACTGTGGATAGTCTTACTGAATAGACAGAAGCAGCTTAATACAGAGAAATGAGTGGTTGTCGTTACTTTAAGAAATAAAGATCTGTCACCCCAAAAGAATGCGGTTAACCTAGACATTTTTCACAAGTGCGTTGGAGATATCATCAACTGCTACAAAAAAAAAAAAAAAAAAGGACTCTCATGAGGACCGCTCCAATAAAGGAAGACCGAGAGTAACCTTTGCTGCAGAGAAGAAGTTTCAGAAAATACACTGATAATAGTGTGATTTATGCTAACAGTGACTATAGAGACTGAAAAAAGCACAACTGACTATTGCATTAGTCTGAGAAAAGATGGGCCAACAGTCTCTTTGAAAACAAACAGACAGTGTACAGTAGCACTGTCCACATGTGAGGCTGAGTATATGGCTCTAGCTGCAACTGTACAATAGTGTAAATATTTGCAACAGCTCTTGGAATGTTTTTGATGGTAGACAATATTTATGTCAAATCTATGAGGAGAACCTAGGAGTTATAGCTTTGGCTCCTTGAAAAAAACAAAATCCTGTGCAGAGACAACCTTAGCAAGTAGACCTTAAATATCATTTTGTAAGATCCATGCTAAATGATCACCCTGGAGTATGGTACCACTGATAAGATGATTGCTTATATGCTAACCTCACCAGCAACTAAATCTAAGTTGTCATGGTTTAATGTCTTTGTGTTTAGTGTATAATTCTAATTGTATGTTATTGGATGGTGTATGGAAATGTGAGCAAGTACTGTAGGGGTGTTGTGATGTGCTCTCATTTTAATATTTCTTTTTGTTCTGCCCCTCGGCCACATGACAGTTTAAATTAAAATGACATATACTTGTGAAAATGAAGATGAAGTGTGCCTGTGGACGATAGTGAACACACAGAATGAGAAATGCGTGTACTGCTGTGTTTTAACTTCTTAACACTCAACTTCCCGTCGCTGGGCCATTTTCGTGTTTTGAACATGTCTGCCCTCACAACGTACACTTATTCTTTGTTAACTCCAGTAAGTTATACCTCATTTTAAAGCTAAGACTTTCAGGCAAACGATCATAACATTCATTCTTATGCTTTCACTAGTTTCAAGTTGAAATAATTAATTATCCGCAAAAAAAAAAAAAAAATCGAACAGTGTAGAGCGCATTTCTTACCGGTGATCCAGTTGTAATGGACTCAAATGGGTTCGATCTTTATGTATGTGGTCTCGTTTTGTTTGTAATGATCCACAGAATAACTATATGAAATTGTATTTTCTCAAAAGCAATCCAGTTGGAAGAAATACTCCGGAAAATGTAATTTTTTTCTGTGAGAAATCCGCGGTGAAACGTAGCAGTCGCGTTTCTATCTCAATAGCAACCGCCACGCTGTGTTTATGACTTCATCCTGAGTGTGTTTAGTTTCTTAACAAAGCTAGCTGTAAAATGAGACCATTCGCGAGATTTTCCGATCATTGATTTGTTTGATAGATGACTTTGAATGAAACAAGCGCTCCTCACTCAGCTAACAGCAGCGTTAGCTTGTTAGGTGCTAGCTGGCTAATGACGTCGCTTTAGACTAAATGATTGACATTTAAAGAAAGCCCATAGATTCAGCTTCAAAACGAGGGGCTTAACTCAAAACTGGACCAATCCAGTTATTGGTATTGTAGTTATTCAGCTGCGTAACGTGAATTTTACAACAACAGTCCGCCATCTTGGCGCGCCATGACGCAAGTCAGCTTCATGCAGGGCAGACTGACAGAAAAATTGCGTAATTTTCAAGTTTAATATTAACTTTTCTTTTGGCAAACTGTATTTCTGGGGTTTTGGAGCACATTTTTTATCCAAAAAACTTTTATTGTGCATGATTTTTTTGAAAAAAAAATATAACAGCCAAAAATATGAAAGTATAAATTTAAAAAAATTATGGAAAAAAAATCTTTGGGGGGTATTTACAGTCAGAGAAACACTAATATGCATTTTTTATGACTAAAAAGGTGACAGTGCAATTTGGCACATTTCGGCACATATTTGGATAGCTTGTTCAGAATGGACACTTTTATACTAAATGTCAATAAATCAAAAACACTTGTACCTGGAGATCTGAAACTTATACAGTTTCAGATATACAGTATAACCCTAACCTATAACCGACACGTTTTAAATTTCAAATGCCTAAAACAATTACATAAATTTGTTTATGCATCAAGACTTTTTGACTTTGTCAGGAACCTTTATTGCAACCAAATAAAACAAAACAAATGTTTATATTAAATTTTAAAATGCCCTGGTTAAAATGATAACATCACTGTTGTTAGGGTCGGTTTCGACCCGGTTCTAATAATAAGACTATGACTAAGCAAAAATTAGAGCCTAAACTAAAATCTTAGGGTGGTGTTCTGGGCAATAATGTCACTTCGAACATTTCAAATGATATCGAGAGTCCTCAGATTTGACAAAAGAGAGACCAGAGTGATTGCTGAAGAGCTTGCTCCCAAACAGGATGTCTGGGAGAAATGGATGTGGGGCCTTCTGCTGATGTTCAAACCAAGGCCAGAGGAGACAGTGGATGAACGTCTTTGTTGCTTTCCAAGGAAAATGCTCTTTCCGGCAATACACACCCAGTAAGCCACAGAAATACCGCATAAAAATCTAGGCAGCCTGTGATGCGAAAAGCAACTATGCCCGGAATCTACAAATTTACAAAGGCAAAGCCATGAGTGGCACTCCTGAGAAAAAGCAAGGAAAACATGTGGTCCTTGATACGACCACTGGACTGCAAGTTCACAATATTTCTTGTGACAATTTTTTAACCAGCTATGACCTTGGACAAGAACTCAAGAGGAAACTTACCATGGTGGGAACAGTGAAGAAAAATAAACCTGAGTTGCCTGCTGAAATCTTGCAGGTGAAGGGCAGGGCTCAATTTTCTTCAAAGTTTGGTTTTACAGACACCACCACTGTTGTCTTATGCTGTCCAAAAAGAAACCGAAATGTGACACTGATGTCTATTCTTCACGCAGGTGTATCCTCAAGAAGTGACAAAAACCCCATAGAATACAACAAAAACAAAGGAGTGGACAACCTGGACAAGCTGACAGCCACTTACACATGCCAGTGAATGACCAGAAGATGGCCCATGGTTATGGTTTACAACATCCTTGGTGTGTCTGCATGTAATGCATTTGTGTTGTGGAGCCACATCCACCAACGGTGGAGCTCAAACAAAAAAAAACAAACAAAAAAAACAAGAAGAGAATGTTTCTTGAGGAGTTGGGAAATTCCCTTGTCAAGCCACTTATTGAGCTAAGGGAACGGAAGCCCAAAGACCCAGAAGCTGTTGCCTTTGTCAGACAGCTGCAGAGCTCACCCATCACTCCTTCCACATCATCGGCAACACAGAGTGTTGCCTCAGCATCCTCCTCAGCCAGCCCTACCTCAACACCAACCAGAACAGCCCCGACCCCAGACAGGCCAACTCATTTGAAAAGGAAGAGGTGTCAGGTCTGCCCAAGCAGTAAGGACAGAAAAAACAGTGTGTTAGGTTTCAACTGCAAGAAATATCTTTGCAAAGAACACACAAGTATGTTCTTGCATCCAAACGCTTTTCCTCTGATTGCGTTTTGCATTTGTTTTGGAACTAGTAGTTGATTTTTGTTTGTTTGATTTTCTTGATTGGTTTTTATTTATTTAACCATGCAAATCTTTATTTTGTTTCATAAACTACTCTGTTTTTCTTTTTTTCGTTTTATACACTCAACAAAAATATAATCGCAACACTTTTGTTTTTGCTCCCATTTTTCATGAGATGGACTTGAAGATCTAAAATTCATTCCAGATACACAATATTACCATTTCTCTCAAACATTGTTCACAAATCTGTCTAATTGTGTGATAGTAAGCACTTCTGCTTTGCTGAGATAATCCATCCCACCTCACAAGTGTGCCACATCAAGATGCTGATCTGACATCATGATTAGTGCACAGGTGTCCCTTATACTGCCCACAATAAAAGGCCACCCTAAAATGTGCAGTTTTGTCTCACAGCAAAATGCCACAGATGCCACAAGCATTGAGGGAGCGTGCAATTGGCATGCTGACAGCAGGAATGTCAACCAGATCTGTTGCTTGTGCATTGAATGTTCATTTCTCCACCATAAGCCTTCTCCAAAGGCATCTCAGAGAATATGGCAGTACATCCAACAGGCCTCACAACCGCAGACCACGAGTAACCACACCAGCCCAGGACCTCCACATCCAGCAGGTTCACCTCCGAGATCGTCTGAGACCAGCCACTCAGACAGCTGCTGAAACAATTGGTTTGCATAACCAAACAATTTCTGCACAAACTGTCAGAAACCGTCTCAGAGAAGCTCAACTGCATGCTCGTCGTCCTCATCGGGGTCTTAACCTGACTCCAGATCGTCCCCGTAACAGACTTGAGTGGGCAAATGCTCACATTCGATGGCGTCTAGAACGTTGGAGAGGTGTTCTCTTCACGGATGAATCTCGGTTTACGTTGTTCAGGGCAGATGCCAGACAGCATGTGTGGCGTCGTGTGGGTGAGCACTTTGCTGATGTCAATGTTCTGGATCGAGTGGCCCATGGTGGTGGTGGGGTTATGGTATGGGCAGGCATCTGTTATGGACGAAGAACACAGGTGCATTTTATTGATGGCATTTTGAATGCACAGAAATACCGTGATGAGATCCTGAGGCCCATTGTTGTGCCATACATCCATGAACATCACCTCAAGTTTCAGCAAGATAATGCACGGCCCTTGTTGCAAGGATCTGTACACAATTCTTGGAAGCTGAAAATGTCCCAGTTCTTGCATGGCCAGCATATTCACCGGACATGTCACCAATTGAACATGTTTGGGATGTGCTTGACCGGCGTATACGACAGCGTGCACCAGTTCCCACTCCAGTTCCACTCCAGCAACTTCGCTCAGCCATTGAAGAGGAGTGGACCAACATTCCACAGGCCACAATAGACAATCTGATAAACTCTATGCAAAGAAGATGTGTTGCACTGCATGAGGCAAATGGTGGTCACACCAGATACTGACTGGTTCTGAGTCCCCAGACCGTCAATAAAGAAAAAACAAAATGCACATTTCAGGGTGGCCTTTTATTGTGGGCAGTATAAGGGACACCTGTGCACTAATCATGATGTCAGATCAGCATCTTGATGTGGCACACTTGTGAGGTGGGATGGATTATCTCAGCAAAGCAGAAGTGCTCACTATCACACATTTAGACAGATTTGTGAACAATGTTTGAGAGAAATGGTAATATTGTGTATCTGGAATGAATTTTAGATCTTCAAGTCCATCTCGTGAAAAATGAGAGCAAAAACAAAAGTGTTGCGTTTATATTTTTGTTGAGTGTATTAAAGTTCTATGTCGAAAAAGAATTGTTTGCCTTTTCTTGATGGAAATATACAGTATATTGGGTCGAAATTGACCCGTAACACCATACATGTTACTTTAGTTATTAATTTTAAAATAAAACAAAATAAACTAAATTTATTTAACAGATGTTTTTTATGCTCTTCAGTAGTACTCAGAGAATACAACAATCTTATATTTAGTGATAGTATTCTCGTTAAGCCCATTTTACAATTTTTTTTTTGAAGTCAAGGGGTATGCTGACAAAAAGACCCAAAGGTCCACACCAAAAGTATTAGAGCCAACGATTTTATGGATAAGGAAGCCTAACAAGGTAACCAAGCGATGAGAAACAAATTAGATGATAATTTCTAGTGTATTTTAAAGCTGATTTAATACACAAAGAATATTAAAAAGAAGAATTTAATAAATAAATAAAATAATGTACTCTAATATCCAAACAAAACATAGTAACTCTAATATCTGAGCAAAACATAGTAACTCTAACATCTAAGAAAAACATAGTAACTCTAATATCTAAACAAAACATATCAACTCTAATATCTGAGCAAAACATAGTAACTCTGACATCTAAGAAAAACATAGTAACTCTAATATCTAAGAAAAACATAGTAACTCTAATATCTAAACAAAACATATCAACTCTAATATCTAAGCAAAACAAAGTAACTCTAATATCTAAGCAAAACATATCAACTCTAATATCCAAACAAAACATAGTAACTCTAACATCTAAGAAAAGCATAATAACGCTAATATCTAAGTAAAAGATAATATCATACTGCATAAGAAATAGTATCCAAGCATTTCATTATAGAGAAAGGCGAGGCCTGTATGACAATCTTAGCAACATAACATTTACAAATAAATATTACTTTGTTGTACAAATTAATACAAGAAACTTGAAAAGTGAGGAAGCCAATTAAAATACAACATTCTGCAAATAAAATCAAAGTTGTATAATTTTTTATATTTGAGGGACAATCCAGATTTTCAGCCTGTTCATATTATTTGATAATTATATTTTCTGGCCTTGCAGCTGTATTAATTTTTTCTACCTGTTTATTAAAATTTGATTAACTTACTTTTGTGAACTCCACTCTACTTATGTGCTCATTGTAATTTTGCTTGCAAATATACTTGTTGAAATGACAGCTGTGCTAAATGTCTTGTGGTCACGGTCAAATAACATAAAACTTTCCAATGATTTGCAAATCAAAACAAATCAATTTGTTTTAGTTTGTGAAAAGTGTTTTTATGCTCATACTGGGTGATCTTTCACTCTGTTTATGTAGCATAAACTGTTACTACGCCAATACACTGGCTTGGTTAGGACAAAAACTTTTCGGTCGAGGAACATAGAATGATGCTTTGTTTTAAGTCTAGAAGACCTAAACCCATGGAATTTTTTGTGTGAAGGATACCCTCAGCATGGAGCCCCCGCAAACCATTAGCGGGTCACCAACACGCATTTTAATATGAATTCTTTTCTAAGTGCCCCACCCCATTCAGGTGGACTTGTACTGTAGTAGGATTCTCTTTTCAGAGTTACTCAGTGGATGGAGTAAAGGTTATTTTTAAATCTAAATATCCCTTTTATAAATAATTTCCACGTGATTCTTCATTTTAACATTGTTGAAACAGCATTACGCTGTTATGTGTTAAGCTAACGTTAAACAGCATAACGCCACTTAACGTTATGCTGTTTTAACGTTATGCTGTTTTAACGCTCAACACCGCTCGCGTGTATGGTGAATGTGCGCATGCAGTGTTGCAGAAATAATAAAAAAAACTTTCCACTAGAGTAAAACAAAACAAAAAACAAAACAAAAAAAAAATCAGATAAACTTCTATTGTATAGATCTATAGTAAACAAGTTTTAATCTACTGATAACCAGTCGTATTGTGCCGGCAGACATCATTACGGAAGTAAAATATTGTTTGCATGCAGCGCTGCACGATTCAATTTGAATCGTAAAAAAACTTCTACTTCTATGTCATAAACTTTTCATTTTATAAACATACAAAAAAATACTAACTGTTCCAATAAAGAATGAAAGACGAGTCTTAGAGCTCACTCAGCTGATCATGAGCTGAGTGAATAGCTGTAAGTTAACCGTTAGCTGACCGATTCACCAGTTTTATTTTAATAAAACACATTAATGCAGAAATAACTGTAGTTAAATTGATCAAATAAAATTTATATTTTGGACACAACTCTGCCAGCTTGATGTGCTGCAGTGTTTGATTATGTTCATTCATACAAAGCTGTGTGTATGTGTTGGGGTACGGGGGGTGCGTGGAAGACGTCAAACTGTAAACATGTAACAGACACACAGACCACTTCCAGCAGAAAATAATCACAACATCTCACGTTTACCACATTTACCACATTTATCACATTTATTTACCACGTTTATCACATTTACCACGTTTACCACATTGTTACAGCCTTATTGCAAAATGAATAAATTTGTCAACACAAAAAAAACCAAAAACCATAAATGGTAATATTTTTTTGACGTTGTGGCAAATTTCTTGGAAAAAATAAAAAGGGGGTGAAAAAATTCACATGTACATAAGTATTCACAGATAATAGCTCAATGCTTTGTTGATGCACCTTTGGCACCAAATACAGCCTAAAGTCTTTTTGAAAAAGATGCCACAAGCTTGGCACATCTGTCTTTGGAAACTTTTGCCCATTCTTCTTAGCAGTACCTTTCAAGTTCTATCAGTTTGGATGGTGCCGGTCGGTGCAGAGCCATTTTCAGATCGCCCCAAATCTGTTTTTTTTTTTTCTTACAGTTATTTTTATTTGAATTAATTTGCCACAAGTTCAAAAGAATTTTCTTTTATTGTCATTTTGGGGACGTTTAGGTAAAATATTGAGGAAATAATTTGCTTAATTTTAGAATAAGGCTGTAAAATACAAAAAGTGTTGAAAATGAGCCACTGTAAATACATTCTGAAAGCACTGTAAACCAGAGTTCAACATGTCTCAGGCTAAAAGAAAGAGCAGAAGTCTGGCAGTCAGCATTTGAACATGTTCCTAAGCTGAAAAAAACAAGATTCTTTTCAAGCAAATCTGAATTACCAAAAAAAATAAACAAACAAAAAACACCCCTGACCTAAATAGTTGCCATTGAGTTCACTTGAGCACTATCATTTAAAAAACAAAAGGTGAGATGAAGAGTGGATATGCTCTGGGTCCTGATGATATCCCTATAGAAGTATGGAAATGCTTAGGTGAGGTGGCAGTAGAGTTTCTGACTGGGCTATTTGACAGGATATTAGAAAGTGAGAGGATGCCTGATGAATGAAGGAGAAGTATGCTGGTTCCCAATTTTTAAGAACAAGGGAGATGTGCAGAGTTGTGGTAACTACAGAGGAAAAAAAATGATCAGTCATTCAATGAAGTTATGGGAAAAAGTTGTCAAGGCTAGGCTAAGGTCTGAAGTACAAATTTGTGTGCATCAGTATGATTTTATGAGCACTATAGATGTAGTGTTTGCCTTGAGGATGCTGATTGAGAAGTACAGGGAAGATCAGAGGGAGCTGCTCTGTGTCTAGATCTAGAGAAAGCGTATGACAGGGTACCTAGAGAAGAACTATGGTATTGTATGAGGAAGTCTGGTGTGACAGAGAAGTATGTTAGAGTGGTTCAGGACATGTATGAGGGCTGTAAGACAGTGGTGAGGTGTGCTGTAGGTGTGACAGAGGAGTTCAGTGTGGGGATGGGACTGCACCAGGGATCTGCTCTGAGCCCTTTGCTGTTTGCTATGGTGATGGACAGGCTGACAGACGAGGTCAGACAGGAATCTCCATGGACAATGATGTTTGCAGATGACATTGTGATCTGTAGTGAGAGGAGGGAAGAGGTGGAGGAAAAGCAGGAGAAGTGGAGGTTTGCACTAGAAAGAAGAGGAATGAAGATTAGTCAGAGTAAGACAAAGTACATGAGTGTGAATGAGAGGGATCCAAATGGAAAAGTGAGGTTACAGGGAGAAGAGATAAAAAAGGTGGAAGATTTTAAGTATCTAGGATCAACAGTCCAGAGCAATGGAGAGTGTGGAAAAGAGGTGAAGAAGCGTGTTCAGGCAGGCTGGAACGGGTGGAGGAAAATATCAGGTGTGATGTGCGACAGAAGAGTTTCAGCTAGAATGAAAGGGAAAGTGTACAATATCGTGGTGAGACCGGCCATGCTGTTTGGTAAGAGAGATAGCAGAGATGAAGATGCTGAGGATCTCTCTGTGAGTGACCAGGACGGACAGGATTAGAAATGAGTACATATGGGGAACAGCACATGTTAGAGGTTTTGGGGTTAAAGTTTGAGAGGCAAGACTGAGATGGTTTGGACATGTGCAGAGGAGAGAGAGAGAGTGCATAGGAAGAAGGATGCTGGATTTGGAACCACCAGGAAAGAGGACTAGAGGAAGACCAAAGAGGAGGTTCATGGACACAGTGAAGGAAGACATGAAGATAGTTGGTGTGACCAAAGAGGAAGCAGCAGATAGGGTTAGATGGAAGAAACTGACTAGCTGTGGCGACCCCTGAAGGGAAATGCCGAAAGAAGAAGAAGAAGAAGAAAAGGTGAGGTGATCACCATTAGGAGGGAGGGGAGACGATCAGAGAAACTGAAAAAACTAGGACTCCTACAGTTAATTTTCTTCAACATTTGGTCTGCAACCAAAAGTGAAACCTTTGGCACCTGGAACATCTTTCACTCAACTACAGTAAATAACGCATTGCAGAACTGAGCATTCTTACGTAGCTGCAGAAGTTGAGACAAAAATCCGGGAAGGCATTAAGTAAAGTAACCTATACATGTCTAAACACTGTTCATGTGAAACAGACACTAACCATCCTCCCGCCAATCTTCGTAACCACTTATCCGTAAAGGAGTCATGGGATTAATCAAATTCAATGGAAATAACTCTTGATCTGACTAGATTTCTCTTGACATATAAATACCTACGTTAAAAAGCACTATTGCCGTCAGTTCTAAATTCCCAAGCAGAGTAGAAAGTTTTCACAGAAAAATTTTGTTCTATATACGGATTTTTGTACTTAAAAAAAAAAAAAACAATGCTCAAGTTTACAAGTGTGAATATTACCTGTGTGCAAGTGTAACTGTGGATTCACCTTGTTTGACATTTTGTAAAATAATGTGTTGAACTGTCAGAAGAAAAATACTAACCACATGCTCACAGTCTGTATTCCTACCAAAAATTGAGATCAATCAAGATATTATCCTTCTTCTATGTTGTTAATAATTTCCAGAAGCTTTGTCGTAAACAAAATAAACAAGTGCACCTAAGGGGCAACAATAAGACAGCCCCCGAAGAGGAAAAAGATATTCCAGGTTGACAACTCTAGTATACAATTTTAAAAATTCCTCAAACATACAGTATTTTGAGATTTCTTTTCTCATTTTGTTCTCAACCTTTCCTAACTCGTGGAAAAGTTGGACATTAATGTACAGCCAGTTTAATAAGTTCATTGACAAAAGGACTTTGATTACACGTTCTGTAGCTCTTTTGGTGCACAACTTGCCATTATCAGACACACATGCAAGCAGATGGGTGCTGCACTAACCTATGAGGAGCAATTTCAATTGTTGTAATGACTTTTTTGCTAGATAAACTAATCTGCAGCAACATTTTTTTTTCATTTCTCTCTTTTTGTTTTTGAATGAACTTTTTTGCAGGGAGATAGTTTTCATTCACATAAAACATCTTTTGTTACTTTCTCATTATTATTATCCGAGAATTAAGTCTACATTACCCTTTCTTTTATTTAGAAAGAATGCATTTTCAATGTTCCTCTCATTTTTTTGGGCAGCATATGGTATACGTATGAACGATTACAGTTTTTCCATCTATTGAAACAAAAACCTATAAAATATTCTTTAGTTTTTCTTTTGGAAATTTCCATTCTCATGCGACACAACAGTGAGTCAATGTCTCCCATCTAATTTGTTTTCTGTTATCCTTTTCTATCAAACCAAAAGCACCAAAATAATTTACAGTTACTGTACCTATGCATTTATTCTATGGGCATTTGTTTAATTCAAATAAAACTGACAAAACTGACACAATGCTGAAATTTTTGTTTTAAAGTAAAAATAGGTACTTTTTAGATTCACCCAAAGATAAATGAAAAGATGTTTCTTTTCAGTTTTCTTTCATCTGATGATAGACCTTTGAAAGTGATGAAGATGGAGTGATGAAGTGATGAAAGTGGAGTCCTAACCTCTGAGCTGCTGTGTTGCCGTCCACCCCGCTGGGCGACTGCATCCAGGAGTGAATGGGTAGTGGCTCCTCCTTCATGCCACCTGCAGCCCCAAGGGGCAAGTGTTCTTGGATACCAAACATTGAAACAGAAGTGTTTCTCGACCCAAACCAAAGGCTCTACAAGAAAAGAAAAAGCAGAAATTTTAAAACCTTCCAAACTTTTTTGCGTTTTTTTACCCCCACCCCCGCTTTTTTTTAACACAAGTATGCTTTTATTGTAATAAAATGTACTCAAATGAAAAAGAGGGAGTAAAAGGAAAAACAAGTACAAACCTTTCTTTTTAGTTAAAAAGATATAGCTGAAACTCCTAGAATTAAGCCTCTTTAGGACTGGACCCTCAAAGCCTCCAAGCTACTGACTGTACTGTGAGGTTGTTGTCATGCCATACAAGGAGAAAAAGAACAAGGCTGTCTGAGGAAGAGAGGGAGGGAAAACCTTTAAAGGACTGGAGTTGTGAGCAGGGGGAGGTCGTAAAAGAGCTGATAAGGGGAGGTGGTGCCCAGACACACAGCGAGAGGAATAGAGATGTGTGTGCTCTCACTCAGTGACGTGCAGTGAGGTTTGTGGCCGGGGAGGCACTGGCTCCTCAAGAGTCAGATTTGGAATTGTTCCGTTCCGTCGTCTTCCGCTTATCCGAGGGCAACAGCCTCAGACGGGAAGTCAAGGCTTTTCTCACCTCACCTACATCTTCCAGCTCATCCGGAAGGATCCCAAGTCATACCCCTGCCAGCTTTGAGACTTAGTCTCTCTAGCAGGTTCGGGGTCTGCCTATTGGTCTCTTTCTGGTGCGACATGCCTGAAACACCTCACCAGCGATGTGCTCAGGAGGCATCCTGACCAGACGCCTGAACCACCCCTTCTGGCTTCTCTCGACCTGGGGGAGGAACGGCTCGACATTGAGCTCCTCCTGGATGGCAGAGTTCCTCACCCGATCTCTGAGTGAGAGCCCAGCCACCTTGTGGAGGAAGCTCATTTCGGCCACTTGTAATTTACAATTGTAAAAAATTGAAAAATGCATATTTTGTAAGTATTTATCCAACAACATCCAACTACTGATTGTGCTTCATATCCAATCAGCGTTTCTCTTTCAGTTACACCAGTGCTTCTCAAACAGTGGAGCGCGCCCCTTCACAGGGAGGGGGAGTGCATATGACCCTCTGGAGCATTTTTTTTTTTTTTTTGCCGTACTAGAATAAAGTGTATTTGCACATCCACTACAGTAGTTGGCGCTCTCATTTTACAGAGTGTGCGCAGGAAGTATTAACTCTATGGTGTAGAGGTTTTTGCACCGAACATTCTCAAACACAGCACAGAGCAACGTATAGGCAATGGAATCAACAAACCCTCAACAGACACCATGAAAAAATATTTAACAGCGATGAAAAGAAAGGCGGAGAGACGGAGATGATGAGTCAAACGAAAGTCTCCCGAAAGCTAAGACAAAGAAATATGACGAAGCATAGCTAGATAGATAGATAGATAAATACTTTATTAATCCCGAGGGAAATTGTCATGACATCTGTCGCTCCCATTCTCACGTATCAGGACACACAACTACAACAGTTCAAAATAAAAGATAAAACAGATAAGAAAGAATAAAACAAGTAAAAAGCTTAGCCGTTTTATTAAATGATAAAGTGCTTCTAAATGAATGTAAAAGTCAATCATTAAAAACAGTAAGAATCAGTAAAAATCACTGCAGCTCTCTACTGCTCCTGCCTGATGTGGCTGCATTAAAAAGTCTGATGGCATAGGGCACATAAGAATTCTTCAATCTGTTTGTGGAGCATCTCAGTGAGCGCAGTCTGGTGCTCAGAGAGCTCCTCTGTGACTCCAGCTCGCCCGGAAGGATCCAAAGTCTTTCCCCGGCCAGCTGTGAGACATAGTCTCTCCAGTGACCTATGGTCACCAGCTGTGGGTGGTGACCGAAAGAATGAGATCACGGGTACAAGCGGCCGAAATGAGCATCCTCCAAAGGGTGGCTGGGCTCTCACTCAGAGACCGGGTGAGGAGCTCTGCCATTCAGGAGGAGCTCGGTGTCGAGTTGCTCCTCCTCCAGGTTGAGAGGAGCAAGATGGGGTGGTTCGGGCATCTGGTCAGGATGCCCCCAACCACCTCGCGGGCGAAGTGTTTCGGGCACATCCCACTGGGAGGAGACCAAGGGGCAGACCCCGGACCCGCTGAAGAGGTTCACAATATTAATTTTTACACAAGCTATGACCTTGGGCAAGAACTTCTCAAGAGGAAACTTACCATGGTGTAAAGAAAAACTCAAACTGAGTTGCCTGCTGAAATCTTACAGGTGAACGTCAGGGCTCAAATTTCTTCAAAGTTTGCTTTTACAGACATCACTTCTGTTGTCTCATCCTGTCCAAAAAGAAACCAGAATGTGACACCAATTTCTACTCTTCACAAACACGCAGGCGTATCCTCAGAAAGCCCACGATTACCAAAGACTACAACAAAAACAAAGGAGTGGACAACCTGGAAAAACTGAAAGCCACCTATACAGTGCCTGACAAAAGTCTTGTCGCTTATCATTTTGTAGAAACCATAGCTTATAACTTGACTTTTAACTCCACACACACACACACACACACACACACACACACACACACACACACACACACACACACACACACACACACACACACACACACACACACACATTGTTTTTAAAAATGGCTCATATGAAAGCTAAAACCCTCCAAAATTATGTTGAAAATCTACAATAAATTCCATTAACTGAAGAAAGAGTTATCCTTTAATGAACACAGAATGGCCACATTTTGGAAAGACAAAAGTTTTGTCGCCTACATAGAATAATGTGAAAACTGAACAAATGATTTACTTCAAATACAAAAAAAATATTGGACAACATCAGTGAATAAAGTAGTGGTGCTGTGAGATCCATATTTAATATCTTGTATGACTTCCGTGAGCCTAAAGAACTGCATCCATGGAGTTAGGCAACAATTCATACAATTTATTGATGAAGTCATCAGGAATAGCAAAAAATGCAGTCTTACATGCCTCCCAGAGTTCATCAAGGTTCATGCTCAATGATGTTCATGTCTGGTGAGCACCCTGATCTTCTTCGCCTTGAGGAACTTTGCTGTAGAGCTCGAAGTTGGGAATGTAAGAGGTAGCTAATACTTCTTGATACTTTAGGCTATTGATATTGCCTTGCACCCTGCAAATCTCTCGCACACCTCCATACTGGATGTAACCCCAGACCATAATTTTTCCCCCTCCAAACTTGACTGTTTTCTGGGTGAATTTCTGATCCATGCGAGCTCCAGTTGGTCTCCCGCAATACTTGCGGCTGCTGTGATGTAATTCGACCAAAGACTCATCAGAAAAATCCACACCCTGCCAAGGCCCAGGGTGTGGGCCTTGGCAAATGCCACACACTTTTGTAATTGCTTTTTGTTGAGTGCTGGTTTCTGGGCACTGATTCGACCATGGAGGCCATTTCGAGACAGAATTCGACAAACTGTTCTGGTTGACACAGGGACTTGAGGTAACCAGACCTGGTGGAGCTCTGCTGCAGTGGAAAAGGGGCTGGCCTTTGATTTTCGAGCCAACAAACGTTCCTCCCGAGCAGTTGTCTTGCGGGGTCTTCCTGACCTGGGCCTGTCATAAACTTCTCCCTTCTCTTCAAATCTTTTTGTTATCCTTTGTACTTGTCACTGAGACACATTGAAGGTGTCAGCCACCTCAGCAGTGGATCTGGTCTTCAGTCTCTTGATGATCAAAGCTTTGGTCATAGGATGAATCTTAGGCATGTTGACAGAGGTCGAGTTGCAGTTGATCGATGTCATGATGTTGTGCAATATTTTTTTGTATTTGAAGTAAATCATTTGTTCAGTTTTCACATTATTCTTTGTAAGCGACAAAACTTTTGTCTTTCCAAAATGTGACCATTCTGTGTTCATTAAAGGATAACTTTTTCTTCAGTTAATGGAATTTATTGTAGATTTTCAACATAATTTTGGAGGGTTTTAGCTTTCATATGAGCCATTTCTAAAAACATAGGATGAGTTAAAAGTCAGGTTATAAGCTGTTGTTTCTACAAAATGGATAAGCGACAAGACTTTTGTCAGGCACTGTACATCCCAGTGTATGACCAGAAGATGGCCAATGGTTGTGTTTTACAACCCCGTTGATGTGTCTGCATGTAATGCATTTGTGTCGTGGAACCACATCCACCAAGTGTGGAACTCAACCAAAAAAACACAAGAGGAGAATGTTTCTTGAGGAGTTGGGCAAAAATCCCTTGTCAAGCCACATTTTGAGCGAAGGCAACGAAAGCCCCAAGACCCAGAAGCTGAAGCCTTTGTCGGACAGATGCAGAATTCACCCATCACTCCATCCACATCATCAGCTACACAGAGTGAATCTGCATCAGCATCCTCCTTAGCCTTGGATAATGACGTCACTTTAAAATAAAATATTGACATATATAGATAGCCAATAGTCTCAGCTTCAAAACGATGGGCTTAAGTCAAAACCGGACCAAGCCAATCACTTGTTATTCAGCTCTGTAATGTGAATTTTACAACAACAAACGGCCGCCATCTTGGTGCGTCATGACGCACGTTAAGCTTAATGAGGGCAGACTGACCGAAAGATTGAGTGATTTACAAGTTTATTTTCAACTTTTGTTTTGGCGAACTGTATTTCTGGGGTTTGAGTGCATATATTTTATCTAAAAAAGTTTTATTGTGCATGACTTTTATGGAAAAAAAATATATAAATACAGTCAAAAATATGAAAATAAAAATTTGAAAAATTATGGAAAAGAAAAAAATCTGTGGGGGGTAGTTACAGTCACAGAAACACTGATATGCATTTTTTATGGCTAAAAAGGTGATAGAATTGCAAAAATTAAATTTAGCACATTTTGGCACATATTTGGATAGCTTGTTCCAAATGGACACTTTTATACTAAAAGGTCATTAAATCAAAAACACTTGTACCTAGAGATCTGAAACTTTACACAGTTGTTGTTAACAAGATTATTACCACACACATATGGAAGGACTTATGCCTACTAAGAAGTATATCTTGGCTAGGGACATTGGAAAATGAACAAAACTAGGCGAGGTTAAAAATGTACAATTTTTTATATTTTAGGGTTAGGATTGGGGTTAGTGTTTCTGTTTTGATTTTTTTTTATGCATGGGCCTACTGAGCGATAGGGGAGGATAAAAACACGGGGTGAGGTTAAAAGGAAATTATAAAACGTCTTGAATGTGTTATGACATAAAATAAAATAAAAGAGAGTTATATAAGTGCTTAAAATGAGTGAATAAAATACTTAAAAAAAAAAAGAGGGGAACTTGTTAATGATCAACTGAACCGGTATGTGAAGATAATTTTGTTAATTGTCATTGAGTCCTAGTGGTGTGGTTGTCCTGGGTTTGTGGATCCAGATTTTTTCCATCCTTCTCCTCTGTCCACAGGTCCAACGGTCATTGTTTTCCAGGCCGGATATGATGAGGTGAGTTATTGAGTGGGTTTGAAAGTCTTGTACTAAGAGGTGTTAAGTCTTCCGGTTCTGATGTTATAGGATGAGAGGGTGCCCACCTCCTCTGGGGAGGTGGGGTTGCACGGTCCACCCATCCGGAGGTCCTAGGTCGAGATGTTGGTTGTCTGTCCGGTGATCTGTATGGTCGTCTTTGTCTGTCATAGTGGGGTGGGGTCCATCGTTCTCGTCCTCTAGGGGGTCTGTATGGTGATGCTAGTCTTTGTCTTGGTGCGGGTGGGTAAGAGGGTCTGCGTCTTCTCGGTGGTGGTGGGGTAATCCTATCTGCTCTTTGAGGTCTTGTATAATAGCGTCTTCTTCTTCTGTATGATGGGGAACGTCGGTCCCTCCTGTAGGGGGACCGGTATCTGGTTCTAGGCCTCTCATCCGTAGATCTCCAGTACATCATGTGGTGGAGGCCCAAAAAAAGTTTTTAGAAATTTGGTATAATTTGGTAAAATTTAGTGAAAAATAAAATTTGATAAAAAGTCTAATTAGAATTGTAAAAATAAAAGTAAATTAAAAAATAATAAAATCAAATAAAATTAGAGTAATTAAAGGTTCGTAATGAATCCAGGGAGCAAGAATCATCCAAATAATCTTTATTGACACAAGTAGGAAAGACAACGTTTTGACTGCTTATTTACAGTTTTCCTCAGGTCCAAAAACACAGTCAGAGCTGCGGGTCAGGTTTAGAGAGGTTAGGATGATAGGGTGCCCACCTCCTCCGGGGAGGTGGGTTAGCACGGTCCACCCATCCGGAGGTCCTCGGTCGAGATGTTGGTTGTCTGTCCGGTGATCTGTATCGTCATCTTTGTCTGTCATAGCGGGTTGGGGTCCATCGTTCTCGTCCTCTATGGGATCTGTGTGGTGATGCTACTCTTTGTCTTGGTGCGGGTGGGTAAGAGGGTCAGCGTCGTCTCGGTGGTGGTGGGGTAATCCTGTCTGCTCTTGTGTATGAGAGTCTTCTTCTTCTATGTGGTGATGGGGAACGTCGGTTTCTTCTGTAGGGGGACCAATATCTGGTTCTAACCCCCTCATCTGGAGATCTCCAGCGCATCTTGGGGTGGAGGGCCCCCCAAAAAATTTTTTTAAAGAATTTTGATAAAAGATAAAATTTGGTAAAAAAAATAAAATTTAAATAAGAGGTCCAAATATAATTATAGAAATTAAAATAAATTTAAATTTAAAACTGTGATGATGGTAGTTTCTGATGTGTTGAATTCTTTGAAGTTGTTTTGGATGTTCTTAGCCAGTTGTTTATGGGATGGGAGAAATTTCAATGAGAGTGGGATGAGGGTACCTGTTCTGGATCTCTTTGGCAGTTTGAATGTTTTCCAGCACCTCCCGAGGAAGGTCCTGGAGTAGCCTCTTTTGCGGAGGGTTCTGAACAGAATGTTTGTGGCTTCTTGAAGATCTGATGGTTGACAACATATTCTGGAGAAACGGAGAAGTTGAGATTTAACAATGCTTTGGAAAATGTGTGGTGGATAGAAACTAGTTTTACTGTATGTAGTAAGGCGTGTGTGTCCGTTGGTTTGAAGAAGACTTTGGTGTTGAGTATGTGTGAATTGTGAACCTTTGAATGTAGTGACGTCCAAAAAATCTATTGTGTGTAACTGTGAGGTATGTTTGAGTGTTATTGAGGGGTCATGTGAGTTGAGAATGTTGATGAAGTCTTCGAAGTCCTGTTGTGTGCATGTCCAGATTCCCCAGATGTCGTCCAAGTAACGATAGTAGCTGAAGTGTTTTGGTGCATTTTTGTAGAGCGTGGTGTTCCCAGCTGGCCATGTATAAGTTAACGTAGGCAGGGGCAAACTTCTTGCCCATGGCTGTCCCTCTAGTTTGTAAATAGTATTCATTGTTGAAAGTGAAGTCGTTTCTGGTTAAGTTTATTTCAAATAATTGTAGTGGGTGTTTATCCGGTCTATTGGGGTCTGGGTGATGTTGAAAGGTTTCTTTGATGACTTGGATGCCGTTAGTTATTGGTATGTTAGTATACAGATTGTCGACGTCTATGGTAAAGAGGATGCTTTCCGGAGGGATGTGGAGTGATGATATAATTCCTATGAATTGGTAGGTGTTGCGGATGTATGAAGAATGAAGTGTGGACAGGGGGGTAATGTAGTGGTCCAGAAGTTCTGCTGATCTGGTCCTCCAAGGATTGGAGCCCACTGGTAGCCCAGGAACGCTGAGAGGACGCTGGCGCTGACTGTTCGCTCCTTCTCTGCGAATACCTGAGGCCTCCACTATCTGGATTTACAACTTACTCCTGGACCCCGGACTTGTCATCGGGCATTATTGCTGCTTGGGCCAGTGCTGTTCAGGTGGTGCACGACTTCCGCGAACTGTCTTTCCACAGCGGCTGGGGGCTGCTTTCTTCCAACCGCAGCTCCTACTGGCTAACAACATCTAGCATCGGCGCTAGCAACAACTAGCTCCTCCAGCATGCTGAGCAACACACCACCGCAGCCCCGAGGCCTCCACAGCATCGGAGCTCCACAGACACTGGATTTACCACCAAGACCCCGCTACATCCACAGGGGATCGGGTCGCCGGCTTATCTTCTCCAGGAATCGTGACTCCATCACATCCATCTGGACTGCAGCGCGCCCCGTCGCACAATCGCCGCGTCACCATCCACAACGCCATCAGAGCGCCGTCATCTCCACAACAGATAGCGTGGGGAAGCTCGGGTATGTCAGAAAATCCGGAGTGGATCACAGCGTCCTCCGCTATCTAAACAAACCGGATTCTATGGCACCCTTCACAATTGAACACCTCAATATACAATCTCTGTCAAAAAATCTGGACTTATTCACCAGCACATCCTGGACAAAAACATTGATTTAATGTGCCTCACTGAGACCTGGCAACAACGTAGGTCAACTCAGTCCTCAATGAGGCCTGCCCCCCAGGGTACTCCTACTTGGCTAAGGCCCACACAACTGGCCGCGGAGGGGGTCTAGCAGTCTTCCATAACAATAACATGGAAATACTTCAACTTCCTATGCCAAACATCAACTCATTCGAAAGTCTGTTTTTTAAATGCAATCGTCCTTTTTCCTCAACAATAGCCCTCATTTACAGATCACCTAATCCTCAAGCAACAATAATTTCTGACATACACAATTTTCTCATCTCACTCTGTACTACATATTCAAACATACTGGTTATAGGGGACTTCAACATTCACATGGACTCAAATACATGTCAACTGACCTCAGAATTCAAACAGGTACTGGACTGCCTTAATCTACAACAGCTTGTTTATACTCCCACACATAACAAAGGACACATACTGGACTTAGTAATAACAGATACCCTCACACTCACAGACCTCAATATATATGACATTGGAGTTTCTGACCACCAGGCAATAAACATCAAGGTTCCACTTTCAAACACCATAATAAAACCAAAACAACAGATAACTTTACGGAACATCAAGAACATTGACTCCAACTCATTTTCCCAGCATCTTCAGCTCCTCAAAATCCCTCCAACTACATCAGTCAGCAATCTCACGGACTACTACAACTCCAGTCTCACCTCCATCCTGGATCTCCATGCCCCTCTTAAAACCCGGACTGTCACATTCACTCGATCAGCTCCCTGATTCACAGACAGGCTCAGAGCCATGAAAAGATCTGGCCGTGTCCTGGAGCGTGCGTACCAAATATCCGGCCTGACGGTGCATAAGTTGGCCTACCGGGAACACCAACGCTCCTACGCTAAAGCTCTCACATCGGCCAGGTCAGAACACTACTCCTCAATCATCAATAACAATTCAGGAAACTCAAAAAAACTATTCTCAACCATCAATCATCTTCTCAGACCACAGATTTCCACACATCAAACTCCCACAGTAACAAACTGCAACCGGTTCCTTGATTATTTCACCTCCAAAATCGATAATATTCGTTCTACCCTGACACACAGTTTCACAAATGAAACTCCATCCCCGTCTTTCCTAAAGCATTTTTCTCACTTTTCCCCCCACAGCTCAGCAGGAGGTCGAGAAGACTATCCGTAACTCTAAATCATCCACATCATCTTTGGACCCCTTCCCTCCCCTCTGCTTAAAACCCATAACAAACTCCCCTCATAACCAAAATCATCAATCTCTCTCTTGATACCGGCATCATCCCGCCATCCCTCAAAACAGCTCTCGTCAAACCATTTCTCAAAAAACCCACCCTCGACCCTGAAGTCTTATCAAATTACCGCCCAATCTCAAATATTCCTTTCATATCCAAAATTCTTGAAAAAAATTGTCTCCTCTCAGTTTCATAATCATCTAAAATCAAATAACCTCTATGAGAAATTTCAATCTGGTTTTCGCCCATTCCACAGCACAGAGACATCTTTGATCAGTCACCAGTGACCTGCTGATGGTCTCTGATTCCGGTTCTACATCCCTCCTTATTCTCCTCGACCTCTCTGCTGCATTTGACACCATTGATCACATCATCCTTCTCCACCGTCTTCAGCACCACATTGGACTCTCAGGCACTGTCCTTCAATGGTTTCAGTCCTACCTCACTGATCGGACCGAGTGCGTGGTCCTGGGGGAAGCTAAATCCAGAACCCACACAGTCACCTGTGGGGTCCCCCAGGGCTCCGTGCTCTGTCATTACCTCTTCACAATTTACATGCTCACCCTTGGTAGTGTCATCAGCACACATGGCATTAATTTCCACTGCTATGCTGCTGACACACAGTTCTACCTCAAAGTCACTCCCTCTGTGTCCCTCTCTGCCACTCTCAAACACGTCAGTTCCTGCCAGGAGGACATAAAGGCATGGATGAGCCAACATTTTCTTCAGTTGAACGGCTCTAAAACCGAAGCCATTAAAATTGGTACCCCTCAACAACTTCGCTCCTTCCCCATAAACTCAATTTTCCTCTTTGGTCACAACATTCCCCTCTCTCCCTCTGTTACCAACCTCGGGGTTAAGTTCGAACCCCACCTCACCTTTGACAAATGTCACCCACATTTGCAAAACTTCCTTCTTTCACCTCCGTAACATCTCAAAACTTCATCCATCTCTCTCCCTCCCGGCTGCTGAGAAGCTCGTCCATGCCTTTGTCTCCTCCAGGCTGGATTACTGTAATGCGCTTCTCATCGGGATCCCTGGCAGGAGCACTCAATAGCTCCAGTATGTTCAGAACAGCGCTGCCAGGGTCCTGATGAGGGTGCGGAAATACGAGCACATCACCCCCATCCATCACGGCCTTCACTGGCTTCCCGTTCACCTCCGTATTGAATATAAGGTCCTCCTTCACACCCATCACTGTCTGCACGGCGAGGCCCCCACTTACCTCTCAGAACTACTTACACTCAATACCTCAACCAGGACCCGGTCAGGCCAACAGCATTGTCTGAACCCACCCAGGACACGGCTAAAAGCAATGGGCGACAGGGCCTTCGAGGCTGCTGCTCCCCGCCTGTGGAATGCCCTCCCAGACTACCTCAGGGCCCCACAGACGGAGGATGCCTTTAAAAAAGGACTAAAAACCCACCTTTTTACAAAAGCTTATCATTTTAAAATTTTGTTTGCATTGTATGTTTGTTTTTATTGTGCTGTACTGTTTTAATTGTTTTAAGTTTTAATGTTTTAACCTTGTAGCACTCTGAGGCTTGATTTCAGGTGTAGAGTGCATTACAAATAAAATGTATTATTATTATTAACTGTATGATTCACTATTACAGCTGGAAACGATGGGTCGTCCAGGGGGGATGTGATGAGGTATGGTTCAGGTGGTTTATGGATTTTGGGGAGTGCGTAAAATTTTCTGGGTCTAGGTTCTGAGGGGCCTTGTAGGTATTGACATTGTTTGTTGTTGATGTAGTTTTCTTCTTTAAGAGATGTGATGATGGTGGCAATCATTCGTTTTGTGTCCGGTTTGGATTGGGTTTGAATGAAAATGGGGAGCCTACCCGGCGAACACACCTTGAGACCCACTCCTCCCCCCGTGCAAATAAAATTTTAACTCAATTTGGTTTTAAGATCGGTGTGGGGACTCTGTGGGCAACGTTTCGGCCAATTTGGCCTTCATCAGGCCCAGGTCCCCCATATCATGCAACAACAACAACAATAATCTACAGTCTTGGCATCATTCCCCATGAGAATGGGGTCTTACTGTAGGAGCTATCTGGCTCCTTAAATACCACAGCAACCCGTCTTGGCTGTCTGTGATTGGTGCACCCTATCTTGACATGCTGTTGGTGGGCCTGTTTTGTGCCAAATTTGAATTTTGTTATTTTTTCTCATCATCATCATCATCTTCTCATTCGTCTATCCCTTTCAGGGTTGCGGGGGGTATTTTTTTTCTTTTTCTTTTCATTAAGGCACCCCCAAGCATCAGGTTGGCACCCCTCCTGCATGCGACATCCAACATCCGTTCTCCATCTCCAAATTAGGATTAGGCAAAGGTTCTCTATTGTTAGGGTTAGGAGAAGGTAATCAGAGCTTGTTCACCTTTCGGCCCCCCTTAAGCCATGGTCCTGACATGTAAATGAGGTCACCTACTATCGGCACAGGGAGGTTAGGTTTGAATGAAAATGGGGAGCCTACCGGGCGAACACACTCCGAGACCCGCTCCTCTCCCCGTGCGAATCAAATTGAACTCAATTTGGTTTTTAAGATCGGTGTGGGGACTCTGTTGGTAACGTTTCGGCCTGTTAGGGTTAAGGTTAAGTGAGAAGTGCTATATCGACTATAACCCCTACACAGAATCACCAGCCATATAGTTAGATATAGGTTATCGAAGTTGATGTGGGTGGCACTGGCCGACACATGTCGCCTAACGTTCTGTTAGCCGACTGTGACCCATTCAAAGAATTTGTGGTGATCCAGAACCAGTAACAAAGCCAACTTTAGCGCTCAGTCGGAACCAGGCTTTGTTAATTGGAACAGATCAGTCACAAGTGTGAAAAATTGAGGACAGAGAGAGAATTTTTTTGGGTTCTGGAAACCGATTGTAACCCATTCAAAGAATTTGTGGTGATCCAGAACCAATAACAAAGCTAACTCTAGCGCTCAGTCGGAACCGTGCTTTGTTAAAAGGAACTGAACAGCCACAAGTGTGAAGGAGTGGTGGATTATCGTCCGGCGACCGTAATGGCTCTCTATTACGGTTCTGGTAAGATCTCTCTGGTCTGTACAGAGCAAAAAAGATCAAGAGAAAAAGAGAAAAAAGAGAGGGAGAATTTTTTTTTGTGGTTAGGTAGGAGGATGTTTAAGTAAGGTAATTAAGTTTAGGAACATTTAAGGGAAATGTTTAAGATATTTAATTAGTTCGGACCGTATCAGATATAATTAAACCTATGGTTGAGTTTAGATAGTTTGGTTAGGTTTAGGCATACTAAAGAGAAGGGTTAAGGTTAGAGTAATCAACCGGTTAGGGCTAGTTCAGACATCATTAAATGTTAGGTGAACTTAAATAGAGGGTTAGGGGCCTGCCCCCCCCATTGGGCAGGCGGTGTACAGGCCCTCCTGAAACCACCTGTTCCGTCCGTCCGTGTCACCCGGTTCCATCTTCTCCATCGTCCGTAGTGAACCGTAGTCCAGCCATCTGAGTCCATCTCCACAGAATTATATATATATACAGTGGTGGTCAAAAGTTTACATACACTTGTAAAGAACATAATGTCATGACTGTCTTGAGTTTCCAGTTATTTCAACAACTCTGATTTTTCTCTGATATAATGATTGGAACAGATCCTTCTTTGTCACAAAAAACATTCATGAAGTTTGATTCTTTTATGACTTTATTATGGGTAAACTGAAAATGTGACGAAATTAGCTGGGTCAAAAATATACATACAGCAATGCTAATATTTGGTTACATGTCCTTTGGCCATTTTTACTTCAATTAGGCGCTTTTGGTAGCCATCCACAAGCTTCTGGCAAGTTTCTGGTTGAATCTTTGACCACTCCTCTTGACAGAATTGGTGCAGTTCAGTTAAATTTGTTGGCTTTCTGACATGGACTTGTTTCTTCAGCATTATCCACATGTTCTCAATGGGATTTAAGTCAGGACTTTGGGAAGGCCATTCTAAAACCTTAATTCTAGCCTAATTTAGCCATTCCATTACCACTTTTGATGTGTGTTTGGGGTCATTGTCCTGTTGGAACACCCAACTGCGCCCAAGACCCAACCTTCGGGCTGATGACTTCAGGTTTTCTTGAAGAATTTGAAGGTAATCCTCCTTCTTCATTGTCCCGTTGACTCTCTGTAAAGCACCAGTTCCATTGGCAGCAAAACAGGCCCACAGCATAATACTACCACCACCGTCAATGATGGTAGGCATGGTGTTCTTGGGGTTAAAGGCCTCACCTTTTCTCCTCCAAATATATTGCTGGGCATTTTGGCCAAACAGCTAAATTTTTGTTTTATCTGACCACAGAACTTTCCTTCAGAAGGTCTTATCTTTGTCCATGTGATCAGCAGCAAACTTTAGTTGAGCCTTGAGGTGCCGCTTTTGGAGCAAGGGCTTCCTTCTTGCACGGCAACCTCTCAGTCCATGGCGATGCAAAGAACGCTTGACTGTGGACACGGACACCTGTGTTCCAGCAGCTTCTAATTCTTGGCAGATCTGCTTTTTGGTGCTCCTGGGTTGACTCTTCACCCTCCTGACCAGTTTTCTCTCAGCAGCAGGTGACAGCTTGCGTTTTCTTCCTGATCGTGGCAGTGACAAAACAGTGCCATGCACTTTATACTTACAAACAATTGTTTGCACTGTTGCTCTTGGAACCTGCAGCTGCTTTGAAATGGCTCCAAGTGACTTTCCTAACTTGTTCAAGTCAATGATTCTCTTTTTCAAATCTGTGCTGAGCTCCTTTGACTTTCCCATTGTAGCGTTTGTGGGTGTTTTTATCCAATGAGCCCTTTTTAAATGGCCTCAGAGAAGTCACCAGCTGTAGTCACTCATAATCACTCACAAGAAGTTAAGAGGTCATGCTATGAAGCTCATGTCATTGACACAACTTTCTAAGTCTCCAAAATTGCTCATTCATGTTGCTGTATGTATATTTTTGACCCAGTTGATTTTGTCACATTTTCAGTTTAGCCATAATAAAGTCATAAAAGAATCAAACTTCATGAATGTTTTTTGTGACAAAGAAGGATCTGTTCCAATCACTATATCAGAGAAAAATCAGAGTTGTTGAAATAACTGGAAACTCAAGACAGCCATGACATTATGTTCGTTACAAGTGTATGTAAACTTTTGACCACCACTGTATATATAAATATATATATATATATATATAAAAGAAGACGACAAAAAAAAAAAAGGAAAAGAAAAAACAGGCTCTCTTTTTTCTCAGAAAAATCTTTATTCTGAAAAAATACATATTTTACAGCAAAATAACTGATGCCATATGTAATATGAATGAAAAGATGCCTCCTGAGGTTAGGCTTAGGATGAGAGGGTGCCCATCTCCTTTGAGGAGGTGGGGATGCTCGGTCCACCCATCCGGAGGTCCTCGGTCGGAGTGCTGGTTGTCTGTCTGGTGAATGGTAAGGTCGTCTTGGTCTGTCATGGTGTGGTGGAGTCCAGCGGTCTCGTCCTCTACAGGGTCTGTATGGTGAAACTAGTCTCTGTCTAGGTCCAGGTGAGCAGGGGGGTCTGCGATGTCTAGGTGGTGGCGGGGTAGTCCAGTCCGTTCTTGTGTAAGCTGGTCATCTTCTTTCCCAGGGTGATGGAGAGCATTGGATTCGTCTATGTGGAGACCGATATCTACATCCCATCCGGAGATCTCCAAGGCATCTTGTGTTGGAGGCCCAAAAAAGTTCAAAAGAAAATTTGGTAAAAAGTAGAATTTGGTCAAAATAAAATGATCCAATCAGAAAAAAATTATATTTTAATTAAAAGTAAAGTTTTTAAAGAAAATTATTTCTAATAGAAATCAAAGATTAAAAAAGAAAATAAGATTTAAAAATTAAAAAAGCCAATTAAAAAAATAAAATAAACAGGTTCGTAATAAGTCCAGAGGGCAAGAATAATCCAAACAAATTTTATTATGAAAGTGAAAAAGGACAACGTTTCGACTGTTATTTTTACAGTCTTCTTCAGGTCCATAAGAAAAACACTGAAATAAAATGCAAGACATAAAACAAAATTCAAAGTTAGAGGTATGAAACACAGTTATTCTAAAATAATCATTAAATAGTAAAACAAGAGTATTTTAATTAGACACAAATAGAAGTTCTAAAATAAGAGAAAACCGAGCAGTAAAAAATAGGAGTTTTTTTTTTTTTGTTTTTTTAATGGGGAAAACCAACACTTGAGGATAATCTCTGTAAGATTTTACAATAAAAAAAATTTTGTAAAGGAAATTTTTTTTTTTAATATAACCAAAAGAGTGCATGTGAATAAAACAAGTTGTGTGGCGGTTAATCTTAAGTTACCCGTTTAGGAGTAACAGAAAAAGTTCTAATTTTAAAAAGTGTGAGTTAAAAATAAAAAAATAAAAGTGATTTAATCTGCAAAAAAGAATTCTTATCATAATAAATTTAAGATTTTTGGGACAGAATCTAATGTGAGTAAATCCCAAAAAAAAAAAAAAAAAAAAGAAATAAAATTATAAGTGATCTAAAATTTTTTTAAGTAAACTAAAAATAATCTAAAAAAAATAAGTTTGTTAAGAATAATCATGGAAAAAACATCAGGAGTGAAGGAGGTTGAAAATTTTAGCTTGTAAATAAAAAACAACCAGTTAAATAATTGTAACCAAAAATAGAGGAGAGCCAGTGAAATTAAACAAATTGCATAAGAAAACAGGACTTAAATTTTAGCTTGTAAATGAAAAAAAAAAAAAAAAACAAACAAAAAAAAAACTAATAACAGGTAAATCATTGTAACCAAAAAAGCGAAGAGCCAGTGAAATTAAACAAATTGCCTAAGAAAACAAGACCTGAATTTAGCTTGAATTTTTTTTCTTTGTATTGATGGTTAAATACAATTAAGGGGTGGTCTTGTAAAAAATAATTAAAATTTAAAAATAATAATTAAAAGGAAGAAGATGCGGGGATATACCAGTTAGCTGTGATTAAAGTCCAGTAAGGTGTATGTGTGTGTGGGACTTACCAGTCAGAGCTGCGAGTCAGGTTTAGAGAGGGTTTGCTAGCTCTGACCGGTGTCTATATGAAGGGTGGTGTCTAAGGGGGGGTAATTTCGTCTGAGTGTTTGCAGCTGTTTGTAAATGTTATGTAATATGTGATGACCAAATACGGGGGGGTGGTAGTGGTGTGATGTTGAATCGTGTATTTCCCGCCTCCTTGGGTATGGTCCTAACCTCTCGGTTCCGTTGGTTGTGTTGTGTTGAACTTTTGAGGGTTGATCATTCTTATCCTCCTATGTGTTATTTTGCAGGTAATGAAGAGAAGGTCTGGTTGAGAGTGTGGATTCAGAAGGCTGTGTAGGTAGGTGGTGATGATGATGAGGTTTGGAGCATGAGTTTGAAGGCTGTGAAGGTAAGTGGAAAAAAACTGTGGAGGTAAGTGGTTAGGATGTGGTTTGGGTGAGGTTCTCACTCCAATGGGGTCGGGTTAGGGTTGGGTTTATGCTTGTAAGGTAGAGTATGGTTGGGTTATGGTCCGTAGAAGGTGGTCAGGGTGAGTAGGGGGGTTGTTCTGAGGGTAGTGAAGCCCGTACCAGAAGATCTTTGTGGTTCTTGTGACAGCGGTAAGCTGTGATGATGGTGATTTCAGATTTGTTGAATTCCTTGAAGTTATTTTGGATGTTTTTGGCCAGCTGTTTATGGGATGGAAAAAAAAAATTAATGAGAGTGGAATGATGGTACCTGTCCTGGTTCTTTTTGGCTGTTGAAAAGTTTTCCAACATCTTCTGAGGAAGGTTCTGGGGTAGCCTTTTTTGTGGAGGGTTCTGAACAGAGTGGCTTCATGGAGGTCGGATGGTTGACTGCAGAAAAAAGCAGAGAAGTTGAGATTTGAATGCTCTGAAAGGTATGTGATGGATGGAAACTGGTTTTGTGAAGTAATGCATGTGTGTCTGTTGGTTTGAAAAAAAAAACTTTTGTGTCCAGAATGTGTGTGTGTTTGAATTGTGAGCCTTTGAATGTAGTAACGTCCATAAAATCTATTGTATGTGAGTGTGAAGTATGTTTGAGTGTTATAGATGGATCATGTGAGTTGAGGGTATTGGTGAATTCCTGGAAATCCTGTTGTGTATATGTCCAGATACCCCAGATGTCATCCAGATAGCGGTAATAACAGAAGGGTTTTTTGGTGCACTTTTGTAGGGCATGATGTTACCAGTTGGCCATGTATAAGTTGGCGTAAGCAGGCGCGAACTTTTTGCCCATGGCTGTCCCTTTGATTCGTAGAAAGTATTGATTGTTGAATGTGAAGTCATTTCTGGTTAGGTTTATTTCGAGTAGTTTTAATAATTGTTTGTCTGGTCTCTTGGGGTCTGATTGCTGTTGGAAGGTTCCTTTAATGATTTGGATGCCGTTGGATATTGGAATGTTGGTACATAGACTGTCGACATCCATAGTGAATAGGATGCTGTCCGGTGGGATATGGAGTGATGAGATGATTTCAATGAACTGGTAGGTATCACGGATATGCGATGGGTGGAGTGTGGAAAGGGGTGTAAGAAAGTGGTCCAGGAATTCTGCTTATCTGTATGACTCGCTGTTGCAGTTAGAAACAATGGGATGCCCGGGGGGCCGGGGGGGATGTGATGAGGTATAGTCCAGGTAGTTGGAGGTTTGTGGATTTTGGGGAGTGTGTAGAATTTTCTGGGTCTGGGTTCTATGGGTCTTTGAAGGTAGAGACATTGTTTATTGTTAATATAATTTTCTTCTTTCAGGGATGTGATGATGGTGGCGATCATACGTTGAGTGTCCAGGTAAAGTGGAGTGGTGAGTTTGTGATAGTATTTAGTGTCCTGTAATTGGCAGAATGCTTCAAAGATGTATTGTTCTTTGTCCATTTTAACTACTGCTGTTCCTTTATCAGCTGGTCCCTTTGTTCGTCTTTAAAAAAGGTGATGAGTTTGTGTCAAGCTTCTGTGGATGGTGGAAAGAGGAGGATCTGAATGCAGGACTTCAAACATGGTTTATTAACATAATTCAGGAAAGTCTGTAAAGCAAGAAACACATGATTAACTTAAGGTTTCAAAAGTTCAACTAATATCAAAATTCAAAACATGGTCAGGCAACCAGGGTGACCTGGCTGGAAGAGGTAGTAAGACCTAGGGATGGCCAGCTCGAGCGGCCCTACTCGAGTAGTATCGAGCAGAATGAAAAAAAAAGTCCCGCGAGTTTTGCTTCGAGCAGGGCAAGCAAACCTTCCAACCACGTGACCAGAGCTCGGAGTCTGCTCGTACCTGAGAACAGGTGTCGAGTAGCTCGCTGGTGATTCGAACTGGGCGGAGTTGTTCAATCAGCAGGAAGATATAAAAGAGATTCATTCATTCATTCAGGAAATTGTGGGTTTTGAGAGGAGGAGATTTTGCGTCATAACGATTTTGAGATTTTCAGGGAGATTATTACATTAGCAGTTACACACATTAAGATCACATTCATCCATTCACAGTTTGATTTAGAACTCCACATATTCGAACATTAAACCAATACACGCACGCACGCACGCGCACACACACACACACACACACAATCTAAATAGATAGTCAGATCAACATATTTCATCTACATAAATATTGAGTGTTTGTGATTGAGCGTTTGAAATAGTTTGTGTGTGAAGTGTGTGTCAGGTGAAAGGTGTGTAGTGCGTCTGAGCGGGTGAGTGGTAGAGAAAGGGACATGGAGGGAGAACTAGTGCCCCCAAAAAGAACAAGATCTCTTGCATGGGAACATTTTGACCGAATTGCTCCCAAAAAGGTCAAGTGTGTGATCTGTGCACAGGAGATGATTTATAATGACAACACGTCAGCAATGTTGTGGCATTTGCGCTCAAAGCACCCTGACGCACTGCCCACTACGACAGCTGATGTCACTGATTTCGCAGCGAGCCGTCCAGGTAAGCCCGGGAAGTCCTTAGCAAAAGATCAATAAGAACTAAATAAAATGACAATGCTAATAACATGAATCTATTTACAATTAATTTCTTGTGATTTCAGGACGACAAGCTGAACTGGATGTGGCACTGGTTGACATGGTAGTCATAGACGCGCAACCTTTTTCTGTGGTGGAGGACAGAGGCTTCAGGGCATTTGTCCAGAAGTTGGACCCTATGTATGTTCTGCCATCAAGGCAGGCTTTAAAGGCATTGGTAGAAAAAAGGTATCACAAAGAAAAGGAAGAAGCCAAGAAATCTTTGGAGACTGTAGAAGTTGTCAGTCTCACTGCAGATATGTGGTCCTCAATCACAACAGATGGGTATCTGGGTGTTACCTGCCATTACATCAAAGATAACATGGAACTCGCGAGTGTGCTGCTTGGGGTTGGACACACAGCTGCCAACTTGAGGGACACCCTACATGCTCAGCTGACTGAATGGGGTTTGAGGGAGAAGGTCCACTGCCTCATCACTTTCAATGCTGCGAACATGAAGGCCATGGCCGGGCTGATGGGACTGAGACACATTCCTTGTCTTGCTCACAGTTTAAATCCGGTGGTGAAAAAATCGCTGGAACAGACAACTGTGCTAACAGAAATAAGAAGCAAAGCTAAACAAATTGTAACATTTTTTCGAACCAGCGTCCGAGCAAAGCAAAGGCTCACTGCACTCCAAGGGCAGCTTAATAAACCGATTCATAAACTGGTGCAGGAGATCGATACCAGATGGAATTTGACCTTTTTTATACTGGGGCGGTTGCACGAACAACATGAGCCAGTTGCAGCTGCAGTCGCATGTCTGTCAGCAAACATTCCATCCCTCTCGGTCAGCGACTATGAGACAATCAGCGCATGTCTTGAAGTTCTTGGACCAGTAAACCAAGCAACTAATGAACTCGCATCAGAGAAGACAGTCTCTGCGTCAAAAGTCATTCCACTGATCAGAATGATCCAACATAAACTGGCACAGAAATCTCAATCTTTAACTTCACCAATAGCCGTTGAACTTAACCAGCACTTACAGAATAATTTACACACTAGGTGCCAAGTAGAGAATATCCGTGTCCTGGCAACGGCAACAATACTGGACCCGAGGTTCAAAACTCTTGGTTTCGGAAATTCGACATCAGCAAACGAGGCCGTTGCCAGGGTCACTGCTGAATGTGCGGGCAGAATAAGAATGGAAATAAGAGATTCTTCTACATCCCAGGAAAGCTTCGACAAACTTTATTTCAGTTACGGTATATATATATATTTTCTGGTTTTAAAATCAATTCTGCTTTATTAGTCACAACAACCGGGATTCTCATCAACAGAGGACAATTTGTGGGATCTTCTGGACAGACGGGTTGGTACGTCTGATCAGCAACATTACCTAATCTTAAATTGCTTTACAAATTAAATTCATTTTTCTTTCTAGGTGAATCCCAGCGAATAAATTGCGCCTCGGCGAACGCGACGGTGGAGGTCCAGCGATATCTGGCAGAGCCCTATCTCTCCAGAGGTGAAGACCAGCTCCAGTACTGGGCATCGATGGAAGGTGTGTATCCCCATTTGTAGAAACTGGCAAAGTCCTATCTCCATATGCCAGCAACCTCGGTGCCCTGCGAGCGGGTCTTCTCCAAAGCTGGAGAGGTTGTAAACCAAAAGAGGAGCAGACTGAAGCCTAACATGGTGGAAAAAATTCTATATTTAAATAAAAATTTATAATAATAATAATGCATTGAACTTATATAGCGCTTTTCTAGACACTCAAAGACGCTTTACATATATATATGCATTATTCATTCACTCCATACAATCATTCACACACACAACATTCTTTCCTGATGATGGGAGCTACCATGCAAGACGCAGACCACTATCATCAGAAGCAACTGGGGGTTCGGTGTCTTGCTCAAGGACACCTCGGCATGGACTCTGGGCGGGGGATCGAACCTGCGACCTTCCGGTTACGGAGCGGTCGCCCTACCCACCGAGCCATCCTTCCCCAATAAAATGAAATAAAATTTATGAATGGAACGTTTGTTTGAGTTTGTCTTATTTCAGTTTTTTTTTCCTAATAATTGAGATTGTTTTCGTTGTGTGGGCACCACAAAGCCCTGCTCACATTTACCCCAAATGTTAAAGTGTCTGCTTCTGTAATCACTGATTAGTGAATGTTGGCCCGCAGTTTTTTTTCATAGTTTACCAAGTTTTTCAGTCATCTGAGGAACTGGTTCCCAACCTTTTCTGCACCTCAGACTGGTTTAGTGTCTGACAATAATTTCACGGACTGGTCTAAAGGTGTAGCAGAAAAACTAAAGACCAGCCTGAAAAACTGTCTTTTTAAGCAATAACAAACTTAATTCCACTTTGTCTTCAAGAGAAAATTTATTAGCAGCGTCTTTATAACATGGAAACATTCTCTCTCCTCAACGCACCCTGGTTGTTATGGTAACGGTAAACACACCTTCAAAATAAAGAACATCACAAAAACAAAGTGAATAAAAATACTAGTTAGATTATTATTTACAGTGAGACTACATCAGTCAGAGTTGTGAGGTTTTTTCTGCCGCAACCAGGCAGTCCCATTTTACTCATTTTACTAGTGTAAGAGATTTAAATTTAATGGAATGATGTATCAGTGGTGAGTCATTGATGGACGTAAGGAAGAAAATCCGGTGACTTTTCAAATTAAAACATCTTTATCTCGAAGATGAAATATGGGATTAAAACCAAATGGAAATAATGGAAGTTATTTCTTCTGTCTGTGCGGCCCGGTACCACATGACCTACGACGGTGGTTTGGGACCACTGAACAAAGGCTCAGTTCTCTTTAACGATTCATATTAATGACAGGAGCATGCAGTATGTCAGTCTGTGCTTTATTAAACAGTTAATGATAATTTAAATGAGCAGAGTGGAATATTTATTTTTCTTTTGTTTTGGGAGAGTAAAATTTAAATTAACATACAGTATCGACATCACTACTGTATGATACCAGTGAAAAATTATTAGCAAAGAATAGAAAGCAGGAAAACCCGCCGAATCTCAATAATTTTTCTAATGACTTGAGACTTTTCATCTAATTCATCTTTTTTTTTTGTTTTTTTTAATTGGATTTTTGTTGACATCCCGCAGCCCGCAGATAGAGCTCTTTGCGAGCTCGAAAGATTTGAATCTTTGGGTCTATTTTAGGAAATTGGTTCGAATTTACTCGATGGTTCATGGGGCTTCGGATTTACCATCCCTAGTAAGACCTGACAGGGAAGTCAGGGATGGTTCCCCTTACATAGTTAGCAGGGCTCACAGGTGAGTGAAATCAGGAATCACCCCAGGTGATCCTAATCAGATCTTTGAGAAACATCCATGGCTCCTTCTTGGCTGCAGAAGAGGGGATCATGACAGTTTGATTCTTCTATGGTATGTTTGATGTCCTGGTTGAGTTCTTGTTTGTAATTTTTGTGCAGGTTGATGGTGGGCATGAAGGAGAGTCCTTTATTAAGTAAGGTGGTTTGGGCGGATGATAATTTGTGTTTAGTAGAAAGCAGGATGACTTGTGATGGGGTTGCGATGTCAAGGTCCCCCGTGTTGTTTAGTTTCTGGGGGGGGGTTTAAGTTTAACTGTTCCAGCCAATCGTTTAGGATGGCTTCTGCTGTAGAGGAGGTCCAGTGGATGTTGTCATCTTCTGTGTGGAATTGGCTAGGTGAAAGGAGGGATAGGTGTGACAGGTTGGCTTGGATGTATTGGTTGAGGAGGTCCAGGTTCTCTTTTTCATCTTCCGGGATGAGGTTGGAGTAATTGATGAGGGGAATACCTACTTCGGCCTGGGGAAATTTTTTCTTAGCTTCTCGTACTGCGGCAGTGGTGGATTATGGTCCGGCGACCGTAATGGAGAGACCCAATAAGATCCCTCCGGTCTGTGCTTGGATTAGCATTACCAGAACCATCCACCGAGAAATGGAAGACAGATTGAGAGAGGGAGAGGAAGGAAATAAAGATGAAAAAAGGGGGGAAAAAAAAAAGGGGAGAGAGAGATAAAGAGAGAAAAAAAATTGTGTCTCGGTAGGATGATGTTTAATTAAGGTGATTAAGTTTAGGAACATTTAGGGGAATTGTTTAAGATATTCAATTAGTTGTGACCGAATCAGATATAATAAAATCTATGGTTGAGTTTAGGTATGTTTATATAGTTTGGTTAGGTTTAGGCATACTAAAGAGAAAAGGTTAAGGTTAGGGTAATCAATCTGGGTTAGGGCTAGTTCAGTCATCATTACATGTTAGGTGAACTTAAATAGAGTGGTTAAGTTTAGGCAAGTTTCACGAATTGGTTAGGTTTAGGCAAGTTTCACGAATTGGTTAGGTTTAGGCAAGTTTCACGAATTGGTTAGGTTTAGGCAAGGTTAATAGGGTTAGGGTTAGGGTTAGGGGTTAGGGTTGGGGTTAGGGTTAGGGTTAGGGTTAGGGTTAGGGTTAGGGTTAGGGTTAGGGTTAGGTAAGGGACACTTTGCCACGATGCCCGATTCGGGCACTTTGAGCAGGAGGCTTTCCCGGTGTTGAAACTTTGCGTACCCCCCCATTTGTGACCACCACGGTTTCAATAGTACCTGTTTTGTGCATCTACAACCTAGTGTTTAGGAGAAGCAGCCTGTTTGCTCTGCTGTTAAATTTTCTGCTACATTTATTAATATCTTTTGGTTTAACCAATAAAGACACTTGCAGTATGTTCTCTGGCCACAAGAGGGTATCTTTTCTGCATTTTTCTGTCCATAGTGCTAATTGTGTGTTAGCAGAAATAGAACGTCACACACATATACAGACACACACTCATACAGACACAAACACACAGACAGACAGAAAGACAGGGTTAGGGTTAGGGTTAGGTAAGGGACACTTTACCACGATGCCCGATTCGGGCACTTTGAGCAGGAGGCTTTCCCGGTGTTGAAACTTTGCGTACCCCCCATTTGTGACCACCACGGTTTCAATAGTACCTGTTTTGTGCATCTACAACCTAGTGTTTAGGAGAAGCAGTCGGTTTGCTCTGCTGTTAAATTTTCTGCTACATTTATTATTAGGGTTAGGGTTAGGGTTAGGGTTAGGGTTAGGGTTAGGGTTAGGGTTAGGGTTAGGGTTAGGGTTAGGGTTAGGGTTAGGGTTAGGTAAGGGACACTTTGCCACGATGCCCGATTCGGGCACTTTGAGCAGGAGGCTTTCCCGGTGTTGAAACTTTGCGTACCCCCCCATTTGTGACCACCACGGTTTCAATAGTACCTGTTTTGTGCATCTACAACCTAGTGTTTAGGAGAAGCAGCCTGTTTGCTCTGCTGTTAAATTTTCTGCTACATTTATTAATATCTTTTGGTTTAACCAATAAAGACACTTGCAGTATGTTCTCTGGCCACAAGAGGGTATCTTTTCTGCATTTTTCTGTCCATAGTGCTAATTGTGTGTTAGCAGAAATAGAACGTCACACACATATACAGACACACACTCATACAGACACAAACACACAGACAGACAGAAAGACAGGGTTAGGGTTAGGGTTAGGTAAGGGACACTTTACCACGATGCCCGATTCGGGCACTTTGAGCAGGAGGCTTTCCCGGTGTTGAAACTTTGCGTACCCCCCATTTGTGACCACCACGGTTTCAATAGTACCTGTTTTGTGCATCTACAACCTAGTGTTTAGGAGAAGCAGTCGGTTTGCTCTGCTGTTAAATTTTCTGCTACATTTATTATTAGGGTTAGGGTTAGGGTTAGGGTTAGGGTTAGGGTTAGGGTTAGGGTTAGGGTTAGGGTTAGGGTTAGGTAAGGGACACTTTGCCACGATGCCCGATTCGGGCACTTTGAGCAGGAGGCTTTCCCGGTGTTGAAACTTTGCGTACCCCCCCATTTGTGACCACCACGGTTTCAATAGTACCTGTTTTGTGCATCTACAACCTAGTGTTTAGGAGAAGCAGCCTGTTTGCTCTGCTGTTAAATTTTCTGCTACATTTATTAATATCTTTTGGTTTAACCAATAAAGACACTTGCAGTATGTTCTCTGGCCACAAGAGGGTATCTTTTCTGCATTTTTCTGTCCATAGTGCTAATTGTGTGTTAGCAGAAATAGAACGTCACACACATATACAGACACACACTCATACAGACACAAACACACAGACAGACAGAAAGACAGGGTTAGGGTTAGGGTTAGGTAAGGGACACTTTACCACGATGCCCGATTCGGGCACTTTGAGCAGGAGGCTTTCCCGGTGTTGAAACTTTGCGTACCCCCCATTTGTGACCACCACGGTTTCAATAGTACCTGTTTTGTGCATCTACAACCTAGTGTTTAGGAGAAGCAGTCGGTTTGCTCTGCTGTTAAATTTTCTGCTACATTTATTATTAGGGTTAGGGTTAGGGTTAGGGTTAGGGTTAGGGTTAGGGTTAGGGTTAGGGTTAGGGTTAGGGTTAGGTAAGGGACACTTTGCCACGATGCCCGATTCGGGCACTTTGAGCAGGAGGCTTTCCCGGTGTTGAAACTTTGCGTACCCCCCCATTTGTGACCACCACGGTTTCAATAGTACCTGTTTTGTGCATCTACAACCTAGTGTTTAGGAGAAGCAGCCTGTTTGCTCTGCTGTTAAATTTTCTGCTACATTTATTAATATCTTTTGGTTTAACCAATAAAGACACTTGCAGTATGTTCTCTGGCCACAAGAGGGTATCTTTTCTGCATTTTTCTGTCCATAGTGCTAATTGTGTGTTAGCAGAAATAGAACGTCACACACATATACAGACACACACTCATACAGACACAAACACACAGACAGACAGAAAGACAGGGTTAGGGTTAGGGTTAGGTAAGGGACACTTTACCACGATGCCCGATTCGGGCACTTTGAGCAGGAGGCTTTCCCGGTGTTGAAACTTTGCGTACCCCCCATTTGTGACCACCACGGTTTCAATAGTACCTGTTTTGTGCATCTACAACCTAGTGTTTAGGAGAAGCAGTCGGTTTGCTCTGCTGTTAAATTTTCTGCTACATTTATTGTTAGGGTTAGGGTTAGGGTTAGGGTTAGGGTTAGGGTTAGGGTTAGGGTTAGGGTTAGGGTTAGGGTTAGGGTTAGGGTTAGGGTTAGGGTTAGGGTTAGGGTTAGGGTTAGGGTTAGGGTTAGGGTTAGGGTTAGGGTTAGGGTTAGGGTTAGGGTTAGGGTTAGGGTTAGGGTTAGGGTTAGGGTTAGGGTTAGGGTTAGGGTTAGGGTTAGGGTTAGGGTTAGGGTTAGGGTTAGGGTTAGGGTTAGGGTTAGGGTTAGGGTTAGGGTTAGGGTTAGGGTTAGGGTTAGGGTTAGGGTTAGGGTTAGGGTTAGGGTTAGGGTTAGGGTTAGGGTTAGGGTTAGGGTTAGGGTTAGGGTTAGGGTTAGGGTTAGGGTTAGGGTTAGGGTTAGGGTTAGGGTTAGGGTTAGGGTTAGGGTTAGGGTTAGGGTTAGGGTTAGGGTTAGGGTTAGGGTTAGGGTTAGGGTTAGGGTTAGGGTTAGGGTTAGGGTTAGGGTTAGGGTTAGGGTTAGGGTTAGGGTTAGGGTTAGGGTTAGGGTTAGGGTTAGGGTTAGGGTTAGGGTTAGGGTTAGGGTTAGGGTTAGGGTTAGGGTTAGGGTTAGGGTTAGGGTTAGGGTTAGGGTTAGGGTTAGGGTTAGGGTTAGGGTTAGGGTTAGGGTTAGGGTTAGGGTTAGGGTTAGGGTTAGGGTTAGGGTTAGGGTTAGGGTTAGGGTTAGGGTTAGGGTTAGGGTTAGGGTTAGGGTTAGGGTTAGGGTTAGGGTTAGGGTTAGGGTTAGGGTTAGGGTTAGGGTTAGGGTTAGGGTTAGGGTTAGGGTTAGGGTTAGGGTTAGGGTTAGGGTTAGGGTTAGGGTTAGGGTTAGGGTTAGGGTTAGGGTTAGGGTTAGGGTTAGGGTTAGGGTTAGGGTTAGGGTTAGGGTTAGGGTTAGGGTTAGGGTTAGGGTTAGGGTTAGGGTTAGGGTTAGGGTTAGGGTTAGGGTTAGGGTTAGGGTTAGGGTTAGGGTTAGGGTTAGGGTTAGGGTTAGGGTTAGGGTTAGGGTTAGGGTTAGGGTTAGGGTTAGGGTTAGGGTTAGGGTTAGGGTTAGGGTTAGGGTTAGGGTTAGGGTTAGGGTTAGGGTTAGGGTTAGGGTTAGGGTTAGGGTTAGGGTTAGGGTTAGGGTTAGGGTTAGGGTTAGGGTTAGGGTTAGGGTTAGGGTTAGGGTTAGGGTTAGGGTTAGGGTTAGGGTTAGGGTTAGGGTTAGGGTTAGGGTTAGGGTTAGGGTTAGGGTTAGGGTTAGGGTTAGGGTTAGGGTTAGGGTTAGGGTTAGGGTTAGGGTTAGGGTTAGGGTTAGGGTTAGGGTTAGGGT